>CM063500.1:19477733-19562733 GCA_032207245.1 Pardosa pseudoannulata | reverse complement strand
CTTAATCACAAATTAAATAAACTGAGTGTGATTTTCATCACAAATTTGTGATTTAGTGTAAATTGTAAAATTAATTTAAACAAAAAAAAAAAGAAAAGAAAAGAAAAGAAAACTGTATTTTGAGTGGAGGTTGAAGAGGAGTTGTAAAATTGAAAATTTTTTTTCAAATCTCTTATTTCTCGTATTTATCCATTGAGAGTCGCGAGATCAAACCTCTTTGGCATACTTTTATATTGAGGCCTTGGTGTTTATGATTTTAGGGAACAGATGTAATGTAAGTAGAGAATTGATGCATTGCGCCACTGTTTTTTTCATATCTTAAGATCCACTTAGAAGTTTTTTTAAGGGGGGAGTTTTAAACTAACATATTTGTATTATAAAACCCTTACCTTAACATTGTGGAAATTTGAAGTATCTGACACAACTGACAAACGCAAAAATGAAGTCAAGACACAAAAGAAGCGGTTTGAGCCGCGGTAGCTCAGTCGGCAAAAGGCAACGCTCTCGTAATTGGAGGGTTGCGGGTTCGGTCTCCGAGCCGGCCTTAGATCCGCCGTGTTCGTTAAAGGTGACTGGGGCACGTAAAATAGATTTGTGGTCACAAAGTCTTCCAAGTTCTCAATCTATACCTCTGGGGATGGCAGTACAAGCCTATAAGTTTTCTGCTTGGTCCCTGCTTCAAAATTACGAGGACCCACTTGAGCAAGAAGTCGTACTTTCACCCTTGTGGTGCTCGTTAAAAAAAGAAAGGATCATCCCTGTGCCTTAATACGAGTAGTCTCCGGCTCGATCGTGCTTGGTTTGACCAAGTGGCATAAGTCAACAACAACAATAAGAGGTTTTTCTATGCAAAGGAAAAAAAACCAAAGACAAAAAAATCTCAATAACAGACAGTTGTGGTAAGATCTAAAATCGTAAGAGTTTATTTTTTTACTTTGTTCAGCATTAAACTTTTACGTCCTACTGTAGGAACCTTCCTGAGTTAAAAAAAATACACAGATCTCGTATGACAACAATTAATTCATTCTCCGATAGGTTGGTCCAGTCTTGTGTTGATAGTCAACTGTAAGGAATTAGGACCCCACGTCCTGTGTTTCGCATATGTGTGCCCTTCACGATATCTGCAAAACTCTACCCCTTTAACCCTTTCCACCCGGCGTTCCTTGGGGAAATAGGAGGAGAATAAGGAGGCTGATGAGGTTTTTTGGATGTGTCGTCTGTTTGTTTTTGCAGGGTATCTGAAAAGGAGGATGTGCTCTTTTCGGAAGGGATCAAGTTTCGAGAAGCTGACCCCCCGAAGAAGGGAGAGAAGATCTGCAAGAGAGCAGTTAGATTCGGGGAGTCGACATAGAGCCTGCGACCGGGAGATATCTCTCTGTGCTGATGTGAGAAAACACTACGCTCGGTTATCTAAATCTGGCTAAGACAGGATCCGAGACTCAAATATGATATTTTGATTTACTTTAGTTTTTCTTCAATGTTGTAAATAAATGTTTGTTGTCCTTAAAACTTTCGGAGGTAATTTAAGGCATCCTCAGAGACAACCCAATATACCTGCTCCAGTAAAATAGGCGGGCAGATCCCACGCTAGTATAACGCCCCAGAAAGTGGTGTATTACATCAACCCTTAAAGGAAAGTAGAACTTTATGTCCAGTAGAAGTAGACTTTTATTAACCTGACTCTCAGTAGATAAATACGAGAAAAATAAGGTTAATTACCAGTAGCATTTCAAATTACATTACAAAAATAAATTTTGTTGAATAACGTACTTTGTTCTGCATGAGATAATACTAGATACAAAGCAGTAATTTTAGAGTATGTGGTGTAATTAACACATTGTGTGCGGGTACATTTCGCAGCGGAATTATACCGGAATAGGGCGTTTTGACCGCAAATTTAGTTATTCAGTTAAATCTCAATACATTAAAAAATAATTTAATTTTTAAACAATTTTTCGTATTTCATATTGAAATATATAAACAAATATATAAATAACAACCATAAGATTTTGTAAACAAAAAATATATGTTTTTAGTGGATAAATTTATAATAGTATCGTAATTATGAAAAATCAAATAGAAATAGTAATATATAGTTTTAATTTTTTCGAATTATGTTATATATAAACATTTTTACTTTACAAAAAAAAATGAAAAGAGGAATCACAAAACTAGTAATGTAAAGACTAGTTTTTATTTGTCTAAATTTTTCTAGAATCTAGTAGAATTATAGTAGACAAAAACATTCGGCTTCGTTTTCCTGTATATACCGTTATTTTTGTGCCCACAAACAAACCATGTTGTAACACTAACCCGTACTAGTACGTGACTAGCGCAAGTATCAATCGTCAGAAAACGTACTAACACGTGTCCCGCATACGATGTGTTAAATCTGAAAGGTAACCACTATTTAAGTTTTATTCATAAATATTTCGTCAGTTTAATAAAAGTTATTGCACTAATACTCCTTGGAAAGTAAACTAAAATTAACAGCATTTGCACGTACCGACTATCGGCATTCTGCTTCTTGGTTATAAATGTATACAAATGATGCCGCAGGGGTTGCAGTTATTGTAACACTGGAGTATATTCGAAGTTAAAATGATGGGAATAAACCTGTAGAGATACACTGTACAATTCTAATGTCGAAGTGGTTTGCTTCCCTGTGATCTTGACGAAGTTATGGTAAAAGGGAAAAGATGTATCCCACGATACTAAGGCAGCGATAAGAGTCAAAAGTATTTTCACAGTAAGTCATTAAATGTTTTTAAGTGTAAAACTGCTATTAATTTTTTCATTAAAAATTGGAGTTGAGTTGTGTTGTATGGAGTTTAATGGCACTGAGTCCTCTAGGGAAATATCGTACCAAGTATTAAATATTGGAAATATATTTTGATAACTGCGCATTTTGTATCTTTTAGTAATAAGACCTAAGGCTTCTAAACCTGGGAATTTAAGTTCGTTCTAGCCGTGTTCATGCCTTGAACAATAAGGTTAAGAATACTGTATCTTTATAATAATGAAATAGATCTTTTTTGAGACGAGTAAAAAAAAACACGGAGATTTTTTTAAACTTTCGTTTTGATAAAAAATAGACGTTGCTTGTTTTTAAATATTCGGGTAATTAAGAACTAGCATAATTATTTCGAGATTTTTTTTTTTTACTTTTGGCAATTTATATATATATATACATAATTTTTTGATTTTATTTAATATTTATATATTTAATTTATATATTCAGATAATAACTGAGCATTTAATGATTTTATTAGTACTTTTTATATTACGGTGTCTTAACATATAATAGTCAAAAAATGCTAATATTATAATTATATACTTTATTTTTTATCAACATGAACGAGAAAAATTATATTATAAAAAAAATTAATTTAAAAAACAATATTTTCTGTAATGCATATATCATTTAAAAGTGAAATCAAATTCAAATCATGATGTTAATTCAATCGCACATTTATCAATGAAAAATATAAATATTATATATTATATATAATATATATATATTTATACAACCAAGTGGTACGAGAGAAAAAAAGGCTGGGAAAATAATGATTTATGATTAGACACTCGAAGAACCAATGAAAATAAAAATAGAATTTATCAAAGCAGAAATAACTCACCCAGCAAAAAAACCTTGCCAAATATAGTGTTCCATCAGCTGGAGTTTGACCAACAGTACATCAGTCCAGAATATTAATATCAATCCAATGCAGGAAAATTTGTGCGGTGTTTGGATAGTAAACAAAATATTTAAAAATGTTTGAAAATTTTCAAAATTTTAAAAAAAATATTTTTGAAAATTTTTTATGAAAAGTGATTTGGTCTGCTACTCAGAGCGATCATCTACGCCACTAGATTAACTAATGATGTCATTAGAAGTGCATTTTGACACGTTGGATTATGTTGAAGATGGAAGGTTTTGGTACTCTGCAGGAGACTTTCATAATGACGTAACCAAGCGAAAAAATCGACTATTTCGATCTTTATAGAGTTCCTGTGAGTAGCAGCCTCAGTTTGGAACATTATGGTCAATGTTTTTCCAAGACGGAGGCTAATAATTAAATGGGGAACTCAATGAAAGAACAAAGACAGCCAGATAAAAGATTTGATTGTGTTACTTTATGCTGGCATGAAGCCGATAAGAAAAGAGTTAGCTATGTTAGCGATAGCAGTGCTGATAGCGATGCAGTTGCACCGATTCGGAAACGTAGGAGTGGTCTAAACTATGAAAGTGATAGCGAAATGTGAACGATTGCAGAAACATCACCAGAAGAGTTTAATACAAAACCATTAGTTCCAGTATCGATACAGTCTTTTTAAAACCAAGAAAATAAAGTGACTGTCTGAAAACAAACTACAGTTCGTGAGATTGATGCCCACTAAATCCATTTTTTTAAATGAAACTATATGTACTATTTTCCTTTCGGAGATTTTAAAATATTTTTTAAAGTTGTACTGCAGATTTAACAATCGCAACAACGTTCGACAAAAATATGTTATTCTAGGGTTCAAGTTTGATTTAGTTTGATTTGGAAGGCAGCTCTTTAATAAAATTTAAATTCTATTCTAAATACGTTTTTCTTTATGAATTGGCACGACAAAAACCTGCCATCTTTAATAGTCTTGCTACCTAGACATCTCCTTGTCCAGGAACCCCGAACAAGTAAATATAATAGAGGCGAAATTCGATGTAACCAGTGAATTAATTTTCGCTGTGTTACACACACACACACACACCACACACACACACACACACACACACACACACACACACACACATATATATATATATATATATATATATATATATATATATATATATATATATATATAATGTGTGTGTACATCAGTGGCGTGCGGTCCATATGTGCAGGGTGTGCACTGCACACCCTGGCAAAATTTACTGCACCTATGTCTACCTATCTTTATATGGTATCCCCTATATAATAATAGCCTAAGGTGTCTGTCGGCAAATTTTTGAAGCGGTTGTACCTGGAATGGATTCCTCGGCTAAGGGCAGGCGATTAAATTTATCAATTTATTCACGTAATAAATAGGTAAAAATAACATTTTTTTCTAGCATTATGACGTCATTCCTTTAACCATCTCATATAATCATTTCTTGTTTTAAATTATTTAAATATCGCGTGCATTATTTTCATACGTTTTATCGCTGAACTTACATGTTAAGCAAATAATTTTCTTTTATATTTGACTTAAATAATAGATTAAGTATATAAGTGATAATTTTAAATTCAATCATCGATTATTTTTTGTTGTAATGAAAATTTTATCATCGGTATTAACAATAAATTATTTTCATATAAGTCGAGGACTACTAAATATCTAACTTTTAATTTATATATATTTGGAAATTAAGAAGTTTGTTTGTTTGTTATACATAACCACATGGTTTGACTCAATGAATTCCATGTGATTCTAAACTGCATTCACAGGATCGGGAGACTCTAGAGGAGTATGACGATAAATAAATCATTGAGAGTGAACCAGATAATTCTCAGCCAAAAAACAAACCATTTTATTACCTGCCTCATTGGGTACTTAACAGTTCTGGAATATTAAAAATTTTACTGATCCCGTCATATGATGGGCTATATGCTAGTATAATAAATATTATTTATAATATATTCAAATGTTATGTTGATTTGCCTGTATTCTTGCATTGCTTACGGTACTAAGTGCTGCACCACGTAGCGCGCAAACGAATATAGTAAGTTCTGATGTGTACGGACTGCGCACTAAATTGAAAATCACGCTTTATATATATGGGCTACTGGAGAAGAACAGCATACTATGGCACTGAGGCAAGTGCAGCTATTTTTCCTGCACTTGGCATTCAGAATCGTCCGAAGGTACGGTTTATTAAGCGTTGTATTAGAGCGGGGACTTCTTTTTTTTGTTTTTTAACTGATTAACTGGAGATACGAATTTGCAGACGCTTAATGTTTAAATTTATATATTGTAAGATTTTGTTTTCATGAAAATATAAAAGAAGTATTTCATCAATATAAAGTGAAATGTTTTAGTGTGGTAAAGTAATTTCGGTGATGTATTATATTTATTGAAATAATTAACTGAAAAACAATGTTGTTTTGTTTTAAGGAAACGAATTTTAACAGAACAGTCCAAATTTTATCATTCATTGTGTCTTACAGACATTATATAAGTTATATTATGTAATACCATATCCCTGGTTTTGTTTTTAAAAATTGTCAAGATGTTTTCCTCAGAATATATGATTTTCAAATGTTAAAAACAATAAGTATAATTAAATCCACTGACCGAACGAGAAACAGTTTGCTCTATTGTGCCAGCTTGCAGTGAAATCCTCTGCACGTGGAATAGACGTTCGGTTTGTCGACACCAATGAGCATCCGGATGAGGCACTGCAGCGGCGGGCGCCATGTGGTGCTACGTTTGCTGAACAAATAAGTTTTTCGTATAAGACAGAAGTGTTGCTTTTTCGACGCCGATATGACACCATACAACAAAAGACATGATTTTCGCTTCAGTGCTATTATAATTCTCATAAATTTAGCTGTTTTTATAGCTATAACTCGACTACTTGTAGGTAAATATTTTATTTATTGTAGTCTTTAAATTTATATTCATAATAAATAACCCGTTTCAGGATGGAGAACTCAGATGTCTCAATAATTAAAGATTTATTGGAAAATCCATGTTCTATGTACACCCTGCATGAAAACCACTGCACGCCATTGGTGTACATATACATATATACATATAATGATATTTTTATCACTTTCGGTTTAAGGTTCTATTTTCGGGGGGAGGGCGTGAAATGTTTAGATAGAGCTCCATCACAGTTCCGGCAAACTAATGTAGTATCGAGTATCCCAGCAATTTCGATATTTCGATGAATAAACGACGTTGCGGTCAAAAGCGCCCGGAACTCCACTTCAAGATGAGGCCAATAGCCTCATTTCATACATATATACATACGTATGTATGCATATATACATATATACATTATACATACACACACACACATATATATATATATATATACATACATACATACATATATACATACGTATATATACATTCATATACACATACATATATATGCATACATATATACACACACATATAGCAACAAAACAATTAGAAACAAACCAGTTAAAACGTAAAACAATTAACAACACAAATAATGACAATGCTACATCTCCGAGAACTGGAGGCTGAGTGTTTTTGCCTTTAGCCACTAGAGGACTACCCTTCTGTTTTCTATATAAGTGGTTTTGAACAAATAGCATGAAAACTCCCATTGTATATTAAAATTTCCTATCTATGAATCACCAAAATAAATGTAGATGTCAACAGTAATTTACTGAAAATTTTGTTTTATGCTGTGAGACCTATCTACAACCATACTATCTATAAAGTTTACTTTTTTAATTTTAATTTTTTTGGAAAGAGGGGGGGGGTCTCCAAACCGCTGCTGTCAGACGCATACACCACGGTTTGCCATCCCTGATTTACACTTAAATTTTGCATTCAATTTTTCAAGTGAAAAATTACGTCCAGGGCAAAGTTATGTTAATATTAAACGACAAACCCCAAAAAATAGTTAAATCCATAATTTATGAGAAATTTTTTTGAAATTTTGAGTAAGTTCGCTTATTGCATACACACGTTCAGATAACAAAAAATGGTTTCACACACGGTTTTTTTTTTTTTTTTTTTTTTTTTTTCTTTCCTGAACGTTTGGATAAATATCCAAAGTTGTCAAATGTTTAAGCCGAATTGATTTTTTTAGAAAAACCCGTAAATAAAAAATGAGTTAATTTTTTTTAATTACACAGTTCAGAGAAGAAATTCTGGAATTTCAACGATACAAGGACGTACCACATAGAAGTACTAAGGTGTAGAGGATTAATAATACAAAACGACTAGAATAAAGCGGAAGGATGCAAAAGTGCATACTTTTATCCATGGCTTCGAACCGAAACTAAACCGAAAACCGGAAAAAACCGTTATTTAAGTCAGAACAAAAACCGAAAGCGAACCGAAAAAAAATATCGTTTTATTTCTGTTCGATATATTTTCAGCCATTTTTAAATATTAACCAAGGTATCAATATTTTCTAATTTAACGTCAAGCATGTAATTATCGTGACTATATGTACATTCCTTGTCACTTTCCTGTTTTGATGTTCAATAGTACTTTTCTGTTTCAGTTTCGCATGAAACTACTTCTAGAAGGTAAATTTAATTCAGCTGAATGTTCAGTTGAATGTTCAGCTGAATGTTCAGTTATCAAATGTGATTTTGATAATAGATAATAATGCCAATGTTCGCCGTTCTCTGCTCACCGTTTGTACAGTACATCCTGGTTAATTGTATCAATTCACATAGTGTACCAATTAAAAAAATAAAATCTTCTAAATTTTAGTAGAATTACATATTTTGTTGGAATATTGATAGAATCAGTGGCATACTCAGAATTTTTTTAAGGGAGGGGGTTCATAATTCTAAAAAATAATAGCCCTCATAATTTCTACTAAAATTTTTATTTTGGCCATTTTGTCCGAGCTCAAGAGGGTGTTTAAACCCATACTAACCCCCCCCCCCCTTGCGTATGCCCCTGGAGAGAATCATATTATTATTATAAATAAGATTATAAATAAAATAAAATTATTCACTCGGAACTGAACCGAAAACCGTTATTTTTGACGGAACGAAAACTGGAACTGAATCCATATATTTTTTTTTTAGTTGATTAAGAACGAAAAAAATTACAGTTCAAATCCCTAGTTTTATCGTGAATGAGATCGAAATACTTTTGTGCTGCCATCTATCTTTGACCGACGAAGATATTATCTATTAGAAGGCTGGACCACGGGTTGGCGAATTATATTTTAAAATCAACGTTTCTTTGATCTTAATTTAAGACTATAAAAAATGTGCTAAAATTTGAAAGTCTACGTCAAACAATGTGGTTATGTATATAGAATAAATATGTGTTCTATAAACATACACTCCAATTATATATTATATATATATGTAAAATTTATTTCCTCTAGTCTTCTAGCCGCTATTGTTTATACTTGCCCGGGCTACTGGGCAAGGAGAAGCCTAATCAGCTAGCAGTAATAAAGATGCAGTCGGCCCACATTGAAGAGAACGGCACAAGTCCAAATCTAATTAAAACTTTATTTAAGAGCTGCTAAAAAAAGGACATCTTTACTACTCAACGACAGAAATGAGAATGACACAGAAATCACTTTGCTCGAACAGAGGTGTACCTAAGAGCGAAGAGAGATAGAATTTTCCCAAGGGACAAGAAACTTAGCGAATTTAACTGTTAAGATCGGGAGAAAAGCCAAACCATTGGCCGGCGACAGCTGAAAAACGTGTTGAATGGACAGAAAATTTACATCTATTCGACAGAAAGCTTTGGGAAATAAATGTATGGAAAGAATTTTAAGTCGAGGACGCTCCTTTGATTAAAACATTTTGAGGCTGGGAAAAAGATTTTAATAAATTAGAATGGGAGAGCAGAGGTTTTTAAGGAAATATTAAAGTGAAATAATTTTGATATATTACATGTATACACAAACACGCTCGAGTCATAGAAAAAAAGTAAACTAAAGGCATACTCTTAAACTTCAAAATAAAATTGAACCAGAGTTCAAATAACTGTGAAACAAGTAATGAAACTACTTCTTTGATTAATCCGTTGTAGAATTGAGACTCCAATTTTGGCTTGAAACGTTTTAATGTGAGCACAACCCTCACCCTCCGATCGACCGTAGTAATAATAGCAAAAAGATTAATGCTACCATCTAAATTTGATTATTAAATAATTATTTTAAAGTAAGAAATGCAATTAAAAATAATTTATAAATGTAACTAGAAATTAAATTACTAATTTCCATTTCTATTAAATGCTAAGTATAATAAAGTATTAAAATAGTAATAAAACCAGGGCTTCGAACCGGAACTGAACCGGAAAAAACCGTTATTTTGGTCGGAACGAAAACCGGAACTGAACCGAAAAAAATATCGGTTTATTTCGGCTCGATATATCTTTCAGTCATTTTGTTACTGTTACCAACTTATCAATATTTTCTAATTTAACGTCAACTTTATAATTATCATTACATGTATACTGCTTCTCGATTTCCTATTTTAATATTTGTTGAAAGAGCGTTTTCAGGTTTGAAATTTATTCTCCGAGACAACAGAAGTAATCTCAGTGAAACCACGTTAGAAGATATATTAATAATTAGAGGCAATTTTCATATGTTAAATAAATAATATATTTTTTACATAATTATTGCAAGGCCAAGTGCACGATGTGAGAGTCAAACGACGAATGTGGGTAATCATGAACCTAGTTGTCAAATGCGATTTTGATAATGGATAACAATGCCAATGCTCGCCGCTCTTATCGTACTTGCTGTTTGTATCAATTCACATAGTGTACCAATTAAAAAAAGAATAAAATCTTCTAAATTTTGATACAATTACATTTTTAGTACAAATAAGAATATACATAAAATGAAATTATTCATTTGGAACTGAAACGAAAACAGTTATTTTTGGCGGAGCGAAAACCGGAACTGAACCGAAAACCGTTATTTTTGGCGGAGCGAAAACCGGAACTGAACCGATATTAATTTTTTAGTTGAACCGGAACGAAAACCGGAACAAAAAAATTACGGTTCGAAGCCCTGAATAAAACTATTATAGCCTATATCATATAACGGATTTTATTATTTTACACTGGTGTGCAAAACTTAAGCAACAAGTGGTTTTTTTGCCATAACTCCACGAGAAATCATCTGAGAGACATGAAATTCAGAAATAAGGGAGAGTATTATGTACATAAAAGATGACAAAAGTATCGACGCTGAAAAAGGAATACAATGCTTACGGTATGGAATCAAACAAGCTTTATTGAACGTATAGTGATCCATGATTGTCTATCCAAGAGGAAGAACAAGATGTCCCTTAATATGGGATATGCCCTCCCCTAACTACAATGGTTACTTCGTACCGTCTCCGCATACTCAGAACCAGCTGGTACAACATTTCTTGCGGTAGGAGTAGCCATTCCGCAATCAGCATCTGTTTGAGTTGTTGGGTGTTCTCCGGAGAATGTAAGCGTGCTGCAATGCCTCTCCCCAAAGCATCCCACTCATGTTCGATAGGATTTAAATCAGGGGAATGCGCTGGCCAATCCATTCGAGTGATATCTTCACTTTCCAGTAGCTGCTCAACAGCAACAGTCCGGTGTAAAAATTAATATAATATAAATAAATGATAATGATTAA
Source organism: Pardosa pseudoannulata (assembly GCA_032207245.1). Taxonomy (NCBI): domain Eukaryota; kingdom Metazoa; phylum Arthropoda; class Arachnida; order Araneae; family Lycosidae; genus Pardosa; species Pardosa pseudoannulata. Next base: position 19,551,392 of record CM063500.1, on the reverse strand, counting down.
ATATTACATACTGTGAAGATAACCCCCCCCCCCTTTGTCCAGAACTAACGACTGAAATCAGCTGATTTGAAGTCCTCCTGTTTCGACCCGACTACAATAGCGCGGTGACGCAGTGTCTGGGATGTTCACAGTTTGGTTGAATAGGCGTCACGCCCCTGATCGGTCGTGGTTTTTATCCCACAGGATTGCCTCGAGAATTCCGGAATCTGGACAGTTAGCAAATGAGAATTCAACTAAAAAAAATTATATGTAACCTTAGCTGGAGTTCCAAGGTAACTGGAATCGTAACTGACCAAAAAACGGTTGGCGGGACCGTAACTGACCCCCAGTTATAAAAAGCCTAGGAGGCTTCCGCGACTTTTGACCAGAGCCAGCTTTTTAGTGATTTCGTTCGGGAGACTCGTAAAGTCCGCTCACATAAGGAACGGCAGGGTCTCGGACACCGAACGGTGGATAGATTGGGTTTGCACTGTAACCTGGAAAGGTCTCCCCATTTGTGAGATTATTTAATCTTTTTTTCGACCGTGATCGTCGTGGTAATTTTACGCAAGCCACAATCCTCTACATTTCTACTTGTTTTGGGAGAATTAGAATCACTGTGTATATAAATATTATTTACTCGAGAAAATAAAAGTGATTTCCAGTTCTATTGTGACTGTGATCCTTCTTCACTCTAGAACAGGGGTCGGCAACCTATTTGTCCTTAAGGGCGCAATACTAAATTTGAAAATCACCGAGGGCGCATATTTTACAGATAATCAACAGGTATAAATAAGCATTAAAAAAAAAGATTTTTTATAACTTTTTTTTGTTGGTGTCATACCTAATGATACATATAATTCAGTGTGAAACTTGAGAGTCTTGCAACGTATTTATAGCTGAAACTATTTCTTTTTTATTTTTAAATTCTTCAAAAAGTGAATCAGCAGCTTCTAACATGGCTTCTTTCACTAATTCTCCATCTGTAAATGCTTTTTTATTCTTAGCTAGCAAATACGATATTTTATATGACGCGATAGTTGCTGCTTTATGTTGTTGCAGTGGTTTAGTAAAAAAACTTTGCTGGTTAGTTATTGAACATTTTAAAGAAATATTTTTTTTCTTCTAATTTCAGAGTTCATTAGATAGTCACTATCAAAATTAGTGTAAAGGGTCTTAAAAAGTCGTTCAATATTACTTTTCTTGGGAATCGCAACACTATTATTACACAACAAATACACTTCCCTTTGTAATCAACGAAACAATATAGATGTTCTCATTCATCGTTAAAATAATATGTTCTTTTTCTTTTATATTTATCCATGAAGGATTTTGAAGGAATTATTTCGGATTACTTGGTAGTTTTAAATGCACGGTCTACGCGTGGTCTATTCGAAATACGATCACACACTAACAAAAAATACGTGCGTGTTATTAGATAAGCTCAAGGTTAGCAAACTGCTAATCTATGCACAATCCTAAACTCAACTGACTACTTGCTGTATATCGCCGTTTGGCAAGAGTAAGTAAATCGCTCTGGCTATCATACATTTATATTAGTCCAGCGAGGGAGCATTAAAAATCGATCGGGGGCGCCGCGTTGCCTACCCCTGCTCTAGAACATTGAAGTCGTCACAATACAATAAAAAAGTTAATTAAATATTTGGGTTTTCTTAACCCACTGAACGGACGCGTCGACGGGGGTTCGACAGCGAATTCCTGTTCGAAAACGGACCTGTCGACCCTTCTCGTTCGCACTCGTATAGCACACTTTTGAGGGAAAAAAAAAATATTGCAAAACGATAATGAATGAAAGAAACTAATTTTGCATAACGGAACTCCTTTACCTTGCAGGGAAAATAACTTAAAAGTAGCCTGACAACTTTTAAACCGGCAACTCTAGTATGGTACGGTAAGTTCCGTCTGGAATTTACGGAGTGACTGTTTTGAAAGGGAAAAAGGTGGGGAGGGTGGTCGGTGGATGGGTTAATTTTTTGGCCATAAATTCTTTTAGAACATGTTGGAATTCTATGTTTTGCAAGACGTAGTATTCAATCGCCATAATAGCAAGCGAGTTCACTCTTTCTTGTGTCATTGAATATCGATGATTGTTTTTTAACAATTTGAAGGTCGGTCTCCACAAAGTCAATTAACAGCTCACCACGATTAACGCATGGCGCCAACCAATTAAACAGTTTCAAGCAGCAGGGTACATATGAACTTAAGACGATTCTGGCTTTCGTTTCAAATGGAAAGGCAGCTTATTGTTTGTCTATTGACTGTCGTAAACATGAAAATGAATGGAAAGGGTATTAAAGTAGTTCTTGACGTTGCGTGAAATTGCTCTATTATAAGTGTATCTTAAAATAATTATCGGGCGATTATTCTTTCTTTAGCGTTAGTGAGTACGAAAACACCAAAACTAATTCCTGCTGATTTCAGCCATTTTTCAACTCCTCTTCTTAGCCCACTCTCCTGTTTCTAATCATGGATCTTGTTGGTGCTTCAACCACATTTGGCGAAATTGGCGTGCTTGCAGCTTGCGTGCTTGCAGCGTGGCGTTTGAAATCTGGCGAGGGGATCGTAACTCAACAAATTGATACATAAACAAAAACAACATTTTGAGGAAAAATTTTTCAAAATTTGATTATTTTAAATACTTTTAATAATAAAATTTTAATAAATTAAATTAAATAATAAATTTTTAGATACTTGGTAAATTCTTTTTCCAATTTTTAAGTAAATCGACCGATCTTTGCAGAACACGTTAGATACTTATTTTTTATTTCAATTTTTCAAGTAAATCGACCGATCTTTGCAGAACACGTATTTTGAGTGGAGGTTGAAGAGGAGTTGTAAAATTGAAATTTTTTTTTCAAATCTCTTATTTTTATATAATTTAGTGATGCTTTTCTCCAGCTTTATCACGACTAATCAATAAAACCCTGATTGGCTGGCTTACACAACTATAAATTATCATGTGTGGGTTTTTCCCCTCAAAAGCCTGAGAACTTGCTAAATAAATCTGATTATTTTTTCAAAATTCTGTACTTTGTTCTCTCGACCATCTTACTTATAACTGCACCCAAGCCAATGTGGATTCTCTTATGTTTGTGATGGACTATGCCCATTACATACAAATCATTACATATATTTAAATATATACAGGGTTCCCATTCTTTTTCCAGAACAAAAATTAAGGACTTTTTAAGGACCAAAGTAACTTTTTATAAGGACCTACTTGAAATACACAACATAATGGCATAAACCCTATTTTCTAAGGAACATATCTTAATGATTATGAACCAGACAAGGCATGTTCAATAATTGCCCTACAATATTTCATAATTAAGTTTTTAAAAATGCCTAAAAATTAGTATAAGATAAATCTATTTGACAAAAACTAATTTTGAAAAATATACATCTAAAGTTTTTTGAGTTATCAAACTAAAAATAAATGGTGAATAAAATACAATATTATAAACAGTACTTTCTGAGGGTTTAAAAATGACTCATATATATATATATATATATATATATATATATATATATATATATATATATATATATATATATATATGTTTGTATATACTAGCTGATTATACCCAACATTGCCTGGGAAAGAAGAAAGTTTTAGACTTTTCTATTACATTCAATACAAGGAAAATTAAACTTCCATAAGTAACTGAAATATCTACAAACTCTTCACCCTCCATGCTTTATTTAATTAAAATTTGCATAACTGTTAGCTATCAGGAAAGGGCAGCTGACTTTATACTTTAAACCTTTTCAGTATGAAAAAGATTATTTGTCCAATAAGTTTTCTAGCTCCTGACCATAAAAAGTACTAATAAACTAAAAGTAATTTCCTAATTTTTTAAGGATATCAAGGAAAAGAATTTTGAATTACTACAGTAATACACTTAAAACATATATGTATTTGAGGATTTTATTATTAATACTGCACTTTTGGCTAGAAAATCTAAAAGAATGTTATGAACATTAACAAATATTTTATATATTCTTCCACCAGTACTTATCACCTGTACTGGCATCCTTAGAACCAATTTTGGGCAAGATTAACTCTGAACTTAAAAAACCAGAAAGTTCGGAAAGTACGGCAAAAACTGATGGGAAATCATGTGACGACAGCGGATTGCATCGATGGAGAAATTAATTGTGTTCTAATTTAAAAATTAAAGAGTTTTTAAGGACCTTTGACAAAAATTTAGTTTTAAGGGCCCTTAAAAATGAAAGCTAAAATTAAGGAGTTCTTAAGGACTTTTAAGAACCGTGGGAACACTGTATATATTGTGAAGATCCCCCTTTGTCTAGAACTAATGACCAGAATCAGCTGATTTGAAGCCTATTCTTCCGACCGGCTACAGTAGCGTGGCAACAGAGTGTCTGGGATGGTGACAGTTCAGTTCAATAGGTGTTACAATAGGGTTACAATAAGGATGCTTACAATAGGTGTTACAATAAGGACTTTTAAGAACCATGGGAACACTGTATATATTGTGAAGATCCCCCTTTGTCTAGAACTAATAACCAGAATCAGCTGATTCGAAGCCTATTCTTCCGACCGGCTACAGTAGCGTGGCAACAGAGTGTCTGGGATGGTGACAGTTCAGTTCAATAGGTGTTACAATAAGGATACTTACAATAGGTGTTACAATAAGGACTTTTAAGAACCATGGGAACACTGTATATATTGTGAAGATCCCCCTTTGTCTAGAACTAATAACCAGAATCAGCTGATTCGAAGCCTATTCTTCCGACCGGCTACAGTAGCGTGGCAACAGAGTGTCTGGGATGGTGACAGTTCAGTTCAATAGGTGTTACAATAAGGATACTTACAATAGGTGTTACAATAAGGACTTTTAAGAACCATGGGAACACTGTATATATTGTGAAGATCCCCCTTTGTCTAGAACTAATAACCAGAATCAGCTGATTTGAAGCCTATTCTTCCGACCGGCTACAGTAGCGTGGCAACAGAGTGTCTGGGATGGTGACAGTTCAGTTCAATAGGTGTTACAATAGGGTTACAATAAGGATACTTACAATAGGTGTTACAATAAGGACTTTTAAGAACCATGGGAACACTGTATATATTGTGAAGATCCCCCTTTGTCTAGAACTAATAACCAGAATCAGCTGATTTGAAGCCTATTCTTCTGACCGGCTACAGTAGCGTGGCAACAGAGTGTCTGGGATGGTGACAGTTCAGTTCAATAGGTGTTACAATAGGGTTACAATAAGGATACTTACAATAGGTGTTACAATAAGGACTTTTAAGAACCATGGGAACACTGTATATATTGTGAAGATCCCCCTTTGTCTAGAACTAATAACCAGAATCAGCTGATTTGAAGCCTATTCTTCCGACCGGCTACAGTAGCGTGGCAACAGAGTGTCTGGGATGGTGACAGTTCAGTTCAATAGGTGTTACAATAGGGTTACAATAATGATACTTACAATAGGTGTTACAATAAGGACTTTTAAGAACCATGGGAACACTGTATATATTGTGAAGATCCCCCTTTGTCTAGAACTAATAACCAGAATCAGCTGATTTGAAGCCTATTCTTCCGACCGGCTACAGTAGCGTGGCAACAGAGTGTCTGGGATGGTGACAGTTCAGTTCAATAGGTGTTACAATAGGGTTTGCATTGCACCCTGGAAAAACCTCCCCATTTCGTGAGATTATTTAATCTTTTTTTCTGACTGTGATCATCGTAGTAATGTTATGCAAGCAATAATCCTTTGCATTTTGACTTGTTTTGGGAGATTAGAATCCTCTTGTATATAGCCGTATTTACTCAAGAAATAAAAGCGATTTCCAATTTTAGTCATGACTGGGATCCTTCTTCACGCTACCTCTTCACTCGAGAACACTGAAGTCATCACAATATGTTATATGTGCATGTATAAAACAAAGACCAATAATACACAGTTTTTTTTTTCAAATTTCTTTTATTCAAATTCATAATACATTTAGGAAAATATTAAATCCCTACTATAAAATTCAGATAAGAAAGAGAAAGGACACAAAGTTATTTTATAATAACTGCATTATCATATAAAAAAAAATGCCTTGGAATGCATTTCCTACAGTCAACAAAATATAATAAATTTGATGAAAACCATAAAACTCAAAGCAATACTTGAAATTAAAAACAAAAACTATAGTATAAAATTCTTTAAAATTTCCAGATCAAACAGGAACTTACTTTAGATTTAAATTTAAATAAAGAAAAAAAATACATATTTTATTAAAAAAAAATGCTATACCTATAAAAATTAAAACTTGGTTGTTTTGGGTTGCAGTTTGAAAGGTTTTTAAACTTATACTGAAAACCTAAATATGTATATATATAAAACACAACCTATGCAAACACTGTAAAAATAATTACTAACAAAAGAAATCCAATTAAGATGTCATATTATGAAAGCAAAGAAAAAATAACTTAGCACATGAAAAACTCTGCACATGAAAAGTTAAATAAAATTACAAAACAAACACACAAACACATATTTAAACCATATAAAGTTCAGGGGGGGAAGAGAAGAGAGCAACTAAGAATCAAAGTACAATACTCTTTGATATTGCACATGTCAAACATAACTTCACATGATTCTTTACGAAAGATCAACAAATCATTTTGGCAATTTCCTGTAAGAAGTCCAATTCAGAAATTTAAAATCCACTTTTACATACCTCGAAACAGATGCAGAGCACTGAGGAACATTACTTTTAATAAAACTTGGAAATTTTTTAATTTTCAAACATTAAATTTAATTTCTTTGAAATTTGGAAACTGTAAAAAAGTTAATACCTTAAACGGTACATATACATATATTAAATAGCTAGCATTTCTCTAATACTTTTTGGAATTTTTAAAACTGGATAAATAAGTGAAAACTGCTACTCATTACAGAAGTTTCAAGCCAGGCTTTAAGTAACATAGATCCTCTTGGTACGTTTTTGAAATTTTGACTAAACTTGCGCTGGTGTGGTAAAACTGACATTGCCTTTTTACTTGTCATATTTCAGGTAACCTTTCAGAAAAATATTCCTTAAGGTTAATTTAATTTTTAACTTATTTAAACATGATTACATAATATGTTCTTTCCTAGATTTATTAATTATCATTTCTTTCTGAAAAATTGGCATTTTTTTGGTAATAACCAAATTGGAAACCAAGGTGGGTCAATACTATACTGTTCCAAAATGGGTTGCTCTTATTTTTAGTGTTGCATGTTTATTAATAGAGCACCATTAAAATTATAATTTTATGATAACTTCTCATATGTATGCTCAATGTTTATAGACCTATATAGCAGCATGAATAAACTAGTAATCTGACAAATTGAGTTACAAACAAGAGGATCCTTGGTTTCATGGCCAGCCATTCCACTAACCCCATGGCATATATACAATATATTACATTTCCATATAAAATGAAGTCAAAAGTTCTTAGATGAGAACACAAAAAGTATATCATTTAATAATTACTTCCTCTATATGATGAGAAGAAAATTATAGACTATGCCATAATGTATAATGGGTTGTTTAAATGGTACAAAAGAACTAAAGCAGATGTGATGTTATAAAAGCTAATGACAAAATAAAAGTGCTAACAATATTTCAAAAGATGACAAAAACAATAATTCCTATTAACCCTCTGACTGCTCTTCCAGCGATTTCCATGGGCAATTCAAATGTAGCAAAATTTACTCATCCTGCGATTTTTGTGGGCATGCGTTTTTCTTCCTTAATTAAGCACATTCTGCCTTTTCACTGTTTAACCAGTGGAATAAATTAATTACATTATTAGACATTTAATTAGGTAATAAATAGAATTATATGGCTAGAACTATAGTTATATTAGGTAATAGAATTATAGATAGTATGTTATAAATAGAAATTAACTGTTTCAATTGAAATTTATTAAAAAATTAATTTTTTATATGATAACATCTGAAATTAGTTTTTATGAAAGCTTAGTTTCTCATAATAAAAGTCAATATAAAAAAATCTTTTCTAGAAAAAAAAATTAGTATTTCAGTTCTCCAATTTATATATATACTTCAACTATGCAACAAAATATACCCAATTTTAAAGAGATCTTCGTTTACAAATTGAGCAGTCAGAGTGTTAAAAATCCTGTTTAGAAATTAATTGTATAAAATGCAATTTGTTTAGTTGTTACGGAATTTCTTAAATTTATAATTACTGCAGTGTTATGATATTACATTGTTTATAATTAAAATAATAAGTAAACAAAAAGTAACCAATGCATTAAAAAATAAAAAAAAATCACAAGCTAAATATATTACACGCCCTAAAAATAAATCATTTGGCTCTTAATAATTACATTTAAAAAGGAAAATTATTTTTAAAACTTGATATAGAAGGAAGTTGGGATTTCATGTGTAAAAATATAAATTTTTAATTAAACCTCAAGGATTTTAATTTACTGTAGAAACTATGCATAAAAATTCAGAGGTTTTTCTTTGTTAAATTTAAATCAAACTTTACAAGTATCTTGCTGTAGATAAAGTTCATGAAATTACTAGAAAAATTTAACAAAAATGAAGTCACTTCTGTCATTAAATTTTTTAACAATAAATGTCTGGGCTCCACACTCAATGCGTAAAAATATAACATTCTCAGAAAATGAAAAATTTGGAAAAATAACCTAAAGGTATGTTTCTCACAAAGAATTTGGCACATAAAGAAAAACACAAAAATAAAATAAAATTGAAGAAAATTTTTTGAATTGACCAGAAAACTTCAAAATATGTTAATTATAATTTCATTTAAAACTATTAAATTTTTATGGTTTAGAAAAAATTTTCTATTAAATTTATTTTTTAATATTTCAAGAGAAAAGAAATATGTGTATATATTCAATTCTTTCATCCAGTCTGTAATAAATTTTAACAACAGATTTAGATAATTAGATTACAAATAAAAAAAAACTACTTATATATAGCAAGATATATATATCTAACATTCATATATCTATGAAAATCATTGATACAATTTTAAACAGCGAGGTTTGGTTCAGGTATATGTCAGTATTTCCATGTTCTACAAATACATATTCACACTTGTTTGACCTTAAAAGCTCAGATGTCGACAACAATTGTTTTTTAATTAAATCCTTGTCATTTTAAGTTATCAAAAATAACGTTAAGCTTAACCCTTAACTTCCCATGGGTGACCTCACAGATTGCTAGCTATTCTATTCTTTATTTATAGGAGTGAGGGTAGAATAGTATTACCTAGTTCTTGGAACCAAATATTGGTTTACATTGTCAGTAACTAGCTGAATATCATCTGAAGCAATATATGTGCATTAAGCACAAAAATAGCTTCTACTGCTTTTTTAATAATAATAATAACATGCTATTAATATACTCAGTAAGCCAAATTGGCTGCTTGTGTTGAAAATGGAGTGAACTTTGTTTTTATGGCCATAGACAAGTCAGCAGCTGCTATCTTGTAGATTGTCATAAATTTTAAGTACAGCAGCCTGTCATTATACTGTACACATTTGGCAATATCATGTTTTTTCAATCTCCATTTGTTTCTGTTGAATGAAAAGTGTGACTAATGATGTGTATTTGTGTATATAAATAAAAAGATGATTGGAATTCTGTTTTTATAATTTTTTTCTATTTTATTGCTGATTTACACTACCAACTATATTATTATAATTTAGATGCATATATGCATAAAAGAAAGTTTTCAACCATATTACCCTCACCTCTCCTTTGGATATATCATATATTTTGCTTGTTTCTGGACTAGCATTATGTAATGAAGGTCAACTATATATGTATTTCATATGTTTCAATGTTTATTGATCTCTAAGTCTAGAACTGATCTTGGGAAAATAATGAATTTATTATATGGATTTTCATTTGTCATGCATGTTTCAGACTCTTGATTTAAGGATTCTTTCACATATAAATGTATGCTTAAATATTACAAAGGGCACTTTTTTTTTTTTTTTTTTTTTTTTTTTTTTTCTGTAACATATTTAAAACCTTTAATTTAATAGTTTTGTATGTATGAATTTTAGTTTTCTACATATTATAAATTAAATATAATTTGGATATATATATATATATATATATATATATATATATATATATATATATATATATATATACACATATATATATACATATATATATATATATACATATATATACATATATATATATATATATATATATATATATATATATATATATATATATATATATGTGTGTGTGTGTGTGTGTGTGTGTGTGTGTGTGTGTAGCCTAAAAAAGTTCTTGTCTTTATTTAATAAGAAATATAGTAATTAGAATCTGATCATATTTATCAATCATTTTCCCAAACTCAAATATCCTGTGCCTCTTTAATATACTTCTATTGTACAATAAAATATTTTTATACATTTGTATTGATCTCAATGGAACAAATAAGTTAATTCCTCAGCAGTTTTAAAGTATTTTACAAGTTTATTTAAAAAATAGAAGTTCATAAAACTTATCTGGTAAAAAACTTGGCCTGGGAAGTTAAGGGTTATAGAAAGCAAAACAAATCAGCCTCTTAGTATGAGAACACATTAATAATTCAAGCATATATTTTTAAGTGCTGCTAAACAAAGTGGATTTGAATTTGGTATACAACTTTGACAGAAGAGTTCAATCTCTGCCTCTACTTTTTCCATAACATTTAAGCATTCATAAGAAAAACACAGTAAAGATGCTGTTTACATTCTTTTTCAAAACTTAATAACTGCTTTATAGTCTTGTAAGGATCTCTTTTCTTAGAAAATTTAAAATGAAGGATAATTAAGTCTGAGATGACTAATTATTACTATTATTACCAATTAGTAATCTACCCTAACCTTACAACAATGCACACAGGTTTAAAGTGGTACAGAAAACTTTGATTCTTGGTTTTATGGTATGTGATTATGAAAAGATTGAGACCAGTTGACTTACTCTTCATTTAAAGCATAGGAGCTAAAAAATTTTTTAAAGACTGTTAAGGTAAATAAAAATCAATTTTCCAACAAACATATCATGGTGAGAAACAATTACCCTTAAATCAATATAAATTATACGATGCTTTTAATTCTATTAAATTAGTCTGCAATATTCTGCCTAATGTAAACTCACTTCACACACTTTTAAGCATCACACTGTAAAGATTACAGAAAGCAATAATTTCCTGACATAGCCATAGTCATATGACACTTAACAGAAAATATGTATTTCATATGATGCTCAAATACACACTAGCAGCTGCTTTAATTTCTTGTTTATGCAGACACATAATAGTATACTCACAGAAACCTCATATGTAAACTTTACATATCTCCTAAAAAATTATGCATAATGGGCAAACAGGCATTACACATATGTTCTTAAAACTTATTAAAAAGCATTTTACTTTTATATACATAAAGTAATTATGTAAGATGGGGAGAATAAGAATAGAATTTTCTTTTAAAGCACTAAAATGTGCTAAAACATGCTAAAGACAAATATTATTTTATAACAGGGAAAGGATTCAATATTATATGGCAATATTGTATTAAAATATAATGTTGTTAAAGACTTTTACACCACATTTCAAATGAAAGAGTAACCCAACAGAAATTTATGCAAGAAAAAAGTATAAAACATTATCATATCTTTTTTACTGAAAAACTACACCCAAGTATTGAATACAATGTAAAAAGAAAAAAAAACCTCAAGAGGATTTATTTAGATTCCCTTTTAAAGTGATCATCAACATGGAACTGAAAGTATTTTGGGGGTAGTGTCATATCAAAAAGTCTGCCACAAATTGGGCACAGCTGTTGTCGGTGTTGCATTTCTAAGTGCTTCACCATTTCTTCAGTTGAGGACAGGTAAACACCTACATCTTGATCACAAACTGGACATGGAATAGTATATAGAACTTCTTCTTCTTCCTCCCTGAAAGCAGAATTTTCATTAGCCACATGCAATAATTTAAAATAAAGATATATATATATATATATATACAATAAAACCTGCATGAGAAGTTTCAGTTTAAGATGTTTTTCTGCTCAAGGTATTCTCTTCCTATGGTGTTAAATTTATCAATACATCTATACAGGGTATCTGCCAAAATAAAATTTTTCAAATCCATGACTTTTCATGACTTTCCCCTCATTTAGCGGATCATTTTCATTTTCTTTTTCGTTATGTTATATGAATAACTTTATGTTTTATACAAATAAATGTTTTTTTTTTAAGAAACTACAAGAATTTTATCATAAAAAAAACTGAATTATAAAGTAATGTTTAAACTCACATTTCTTGTTGTGTATACTCATTGTTATTTTCATTTGTTCAATCAAAATGTTTTGAACAGACATATTTTTTATCTGAAATAATTTCTCCCTACAATTCAGGTTACTTTATATTTTGGAGCAAAAAATTTAAAAATTAAAAATAATAAAATTTTTTAACAACAAAACCAAAAAAGGAAAACAGATAATATATTTTAAATACATTGAATTGAATTGTTGAAGTTTTTACTTTACTTATAATATAATAAATACCACCTCAAATGACAAAAAAAAAAAAAAAATTCATGCATTTTTAATCAGTTTTTACTTCTTGAATTAATTTTTAAAAATGTTACTTGAAAATAATTATATGACACAAAATTATAACCATGTCACAATTCAATAGGTGTATTTTAATAAAGCAGTACATTCTTTTCTGGACCATGTCTGACCATAGTCCCATTAATTTAATAAACCTAAGAAATTTTCACACCTTTAAAATCCTTTTCTTTTCTTTGTTCAGATCTGTAACATCAGTGTGATAAACAGAACATTTTTTTTTTTCTCAGATGGCAGTTTAAATATTAGATTTAGAAAATTTAATTTGCCCCTTATGCTTCATTTCTGAGTTTTATTTTTTTCCTTCTTAACATATAAACACCTCCCCACCTTTTTCCCTTTGAAAACACTCACCTTTTATAAATTAGAGAACTTACTATACATTGCATTTAAAAGCTATTAGGACTTAAGTTATCTTTTTAACATAAAAGGAGAGATGCAAAATTAGTTTCTTATTTATTATTTTAAATATTTTTAAAAAAAATGTGTATACGATGAAACGTGTGCTGTACTTTTAAAAGCTAATCCCCCCCCCAAAAAAAAAATTGCAGATTTTCATATTAATCAGGTTTTTAATTAATTAATTTCTTGCAAAATAGTAATGAGACTACTACAGTTAAAGGGTTTCGAATGACTATCCATGCCACAGTGGGATTCAAACCCCCAAACTCAGGTACTGATCATCAGCACCTAGATGTGACACAATCATTAACCATTATTAACTCACCTAGAAGAGCATTTAACCTGTTTAATGTAATCTCATAATTCTTTGTTCAGCACTGTGGGCACTCAGTTAATGTCTAATCTATTAAAATTTTAACCAAAATCCAGGCAGTTTATATCCATTTTAGATTTTTTTTAAGAAAATGTTTACAGAGTGATACCTTCATATATGCTTTCATTTCTGAATTTAATATTGCTTTTATTTCAGGAACGGGTTTCCGTAGGAGGAAACAGATTTACTTTCAATAAAGCAAGGAATAATGAGACTGGCATATGTAGAGTCTGGCTTTATTTATTTATTTTTTTTGTATGAAGCTTTTCTTGATACTGAATAAACAGTATTTATATTTATTTTTGACTCTGCTAATGCCTGCTTCCATATTTATTCTGTCTAAACCCACCTGGGCTGACAAAATTGAGAGACCAGCGTTATGTATGCATAATCAAAGATCAGAATGTTTTATTTGAATTTTTAAAAGCTAGATTTAATTACTAGATGGCGTTAAACAGCAATGGTTTTTACAACGGTCGATTCAAAAAGCATTTATGTGCTGGTCCTCAAGGGGTTAATCAAAATTTTGAACAAGCAAACAACATTATGTGTTCCAGTTCTGTCAAGGGATGTGATTTATTGAGCAGTGGATGTTTATATTTTGACAGAATGAGAAAGGATGGAATGTTTATTATGTCAAAGATGGGAATAGAACTATCATTTATAGTTAGGAGTTTGCTTGATGGTGTTTTGTACATTTTGGATCGGTGTTATTTTAGGCATCATGGTGAAAAGAGTTAAATATTTAAGTGAGAATAAGATTATTATTTTAATTCATGAATGAAACAGATAGTGAAATGAAGGAAAGTAATTTTTCTAATACAAGTGATGTGAATCTGACTATTCAGATAGCACTACAATATTTAATAATATGAATAATAGTAAAACCAGATTAAAGACAAATGAGTGGCAAACATGTTTGAAAGATCTGATATCCCTGGAGTTATATTAATTTATTCAATTTGTTAAATTTATGAAATTTTTTGGCAATGTTTAAAATGTAACCATTTTCTTTAAAATTCATAATTTTTTTTAAATATCACAAAATATTTGTTGTAGTATGTACACATATCATCAAGGATTATAAACTGTATTTCAGCATATTAGATTGAAGTTACAAGTTTTTATGAATTTTTACACATAACGGAGAAAATCATGTGGATGGGAAAGCACTGTCTTCAATATTTTCAGTAATGTAAACCATTTTCAAAAAATTCTTCCAATATTTAAAAGAATTCTATAATAGGCTATAAATAACTTTTTATAGGAATTTTAATCAAATTTTAATACTTTTAAAGACCTAAACTACAACCTTTTATGTGCAGTCTTTGGTTACAACATACAACAGGAGAATGAAATTATGGATTATATCAGAAAACTTTTCAGAAATCAAGAGATCTTGTTTAGTTAGTAGTTCAATATAATGATATTAGTTTTTTTCCTGTAGTTACTACTTTATAAAAAACTATATGTTATTCTTGGTTCAAGTTAATATTTTGATGATTCAAAATATGCATTCTAGATTATGTCTGTTAAAATTTTTTTTTAATTGTTAAGAACACTATTCTAACTTTAAATTTTACTCCATATAAAATATTTTATTTCATTAATCCATCTATTTGTATACAATTTTCAAGTTTTTTTTTTTTTATTAAAACAGCACAAAAAATTTTTTACAGCTAATGTGTTATAGGTATTAGTATTAATAATTTTATAGTAATTTATTATAATTATAATTAGTTCCTTGGTTGATGCAAAATCTTAAATTTTATCATTAACTAAGTTATTATAATGTATAATTCAGTAAGATAAAAAATATTTTTTTACATTTAATAAAATATATCTTGGCTTCCCAAAAACAATTTGCATTACACAAAGTGTTTTCAATAATTTTAATTACAAATTCCCTACAGTAGCCATTGTACTACTAAAAAGCATAATTTTCTAAATATTTTTCTATTTTCAATAAAAGGGTAATATATAATTTTTAGCAGTTTTAAAATTTAAATTTTATAGCTACTTATAGTTGTTATAACAATAAGTCTTTTGGTGATTTATCAAAAATCATCTGTGTAAAAGTTTATGATAACTTTCAAAAGTGGAAGAGTTTGTTTTTGTCAATAGGAACAGGTAGACACTATCAGTTTATTGGTTATTTTAGAAGTAGATGCCTACATTTTGTGGGATGCTCAAAATTACTTCATGTCTGACAATTTGCTTCAATTATATCAAGGTTTTACTATTGGTATGTCAAATTTTTCTCTCGTTACTTTCAAGTTTTACTTCCATTATCTGGAATTTTTATTCTCCTTATTTTGAAGTTTTATTTCTGTTATCTCAAAATTTTATTACCATTCTCTCAGTTTTTCACCAATATCTTGCAGTTCAGTGTGTTGCACAGCATCAATCTGAATTTAGTTTCATTACCAGTTTATAGGAAGTGCATAATTTTGAAATTTTCATAAGTTTTAATTTATTAGTAGGTATAATGAATGCCTAATTAGACATGCTCAGATCTAAAAAGGAAACATTATCAATTACTTAGAAGAGAGGAGTATAATTGCCTAAAAACAGAAATTTTATAATTTACATATTTACAGACATGCCAACATTCAAGCACTTGTGTCTGGAGCAAAAGCGAGGTTTCAAATTTTAACATGCTAATTACAGATTACACATAAGTACATATCTTATTGGTTTCTAAATTAAAATAAATTTAAAATATTTACACAGTAGTAAATTGTAAAAGGTAAACTGAAATTTATGCATTTAAAAATGTATAAGTAGTTTTTTTTTTTTTTTTGCTTTAATAACTTATTTTTCGAACAATCTTAGCAACATTGACTGATTAAATATTTCCATTTTCCTAACATCAGGGATTCTAGAGTTTGTCTACTTAAATTTGAATTAATCAGTTTAGTTTTTTAAAACTGAAAACTTTTAACATGCAGTATTATGTGTGAAATAAGTAAAATTCAGCATTATTTTTTTAAAATTTTTATTTAATGCTAATTTTCTTTATGTTCAAAATTTGTTATTGATAATCTGGGGAGTTTCCAGAGTTATCAAATTTTCTCATTTCTCTGGAGCAGCTCCGGAGAAGTTTGCATGTCTGTATTTATACAAATATGAAAATGACCCAATTTTATAATCAATTAAATAATTCAAATTCTTTAGTGTTTTTTCCTTTTTTAATTTTTCTTTATAAAATTTTTTTATGTTTAATTCTTTGAATAGTAAGAAAAAATGTTTTATTAACATTCTTATTTTAAAACTTTTATTGTACTAAGTTTTCAGATAAATAAAAACTGCATTACAAACTTCCCCAATATTTCAACTACATATGAAATAAATTTTCATCTATTCAAGGTATAGAAAAATAAAACTTCCTAAAACTTACTTTGATTTACTGCTACTTAATTGTTCAAGGTTCTCATCAATCATTGTTTCCAGCTCTGGAAGTTCCTTGGCTTTACTGGTAGAGCATTCACTTTTGGAAGCACTGGACACCTGGTAGGGAACAGATGATGGATTGCTAAATCCAAGCAATGATGATGTTTTCTTTAGGAGGGATATAAACTATTTGTAACAAAGAATTAATGTCCTGCTCTTAAAATGAGAAATACATGCATACCTTAAAAATATTTTTTATATGATTTTGTGGCTAGGTTCAATGAAAATATAGAATTAAAAACAAAATATGACAAAATGTGGTTTTGCCAGATAATTTTTAATAATAAATAAATAAAACAAAAACTAGAAACTGTACTGATACTAATACATTAAAAATAGCCTCAATTTAGAAACACTGAGTATTTCATACATGATATATAATTTTTGCTAATGTTTTGTGCAATCACACAGATATCCTTTTTAAAACTGACAAAAAAAAAAAAAAAAAAAAAAAAAACCTATAATTGGAAGATGACTGAAGCCTGTTTTCTACCACTTTCAGGAAATACTTCTTAAAATATTGCATAAGAAAGTCAATAACTGATGAGTGTTTTTAACCAACCCAATAGCCTCATATTGAACTAGTTTTAATATTTTAACACCATACTCTGCGACTCATTTCAGATTACATTTAAGAACCATTAATTAACTAGAAATTGAACTTTATGCATTTATATATGTCTAGACACACTTACTAGCTAAGTTTATCATACAATTTAGATGACATAGCAACTTCATGTCAGTACAGTTAGTCATTTGATGTGATTGAGTTAGTAATACAGCATTTTATAAGTTAGTTGTTTGGAAATACAATATTTTTCCTTGTGATTAATTGATCAAGGTGGAAGTGCTAACTATAACACTTTTCTATTAGATAAATAAGTTCTATTCTGTGTCAAATCCTGTGCTATATATTTTTACTTTAATAAACCTCTTTTGTATTTTCAGACGTCAATACATATATGAGTTGGGTCTACTTAGCAGCCTTTTCCCTAACTTGTAAAATTCTGTAGCAACCTTCTTCACAAAATCTGGTATAGTAAAAGAAGATCCTTAAAATAATTTGGTATAGTAAAAGAGGTCACTTCATAAAACTCTGTATTGTAAAACTGTTCTTGTGAAAACAGCCCTTTCATGAAATTTTTTTAGACAAAAAACTTTTTAAATTTCAATCTTCTGAAGAATAAATTTCATGATCTTACTATCTAGATTGTCTTGGTATTGTCGAATGTGACTTCAAACCTTTTTAGAAGTGGTGGGGGGATGATATGTAACGATACTTTAACCCAACACTAACCAACTTAACTTTATAATTTTAAAATAAATTTCTGGCAATTGTATCCTTAAAAATGCAACCTGTGGTAGAATCCTTTTTTTTTCTTTCTGATTGTGGTTAACTAGACAACTCTGCACACATCAAAATTAATTTCTGCTTAGCTCAAGAATTCTTATATAAGTTCTTTACGTAACTTAGTTTTGCTTCAACCATGTCCTCTTGTGATTAACTATTAACACTCTGATCGGCTGGCTCATAGCACTATAGAGGCATATACTTAGAGCCTGCGAGGAGAAGAGATCTCTCTGGTTGGAGGGAGAGAATGCAATGCCTGTCTTAGATGCAGGGAACTGCTCATTCACCTGATTCGGGTTGCATTTAAGTCAGGCTCCAGGATGCCAAAATATGATTTTTGTCCTATCATTTAATTATTTAATTTTGTAAATAAAATTTGTGTTGTCTGTTTAATTTTTGGAAGAATTGTTTGTTTATTCAGAGACAATCAGACCATTAGATTTAGATTTAGGGTGGGGCAGCCCATAAAAGCACCAGCACTGCGACCCAAGGCCTATTGTACTGAAAAAACCCCATTCACTGGAACAAAGAGTCCCAGCAATAAGTTAAGAAATATTAACAGTTAGGTCTCAAAGATACCAATAGCTGAGATAAATCTAAGCAGCAGTTCTAGCAAGTTGGCCAACTCCCAAGGCTCAATGAAGTGATAGCCTAGAAATTCAAATCTCTTGGCAGTGTAGTAGTCACATTCACACAAGATGTGTGAGGAACTCTCCTCCGCCATATGGCACCTCCTACATATGGGCTATCCATGATGCCAATAATGTTAAGGTGCCTCTTGAGGCAACAGTGACCAGTCAACAGACCAATGGCCACCCTTAGCTCATTCCTACTGAGCTTAAGTAGCTCCTTAGCCCTCATCCAGGGATACCCCTCGTTTAGCTCCTTAGCCTGTCTTTGATTACCAGAATTAAGCCAAGAACCAGACCATACTTGCACCAGTAAAAGTAGCTGGACAGGTTACATGCTAGCATAGCACCACAGCAAAGTGGGTGCTCAACAAGCCTATCCATTTATAGAAAAAGGGTGCAGTTAAAAAAATTTACCTAAAATTAAAACCTATATATAAGCTGAAATAAAAAAAAAAATTCTTCCTAAAACTCAAAATGTGTTGCCAAGCAAGTAATATTGAAATATTTTCCAGTGAAATAACTGTAAAGTAAAACAAAACCAACAGTTATCAAATTTGTATTACTATGACATCCAATTTTAGAACCTTGGAGGTAGGTGATTAGCCGCATCTTGAAACAAATCGTTTCTTATTGCATTTTGACAGTGGCAAAGGAAGACAATTTAAAATTTAACTGCTCAGCATTTTCAAGCTTTCCTTATTAATTTCCCAATTTAAAGTCAACTTTTTTTGCCATGGCACCAAGCTTGAGAATTGCAGCATTAGACCATGGAGTAATAAAATTATTACTTATTATTAGATGACAACAATGACAGTTTAAAACCTTGTAACCCTATCTGAAGCTATCACTCTTTATAAATTTAAGCAACAAACTTAAAAAATTACTATTTATAGTGATTTATTGCTTGCTTCTAGGTTAAGGAAAAGTACGTTTACTATAAGATTGACAGATCTGCTATAGATTTAATATGGGTTTTCTTGGCCCGTTTTCAAAATTTTGACTTTTTTTTCTGTATATAGCTTGTTAGAGCACAGGTAAGACTTGTTTATGTTTTAATATTTGAGTTTTTCCCAGTTCAAACCTGCTTCAAAATTTAATTTATTTTTGCACAATTGTGTATTTCTTCTTTATTATTTCCTCTTTTTTTTCCATTTTGTTTATTTTTGCCAACTTTTTTGATTGAACAAAGACAAAAAAAAGTCAACAAGAAGGATTTTATATTACATCAGTTCCACAGATCCATATATGAAACAATCCCATCATTTAAGCCCTATAAAAGTACCCAAAACTCTCGGTTTAAACACAAAAATATGCAACAGTTAACTTCTCAAAATTATCTACAATAGTTACATATTGTTGAACTTAGATAAGATAAAACAATTAAGAAATCATATTAATCCCACTGATCCCTCAAAACAAAATCTTCTCCTTATGTATCAGTTCTGTAATATTCTCATGTCATATTTCATATGTTAATTGAAATTTAAAGGTTTTGACTCACTGACTCACATACAGGAAAACCCCTATATTAATCAGTAGGGGTGAATCTTTTTGAGCACAGAGTCAAATTTTGTTCATTAATTTTTTTAAACCAGTCCAAGGCTAAAAAAATCAGGAGCATAAGGGGACAGACAGGTTAAAGGATTTAGTAATGTGGGTACCAAAATTTTGAAAACACTGAAAATTTGTTAACATTTCCATGTTAACAAATGTCCACTACACATTTGATTTTTATATCCCTCACAGTTATTTTTATTCTCTCCAATCATACCATACTTTCCAACAACCTTCTGTTTGATATTGTCTAAAATTTGTATGATTTATTTTTTCAACCAGACATAGAACAGAACTACAACTAAAACTATTTATATTTAGAATGCAATAACTTTAGAAGAAATTTCTTATTAATATACTTGTTATACAAACAACACTGAGAGTTGGTACAGTCCTGTTCTAAAATGCAACAATATGTGCATCAAGTTTATAAATAATTTTAATGAGTTATACACAACTTCAGTGATACAACAAAAAATCAGTTATCCAATGTAACTTAAAAATACATATGTTACACATTTACAGTTTAATTTTTTAATACTTTCCAATGCTTGTTACCTCTTAAATATATAAAAAAAATCCATAAAAATTAACTGAGGAGTAATTAAAAAAAAACTTCATGTGTCAGTATGTCACTTGCAAGTAATAGATTTACCTACAGGTTTACTGCATCACTGCACCTTTTAAAAAAATTTCCTTCAACACACCATAAAGAAACCTAGCCAAATAAAGGAAGGTTTTCTTCTAATAATAGTATACTTAAAAAATTGTTCCTTCTGTTTTCAAAACTAAAAGCTTAAAATTTCCATTCTTTTAGATGGAAAGGGTCAGAGTATTGCAACTTTAAAAATCTTTTTTTTATGTTCAGATAAAATCAAAATCAAGTGAGAACAATGTACAAACCTCTTTATCAAATACATACATATGTTACACATTTACAGTTTAATTTTTTAATACTTTCCAATGCTTGTTACCTCTTAAATATATAAAAAAAAATCCATAAAAATTAACTGAGGAGTAATTAAAAAAAAAAAAAAAAAAAAAAAAAAAAAAAAAAAAAAAAAAACATGTGTCAGTATGTGACATGCAAGTAATAGGTTTACTGCATCACTGCACCTTTTCAAAAAATTTCCTTCAACACACCATAAAGAAACCTAGCCACATAAAGGAAGGTTTTCTTCTAATACAGACATGCCAACATTCAGACACTTGTGTCAGGAGCAACAGTGTGGCTTGAAATTTTAACATGCAAATCACAGATTAGCATAAGATATATACATATGTACATATCTTATTAGTTTCTAAATTATAATTAACTTAAAATATTTACACAGTAGTAAATTGCAAAGGCAAATTAAAATTTATGCATTTAAAGATGTATAAGTAGCTTTTTTTTTAGCTTTAACAACTTATTTTCCAGAACAGTGTTTCTTGTATCAACATTGACCCTGATTAAAATATTTCTAATTTTCGATCATCAGGAATTCTAAGAGTTTGTCTACTAAAATTTGACCTAAATTCAGTTTGGTTTTTCCACACAGTACTAAAAACTCTTTAACATGCAGCATTACTGTGTGGAAAGAGTAACATTCAGCAGTATTTTTTGCAAAACTTTGTATTTAATTGAGTAATTGTAATCTTTTAGCTGTTCAAAAGTTTCAATATTTTCCGGAACAATCTCAGGAGTTTCCGGAGTTATCAATTTTTCTCATTTCTCTGGAGCAACTCCAGAGTAGTTGGCATGTCTGCTAATAATAGTATACTTAAAAAATTGTTCCTTCTGTTTTCAAAACTAAAAGTTTAAAATTTCCATTCTTTTAGATGGAAAGGGTCAGAGTATTGCAACTTTAAAAATCTTTTTTTTATGTTCAGATAAAATCAAAATCAAGTGAGAACAATGTACAAACCTCTTTATCAAATGTTAAGGGATTTCTTACAACATGTTCACCAGTATCTGAGTCACTAGTTTGGTTGCGAGGAAGATTCCCACTTTTCTCTGATACATCATCTACTAAAAAAAAATTATAATAAAGAGCTTTATATATATAAGTATAGGTTTATAGTATGAAAATGAGAAAATAAACAAAATCTTTTTAAAAATTATTAGCTTAAATAAATTTTAAAAATTATTTCTAAATATTTTGGTTAAATACCTGTAGCATCTGAAGTAGAACCCAAATCTTTGACAGATGACACTT
Organism: Pardosa pseudoannulata; assembly: GCA_032207245.1. Classification (NCBI taxonomy): domain Eukaryota; kingdom Metazoa; phylum Arthropoda; class Arachnida; order Araneae; family Lycosidae; genus Pardosa; species Pardosa pseudoannulata. The sequence continues at coordinate 19,528,776 of CM063500.1, read as the reverse complement.
CAGAGTGATCCTTCAAAAGAAAATTTATTAGCACAAAAAGAAAACCAAACTTTTTTTTTAACAAAAGTTTAAATTTATACAAGTATATTTTTGATTTATTATTGCTGTAGTGTATTTAAACTACCCTTTTTCTTTCATCATGTTTCTTTATATAATCAAGTATAGAACCTAAATCTCTAATTGATGATACTTCAGACTGATTCTTCAAATAAAAATTCATTAACATAAAAAAAAAGAGTTTTGAATTTGCCCAAACATACTTTCAATTTATTATTGTTGTGGTGTTTTTAAACTACCTTTTTTGCCTCTATCATATTTCTTTTTAAAATTAAGTAAAAATATTTTACTTAATTTTAAAAACAAATATTGTAAGTAAATAAGTTGTTAGTAAGTGAGTTGCTAGTAAAAATATTTTACTAGCTGTATTTTATTAACTTAGCTATTTTCCTTTCTTATTGCATCCCTATCTTTAAAAATATTCTTTATTAACTTATCTTTTTTTTCCTTTTTTTTTTATTCCTGGCTTTAAAAATATATTTTCCGATAAAATTCATCTCAAACAATTCAAAAATGGCAACCAATAAACAACTTTAAGTTAATACAACAACAACAAAAAAAAAAAGCCTAAAAATTGACCACTGCAGGGAACCACCCTTGTAAACTTCTCTACAAACGAGAAAGCCCCTCAAAGTTTAACAATAATTTTCTGTCATTTTTAAAACTTAATAAACATGCTTTTTATGTTTTATTAATGTTTTTATAACTATTGGGTTTATTTATTTGATTTTTATATATACAAACACATACACATATATATAAACAAATACAAACTAGAACATTTCCAACACTGGTTTATTTAATGGGTTGTTTATCTTTATTACACAATATAATCTTTCTGCTGAATGTTTCAACACCAAATTCATAAAACAAACTTTAAACAAAAATATTCTGAAATGAACTCATGTTAAAGAGAGAGCTTTTAAGTTAATACTGCTGAAGAAAAAATATGAGTTAGATGACATAAGTTGCAGTAATTCAATTAACCTCATATATATACAAATCAACATTCAAATTTTGAAAATTATACACTTTTAGTGGTATGCAATTTTAATGTGCTAAAGAAACAGTATAATACATAAACACACATGCAGTGAACTCCTGAAAACAATCTTGTGTGATGGTATTTTAATCAATTAATGAATTTTAATTATAATAATATTATCTAAAAGACAACACTGCTAATCTTTTTACTAAAGTTTCATCCTCTCCTCTAACTTCTAGTAACCCTATGGTGAACCCCATTGCCAAGCTATACTATGCTAAGTTAGCACTAATTATACAACCATTTATAAAACAAGGATAGCATCACCCTGTAGCCACAGAACACCAAATTGGCTAATGCTTTTTATACACCAGTCCTTTTTTCCTATTATAAGTATTTTCTTCATGGAGATCATCTAAAATTATCATACAAAATAAACTTGTTTATAAGACACACACACACACACACACACACACAAAAAAAAAAAAAAAAAAAAAAAAAAAAAAAAAAACAAAACCCCTCTTTTGTGCAGTAGTAATTAATGAGCATGCAAACTCTGATATACACACTTAGCTTATATCCTTACCATGATGCTAAATGAGAAACAGTACAACTACCCAGCTGGATAAGTCACTACTCTGAATGATCAGAAATCAAGTACTTATTAACAGAACAATAAACAGGTACTGGGTGCAATTTATTTTTTAGAATTCCCACTTTTAAATTCATTACATGCTGATTTAGCCTCATAGAAAAATACCTTATGAAACCTTTAACCATAGCAACTATTTTTATTATTGCTGATTATTAACCTCTTCCTTATGAATCGAGCGACGACTGTGTGTGCCTCTTTCAATGAAAACTTTTCTCACGCGTCATGACCAAAAGCAGTTTCATCACGGGCTAAATTGTAAGCAAACCAGTGGACATTAATAGTACTGCATTTACTATTTAACAAAACCACAGAATTTGATAATTACATTTCATCTCATTTTTTATAAAAAAATTTATTAATGTTTTTATTTCACATATTATTTCTATGTTTTTAGTTATATAACAAAAGTAAATATTTTCAGTCATTTAAATATTTTCTATGTAGAATTTATTGCGTGAATAATCTATAAGTGAATAATGTATAACATTGGTCAAAATTTTGTAACGGGTTTAAACTGTTAAATTACTAACATTTTAAACCAATAACAGGAAATTAAAGTTTGCCAGTGTGTGATATTTCTCGAAACAATCAAGAACATTTTGGGCAACTTTACACTTTTTGCATTCGGTATCTGTTTCAGTTTCTAAGGTGTAATCAGGACACTTTCCAGTACCGTTAGTAGTATCAATTTTCTTTTTTGCCATTAGGCTAAATTTTTAGATTTTTTAAAGAATTTTTTAAGCACCAACAGTTAACTATTTATTGCATATAATATAATACTCTATTGCAATTAAGCCTCAGAATAAACAACCAAATCTTATATTGCAACTGTAACAAACAATAACAAAAAACAAAAACTTTATCGCCTAAAAACAATAACATGTCTGATACGAGCTTTTCACTTTTGGCCAGACAGAATCATCAAGTGTGTGATACAAGGTTTTCATTTTAGGCACAGCAATATGATCATGTCTTCTATACGTTGTTTTAATACAAAGGGTTAATAAACCTTTTAATCAAGAATCTAAAAAATGTTCTAATCCAGAATTGAGTCTTTGTTTTTTTAACTTGACAAATATTTGTTAGTTTTGTTAATCTGTAGAATCCTCTATAAATTAGTACATTGTATGAAAAATAGTATAAGTTTGCATCTACACTTAAACAATAAGTTCATTTTGCTAGTCTTTAAGTGATTTAGTTAAATCAAACTTACAGTTTTATTTTTCTTCAATTTTTTCTTCAACTTTTCAATTTTACGATATTGTTTCTTGTATAGCTCAGAAGCTTCATTCAGACGTAGAACACATTCATTGAGAGCTTCCTGAGTTCGTGATCCATTACTTTGAATTGAATCCTGCAAATTAAGGGTCAGATATATACCTTAAATTACTACATACACTTAGTATTTTGTTATTACCCCTCAAGATTACATAAATATAACATATAAACATCTTTTTTTTTATCAAAGAGAACAAAAACTAAGGAAAATAAAATATCTATTACAGATTAAAAAGAAGTAAGTTTTCTTTGAATACTATTTAAATAAACCATTTATTCATTTATTATTTTCAGTAAAACACAGAATATGTTTACACATTTTTGTAATGATTTTTACTTTCTCCATAAATTTAAATGAAAAATAAAAATATGACTGTCATCAAATTGGTATCGGGTTTTAGGTTTGGTTTGGAGCGCTTGCAGTCTACCATTTTGCACACAAGGGCTAAAGAATAGTGTTTTAATATCCTTTACAGCATTAACAATATTCAGTACTTTAAAATGTTGTTGGAAAAGAAAAATAATCTTATTTCCATAATCAGGGTTGCCATGACTTAAATCAGTTGATTTTTTTGAAAAAAATCATTGATTTAAATCTTTTTTTTTCACTTCTTTAAAAACCTATATTCCAAAGACAGGAGAATTGGGAATCAGTCAGCACAGTAATACCAATAAATTAATAAGTGTAAATAGATAGCATGTGCTTTCAAAGAATTTACGGGTTGTTATCAGAAAGTATGTAGTAGGGGTAGTACAATAATTGATTATTGACTGGTGGAATTCCTTTTATGTAATGGGAGGTAAAGAGATTATTACTGAACTTGAAATTCAGTTTTTCTACCAAATAACAACAGCCGTGGCTTCATCTGTTGGAATGGAAAGACAGTTTTCTTCTTTTGGGTATTGCTCATTCAAGCCTTCATAATCAATTAGGAGTGAATAAAGCATCAAAGCTAGCGTTTTTTAAACAATTAAATCCATAATTTGGTGCTTAAAAAATATTGAAATAATTGTGATTTTTTTTTTTTAATAAATAGTTTGCATTAAAAGAATGTTTAATTTATTCTTTAAATTTACATCTTATTTAGTTTGCACTATCCAATTACAAAATAATGGAATGTATTTAGATTAAAATTTATATATTTAATTTTAGGGTTTAGGTAATCAGTGTGTAGAATATGCTAGATAGATCAGATGTTACTCCTTATAACAAACTATTCTATGTATATTGGAGGAAACAAACAAACAAACAAACAAAAAAAACTGATTTTAATTTAAAAAAAAAAAATCCGTTTTTTTTTTTTTCTCCCTAACTTTGTCTATTATGAAAAAGATGCGAAAAGCATGGTTTTAATATTTCTACATATAGAAGTGAATTAATACATTAAAATGAAAAAAAAATCAAAGTTACATTACAGATATGTTTTGATGTGTGTTAAAAAAATGAATACTGTACAGTAAGCAAATATGGACTTACTCTTTCCTTAGTCAAGTAATCTACAACAGCATTTGATTTCACCAAATCTTCCTTGAGCTAAAATATAAAACAAAATAATCTACTATACAGGCTTGCAACTGCTGAGATACTTCCAAAAAGGTGAGAAAAGTGACAAATAATACAGAATAAGTGACTAAACATTGAAAACAAAAAGTGATTTTTTTTCTCCTCTTAATTACAGATGCTATTATTAAGATTTTTCTATTTATTTTAACTCTAAATCAAATGATTCATGCAAGACATAATTTTAGAGTCAAATACTCAAAAAGGTTAAAAATTTGTTTACTACAACTCAACATTGCTCTTTATTCAAGAAAATCTATAGATTAGATTTGAATACATACAATACATTAATTTTATAATCACAATTTTCTGCATAGATTAATGATGTTTGAAATATGTACATAGCTAGATTAGAGTATCTAAACAAATATTGTGAACAAAAAGAAAAAGAGAAATGTGTGCTTTGACGTAAATTACTTTAATGTATTAAATGTACATTTCAGTACAAATGTAGATTTCAGGAACTTCTTTACGATTTTTTAAAATCACTAAATTCTGGAAACCATATGACTAATTACATCTTAATAAGAAAAATATAATTAGAGCATCCCATTTTTGGTCTTTTATTAAAATATTTTGTTATTAATTCAGATTTTCTTTCTTCAACAACAGACTTTTTCTGTGATACAACATAAAAAAAGTGACTAAAAGTGATCAATTGTAAAAAAAAAAAGACTAATGGTGAGAAAAATGACGGAATTGCAAGCCTGACTATATGCTGGATACATACATATAACATAATTTGAATGTGCTTCACACACTTTTACCTTTTTCAAGGTAAATACATTCAAATACTCATAGGACAGACCAATAGAATAAATAGTCCCTTAAATAAAGGTATTCTTTACAGGAGGTAATACTGTATTTATGGGGTAAAAATGAGAATGTATTAAATCCATGAAATATAAAAAATTATCTTTGTATCACATAAAAAATCACATTAATTACTTTAGTTATTATTATCACTAGAAAATAACTATTTCCTTTCTTTAAAACATTCAGCAAAACTTTTTGTGTTTAATTTTTAAGGGGTACACAGTAACCTCTTATTCTTTTTAATGAATCTAATAACTAAACAATTAATATGCAAAGATAATTTGATTCTTAAAATAAGCAAAACACTACTAGCATATTGAATTACTAACATTCAAAAGTGTACTTTATATGTAAATACTATACACTGAGGGCATAAAGAGGTAAAGTACCTCATGTTATATACAAAATTATGCATGCAAATAAAAAAAATTTAAAAAAGTATCACAAGCAAATTGAATGACAATTTAATTCCTTCTCTGAAATACTATAAATATAACTGCATATACATGTTCCAGCAAAATATGCATAACCTTAAAACTTTAGAATATTACCTTTCTTATTGTCTCATTTTTCTCCCTTACAGAAGTAAGCAATTCATCCCACTGAGCTTTTAAAACTACTAAATCTTCATCAGTTTCAGCTGCAGTTTGAACACTCTCCTACACAAGAAAAATATATTATTAAAACTAAGAAAAAATATTTAAAGAGCATGGCTTAGATATAAATATTTTATACAAGTAGGCCACAAAATCCAGGAAAAAACACCATATTTTTTCACAAATTCCCTGATACAGTCTGTATCGGTTATATGGTCAGCTCAGCAGTCCAGAAAAATCAGACCATATATGCGGAACAATACAACCCTATTGAATTATCGCAGGATTATATTCACCTAATAAACAAATAATTATACTTTTAAGAACATTTTAAAAATTAATTCAAGAAGTAAAAACTACATTAAAAATATGAAATTTTTTGGGAGGGAAATTTATTAGCTTTCCTTTCTAATCAAAGTACAGCACACGTACATACGTACATTCATGTTCAATGTATTTAAAAATAATCAGATATATATAAGTTTGCTTCCTTTTGTTGATTCTTAACACAACTTTTACCAAGTCCCTAATAGCTTTTAAATGATCATCTGATACTTTCTTTTTTGAAGATTCCCTTTTCCATTTCTTCAAATTCTCATTTAACCCACAAAGACATGTGCCAGGTCTCTGAGGCCTGAGTGTTATAAAACATTTTATACAAAATTATCCAATAGAAATAAACTTCCCAAATTTTCAGTAGCAGTCTTATAGGTCTCCTAAACCTCTAATAACATGCATTTCTACAATTTTCTCCTAATATTTTTCTCAGAAAGAAATACTTTTAATTTACTCCAGAGACTCAATGCATGTACATAGACTTTTGCATTTTTATTCAGTGTTTGTGGTTGAAGGAGAAATGCTGTGAAATTTATAACACTATTTAATTAAAATGATGAAATATAAAGAAGTGATTTAAGTTTTTAACTTGTGTCTTATGTTTGTGCTTTCAGAATGCTAATAAAAAAAGATCTACAGTCCTAAATACTTTTAAAAGCTAATATTTCAAATAATCCAAAACATATTTTAAACTATTAATAAATATTTTTGGTAACACCAGTTTTCTCATCATCAAAAGGAATTTTGTTAGTATGTGGCTGAGAAAAGTTACACCAGGCTTCTGAAGTCTGGCGCGTGTTGTCATGTAACTCCGTCCTTGTGGGTTAACAGTGCATAAGCATTTTTAAAAGAATGCACAAAATTGAAGAAGGTTTTTTATAATATTTTGACTGGCAGAATTCATTATTTTTAAAACTTTTTTTTTAATTATTCTTTATTTTAAAAACATTTCACAAAATTTCCTAAAAAATTTTTAGAGTTGCCAAATTCTCTAAATATTCTCCAGTTAACCCAGACCCTGTGGCAAAAAAAATTTTTTTTCTTGACACTAAAGAAATTTGTATAAGATTAAGTAAGAGATTTGTAATGAATAAAAACTACACATGGAAAAAACATTAAACTAACAGAAACTTATACTTGAAAGTTTCAAGTTATCTTGACATCACTTATTAAGTGAAAATATTAATAGACTAAAGAAACATAAAAAGTTTACAATGATTAAACACTATGACAGAATACCATGCTACTATAACAATAAGCATAAATTAACTTAATGCACAGTAATTACCTCTTGAAATGAAGTACACCTGTCTTCAACAATAATTGGTATTTCAATGCATTTAGAGGCTGGATTTTGTTGCAAATTTTCACAACACACTTGAGGCTTGCCCTTGGGACGCTGAAATGATCATTTTATATAAATGCTTTAGGTATTATTTGCTACACATGACTATTTTATATTTTTTAAAAATCTACATTCATCTAATATCAAGATCATTGAAAAATGAGTGCATAATTTTTACAACTGTTAAATGTCAGCAATAACAAATAATTATAAATTTCATAAATATGATTTGATAAATATTACTCTTTGTTTCATTTAAGGAGCAGTACTATAGTTCCTAACCCTGAAGAAATTAAGCAACCTTTTAACTGATTGTAAGTCTTTGACATAAACATATAAAAAATTAATAATAATAATAAACTGCAAAATACTTTTTGTAAATTGTTAATTATAACCAGAACACGAAAGGATATGTTGTCAAGCAATTATAGATTGTACAATGGAATTGAAAAACAAGCTTGTGTAAAACGATATTTAATAACTTTTTTATGTTTAGTTAATTAAGGGTGAAGAATGTGTCTGAACGTACAAATGAGGTTTGGGGAAGAAATCAAGTTACTGCGGAAAAATTGTGCTAAAGTATAAAAAGAGGAAAAAAAATCTACAATTTAAATTGCCATAAGTGAAAACAAATATTTTGGTTAGTGACTATCTTTACTACCGCCCTCCCCCTCTTCTCTTGTTTGAGCATCTCATCTTAAGGTGATTGATGATTTTCACAAAAAGACAGGGCTTACTGTCATTACTTGGTGACAGTTAACAGAACCTATCAATGAAAATTTTTTAACTGGCATAATTAGGGTTTTTTAATTTGTAAATAACAGTATTAAGGAGAGTTTTAAATCCTCAATAACATACTCTAATAGTTGCTTTAACTGGAAAGAAAATACAAAAACAAATAGTGTTCTGGGAAATATTGGGCCCTGATACAAGAATTAATATCCATATATTAGACTAAATAACTAATAATGATTAAATAAAATATACATTTTCATTTCAAAGAATAAAAAGAAAAATAGCTTGAATTTACATAAGTATCTTTAATAACAATAAGTATTTACTGAGACATAAACGTGGTTTATAATCAATTCTAAGTAACAGAATTAAAAATATAAATTCTAGCAAAAATACCCATTTATATCCAGATAAATATTAAAAAAAAAAACTACTTGTTAACTGCAATAATGACAAATATTTAACGTCTTAAGCCTACCCTCTATGAAGGATTAAAATTAAATTTTCAACCACATTCTCTTTATTAAACATTCTCCTCATACAGCATCTGCTAAAAGAGAAAATTAGCTAAAACCTTCCACCACAAACTTCCTGGTCCCCTTAATTCACCCACTATTTACAAATGCAGCTGTGTTTGTTTATATGAATGAGCAGGAAATTTGACTGCTGATTTTTTAAAAATAAAATAGTAGGATATCCCTATATAATAATAGCCTAAGTTATCTGTACATCTGTGCTCGATTTTATGAAGCGGTCGGACCTGGAATGGATAGAGGCATCCATAGTTAGCAAAATTCAAAGAGAGTAATGTTTATCTTCTCCCAAACTATAGATCCGATTCTAAAATAAATTGGTATAAATATGCTTCATATCACAGCAAAAAATACAGCCTTCTTTAAAACGTTCGAAATCCACCACTTTCCCCTCTTTTTGATCTTTTAAGGCCATTATTTCAACTCCTATTTTCCCCGGTTAAGAGCAGGCGATTCAATTTATCAATTTATCTTATAATAAATAGGTAAAAATAACATTTTTCTAGCATTATGATGTCATTCCTTTAACCATCTCATTGAATCATTTCTTATTTTAAATTATGCCTTAGTTTCATATGTTTTATCACTGAACTTAGCTATTACATAAATAATTTTCTTTTATATTTCGCTTAAATAATAGATTAAGTACATATGTGATAATTTTAAATTGAATAATCGATTATTTTTTGTTGCAAGATAATTCTCAGCCAAACAACAAACCATTTTTTTTCCCTGCCACATAAGGTACTTCAGAATTTTGGAAAATTAAAAATTTTACTGATCCCATCATATGATGGGCTATATGCTAGTATAAAATAATAGAAAATGAAATACTAAATGTTATTTTAAATTTAATGCTAGATGAAATAAATAAATGCACAAACATTGATGAATGTTTAAAAAGTTTATCCCATTAGTTATTAGAAAATTTGGCTAAAAAAGAGGATATTATAATTGTTTTAATGTATATATGAAATTTTTGAAAGCATGAATCAACACATAACTATATAGGATATATTTTGCACTCCTAATATGTTTTGTGCTTTTTCTCTTTTACTAAAACAAACTGTACATAAAGAATTTTATCCACTTATCAGGGCAAAAATTTAGAAAAAAGACTCTCTTTTAACCTCAATAGTGACAAATACATAATGTCTTAAAGTCAACCATCTCTGAAGGATCAGAATTGAACTTTCAACCCCTTTCTCTCTACTAAACATTCCACTCAAAAGCATAAACTAAAACAGAATATTAGCTAAAACACTCCCACCATAGACTTCTTGGTCTCAATAATTCACCCACTAATAATAAATGCAGTTGTTTAATTATTTAAATGAGTAAGTCACCATACACAGGCAGAAATTAAAGCAAACACAGTATATTAATGCCAAAAACCTTTTAAAACTACATAAAAAAATATCAGGGTAGAATAATGCCATCCAGTGATATTTAAATATGTTACAAAAATGTTCTAAAACTTGGATGAGTATATATCAGACATGCCAACAGTCAGGCACTTTCATCCGGAGCAACAGTGTGGTATGTAATTTTAACATACTAATTACAGATTATACATAAGTACATATCTTATTGGTTTCTAAATTAAATTTAAAATATTTAAACAGTAGTAAATTGTAAAAGATAAATTAAAATTTAAGCATTTAAAAATTTATGAGTACCTTTTTTAGCTTTAACAACTTATTTTTCAGAACAGTATTTCTTATAGCAACATTGACCTTGATTAAAATATTTCCATTTTTCTATCATCAGGGATTCTAGAGTTTGTCTACTCCAATTTGACCTAAATTCAGTTTGGTTTATTCGTAAAGTACTGAAAACATTTAACATGCAGCATTATTGTGTGGAAAGAGTAATACTCGCAAAATTAAATAATCATTTAATTGCTGAATTGTAACCTTTTAGCTGTTCAAAAGTTTTATTATTTTCTGGAGCAATCTGAGGAGTTTCCAGAGTTACCAATTTTTCTCATTTTCCCGGAGCAACTCCGGAGAATCTGGAGTAGTTGGCATGTCTGATATACAAGCACACCCAGGGTAGAGAGAGCTGCCAGGCTCAAACCCCCTCCCCTCTAAACCCATAAGCAAAATTTTCCACATTACAAAAGGATGAAAACCTATTTCAAAAATTCAATAGAGCAAGAATGTCTGTTTAGTTTCATTAAATATCCATGGAAATATTGATTTTAACATAAAGATACAATGGATCAACTATCAAGGGGGAAAAGGCGAAATTAAATTTATTATTACTATGTATATAAATATATATACATATATGTAATGATATCTCTTCGTCTAAAAATTTTAAATTATAGTCCTTGCAGCTGCTAGCTTTACTAGTGATAAATTTTGAATAAGGGGTTTAGTATTATAATTGTTAATTATTCTTATGTGCCAGTATATTTCTTTAAGTTAGAGCTTATTGATTTACTATATTACTTAAAAACCAAACTCTACATGTATCAATGAACACATTTAGCGTATACAATAAACTCAATAACTACTACTCTGAATACATTTTTTTAATAATTTTGTTCGAGAGATATAATACATAAAATTGTTTAAAATTAAACAGTGCAGATGTAATCTTAAACATGCTGAGCCAGATTTGAGATTACAAACTAAAACTACCTTTGATTCTTCCATCTCAACAATATGCATCTTCAAAGCAGTAATTTCACTTTTCATATCTTGTACTTGTTCATCCCTCTGAAATTAAATACATAAATAAAGATTGGATAGTTAAAAAAAATAAATCTCAAGATTACAGGATTATCACAGCGTTATTTTATAGAAGTAAAATAAAGGTCTGAAACTTAGATAAATTAACTTAAAGATATTTTGATGTTTTAGCAATAACAATAAATACAGAGTCCTGCAGTGCTACAATAGTCTTGAACATTGTCACTGTCATGAACTATTTTTGATATAGAACTAAAATAGCTATTTAAGTTTTGAGTAAATAGAAGTTAATAATGCCAAAAATGAATTTTATGAACAATGTTATAAATAATGTAACATGTTTACTATTTATCAATATTAAATTCCCAAACAATATGAAATAGGAAGCACAATACATAGTCAGTGCAAAATACACTATAATCAGTCCACCCATAAGAAAGACCAGAAGTGCACAAACAGGTTGTCATATTATCGTAAAGCTGTACCATTTTATTTTTACACTGCTCTACAGGTAATTAAATAATACAAAATTTAGATATAAGAGGTGATACCTTTATCAAGGTTATAAGAAGTCAATTACTTAAAAATTGGTAAATCAGAACTGCCATTCACAGCTTTAAAAACTATTTGCAGTAAGCATTAAAATAATAATAATAATAAATCCTATTTTTGTTTAAGTCATCAACATCTTCAAGGATCATTTTGCAAGGTTCTGTCTTTTTATATGAACCCTAACATTTCTACTTCTGAGTAGTATGAAATAAGAAGCTTAACTTACAATAACGTGCTGCATATTTGACTACATCCATGAATACAGAATCCATTCAAATCCAGCATCATTTTGTAGACACTTAAAATAGTTTCTTCCTCTGGGATGTGCATGATTAAAATTTTTTTTGGGTTTAATAAAAATTCTATAGAAATATTATATATGAACCTTACAAATGTAAAATATAAGAAAAAAAGGCTACATTCCCTCAGAGGGTAGTTTGAGGGTGATTTACTTCCGAAAGCACACCTTCCTTGTACACCTTTAAAAATGGTGTTTTATAAAAAATTAATTATATATTGGGGACAATGATTCATTATTAAAATGATGAAATAATAAAACAGTTAATTAAATGTTGTTTTATTACATAATTTTATTCGGGATCGCAAGCAAGAAAAACTGAATTTGTGACTTTTGAATTTTATAACGAAATCTCTAAAAAGTTAGCTGAGACAGTATTATTAGGAATAGAAAATAAAAAAAGCTCCAAACACAAACTTCATTTAATGATGTTGATGTATCTTGCAACTTTGACTTCAATGCATAATTTTCACATTTCATATCCTTGAACTTTTGCTTCATCTGCAAATAGAATTATACATAAATTACATAAATTTCTAACTTTATAGTATAAAAGAAGTATATGTAATATGTCAAAATTATTACACCTAAAATATCTATCTAAAATTCTCCTTTTCCCCTTTTCATTCTTTCATACCTAATTCCCCAGTCACAAAATCTCAGATTCAAAGAAATAAGTGCAGACTTAAATTCTTTTTACCCATCTCCCAAAACTAAAGCTAGAATAAATACTAATTTTCTATTCAGTTGCCACACTTTTCAGCAGTCCCAGATGAATACTTTTACTTCTCTAATGTCTAAATTACTGCATAATACTGACTAAGCTGCTGGTCTCATGGGGAAAATTCTGCATGATCCCTTGCTGTTGAGAGAAATTTGTAATAGAAGAGTGTTTTCACCATCATTCAATGCTTTGCTCTTGTTGGATAAAGATGTTCATATTTTAGTCTTAAATAAAGTTTTCCACCACAGACTTCACTGTTGTTTTAATGGAGTGATTGCAATTTATTTAAGATTTCTCAATGCTCAGTAAGCCTGGGAAATTCAAAATAATAGGGGCTAAAAAATCCCACATTTCATATATATATATACACACACACACACCTTATAGAATAACAAGTATAATTTTTAAATGACTAAGACAAGAAAAATAATCACTAATCAATTAACATCTTCATTGACATAGGGTCACTGGTGATGACATCTAGTTATTTTCCTAGCACTAGAAAAAGGGGTGCACAGCACAGCAAATCCCCAATTAATTAAAAGGGTTGGTAATCTAATGCTTTCAATTACTTAACAGTACATGGATTAAAATTATGAGCTAACTTTTGTATGATATAGATTTTGATACGATAAACCATGAATAATTCCTTTTCAATTACAACTTAAAGCTAAATTTTTTGATTGAATGTCAATATTTTGGAGTGAAAAAAAAACTCACCATAGCACAATAAAATATTCAGTAAAACCATGAAATTATATTGCAGTTATTTCATTTTGAACAAGGAAACACTTATTAAAAAACAAGTTTAAAATTGTCACAGTAATTTATAAAATTGGCGATAAAATTTAAACTAAAATCATGACTAGGTGTAAAGTATAAACATTTAGCTACTTTAGCAGATCTAAATCATTTTAAGAGTTGAACAAAACAAAATTTAATTAAGATATAAAAAATCAGAAAATATGTTCATTACAACACAATATTAAAAAATATAGTATTCAACATAGTGTTCCATTTTTATTCCAATTTTCTCATATAAAATTATTTATGTGATAAACTTTTATTAATCAGTAAGAAACAATTTTTGTAAGATAGAATTTTTGTCTTTGGAAATGGGAAAGCAGGAAAATGAAAATATCAAAGTTTCATAAAATTACATATAATTTTGCAATTCTTACTTCAGTAATTGTCTGTGATAAGTAAGTCAGATCAGTCATGCTAAGTTGCTTGCTCTTTTCTAAAGCTTCTATCATTAATCGAGCATCATCTAATTGAGATGTGAGGACAGAATTTTCCTTCCTTAGATTGTTAGTCATTTCTTGATTTCTTTCCTTTTCATCCTATAAAAAGCAAATTACATATAAATGCAATGTAGTATTTTTTTAAATTTATAGTAGTCTGAAAAAAAGTACAAAATATGATCGCTTAAAAGCCTACACATATATATATAAAATGAACTGGTATATGGTACTTATATTGATAATTCTACATTCACAATGTCAATGATAGTAACAATATACTTAAACAATAGTGGCTGCAAATTGCAATATTCTAATCTGTTCTTTAAATATAAATTTAATGTATCAAATTGTTTAGAAGCACAGAAAGGAAAAGCCAATTAATTATTCTAAATATTTGCCCTGTTTTCCTAAAACCTTTGCTTATCATGTACATCACATATGATATACATATCTTAAGTTTTATACATTTGTATATCACATGTGATTAAAGATTAACATGCTGATATGATAGAATCAGGGGCAATTGTGCTTCTAAGTAAAAAATGCAGAAATTTTGTATCATTTGGAATCAAAAACATGGAACTAAAAAAAGTTATTTAAATATAACAAATAGTTGCATGTTACTAATATTAGATTTAATAAATTTCAAGCAGTGATTTCAACTGTTACCAAATTCAAGCCGCAACTGCTTAATTTTAACAATTAAAATGAAAGACTTACATACCTTTTTTTTATCTCTTAGATTTTAATCAAATTAGCATTCATAGAATTGGAATTTTAAATCTTCAAATACATTTTACTTATGATATCTCTGTTTTCTGGTATGATAAGTGCTAGTTTAAACAGACACAGAAGTAGAACATTAGCCCTCCCTCCAAAACACTCACAAGAGACGTGAGAATGCATCCTCACAACAATGCTGCACAGATCAATCAATACCCATTCAAAGGTCAAAGCTTAAGTGGAATTTTAAATCCTCAAATACATTTTATTTACTATAAATCTGTTTTCTGGTACAATAAGTGCTAGTTTAAACAGACACAGAAGTAAAACATTAGCCCTCTCCCCAAAACACTCACAAGAGAAGCGAGAATACGTCCTCATTACGATACTGCACAGATCAATCAATACCCATTCAAAGGTTAAAGCTTATAGTTTAGAAAATCCCATCTTTTCTTCTACCTCCCATAATGACTAGAAATGCTGACTGTAGTAGAATACTCACTCTGCAGCTACAACATGAAACACAAGCAATAACAAAAGTTTGATGTGAAGTCTTTTCATTTTTTTAATACTTCCAAAACTTTCAGAACTGTACATATTTAAAAAAAAAAAAAAAAAAAAAAAAAAAAAAGATTTTCTGCTACCCAAGAAGTCCCAAAGAGTTAAAAAAATCAAGTCTTTCATTTTAATAAAAATAGGTTTTTCAGACAGTTTTTCCTTGGTAATTTACTAAAACAAATGATTTTAGTCTGATTTTTAATTTTACAACACAAAACTTTCAGAACTGAACACATTTAAAAAAAAAAAATGATATTATTTCCAAACCCAGAAGGATAATTAAAAAAACCTGGAATTCCAGGGTACCCACAGAACACAATCACTCCTGGATAGAATATGCCAAACAAGAACTTATATTGAAGACAAACTTTTCAATTCATATTAAGATGTGTAACTTTGTTAAATGCAATGCATCTTAAAATATGACCTGAAAATCTCTAATGATTCTACAAGTGATATACGATTATCATTTGTAGAATGAGAGATTATAATAAATAACAATGAGCTTAAAGCATAACTTACACACATTGAATAAATTTTCTACAGTAAGAAAAGGGCTTACTTCTAAAACCTTTTGCTTATTTTGTAGCTCTTCTGTTAGTTTCTTCAAACGCTCTTGAAGCTTGGCATTTTCAGAAATTGCTAGATTTTTATCTGCTTCTAATGTATCTTTGAGCTCTGTGAAACCCTTTAACTTACAGGAAAAGTCATCAAAAATGGTAGTAAAGACAGCATTTTTTTCTTTCAGAATGCGCACTGCTTCCTGAAAATGGATAATGAAAAAAAAATTATTACACAGTAATAATAAGATGGATGAATCATAAAACAATTATGTATTTCTGTAAAAGCTTGATAATAAACTTAAAAGATAACTCTAAAATACTGTCAAACTTATAAATACTATAGGCTTTTTTTGAAGTCTATAATGTAACTTATTAAGAACTAATTTCGACTATTTTAAAATTTCTTTAATTTAAGAAATATAGGAGATGGGGGCCTTTAAAGCAATGCTAAAATCTATAAACAATTTTCAAATGATATAATCAAATGCATTAATGTATGTATCATAAACAGGGTTCCCGGTCATTTTCCAGAACAAAAATTAAGGACTTTTTAAGGACCTACTTGAAATACATGATATACCAGCATAAACCCTATCTCCTGAGGAATATATTTTAATGATTATGAACCAGAAAACGCATGTTCAATAAATTCCTTACAATATTTCAGAATTAAGTTTTTAAAAATGCCTAAAAATTAATATAAGATAAATCTATTTGACAAAATCTAATTTTGAAAAATGTACGTCTAAAGTCTTTGGAATGATCAAACTAAAAATAAATTGTGAATAAAAACAACATATTACAAACAGTACTTTTTGAGGGTTTAAAAATGACTGATATATATATATATATATATATATATATATATATATTAGCTGATTATACCAGACATTGCCCAAGAAAGAAGAAAGTTTTAGACTTTTCTATTACATTCAATGCAAGAAAAATTAAACTTCCATAAGTAACTGAAATATCTACAAACCCCATCCTCCATGCTTCGTTTAATTAAAATCTGCATGACTGTTAGCTATTAGGAAAGGGCAGCTGACTTTATACTTTAAACCTTTTAAGTATACAACAGATTATATATTTGTCACATAAGAAAACTGATAGGAAATCACATGACAACTGCAGATCTCATCGATGGAGAAATTGATCGCATTACAATTTAAAAATTAAGGAGTTTTTAAGGACCTTTGATGAAAATTAAGTAGTTTTAAGGGCTCTTAAAAATGAAAACTAAAATTAAGGAGTTCTTAAAGACTTTTAAGGACCATGGGAACCCTGCATTAAATTTTGGTAAAACTTGCAAATTTTATGCTACAGATGATAAACTTAATTTTGTTAGTGAACATTTATACTATATTACACTTAACATTATACACTGTATACTGATTTTAATATTTTTTAAAAATTACTTAATATATTATTAATTAGTTCTGAAATCCTACACTTATGTTTATATCTAATAAAAATTATTTACCTCTTTTTCACAAGAAAGGTTATTTCTCTCTTCACATAGTTTGTGGTTTTCTTCGATGAGATTCATTTTTTCTTCACAGGCCTTTTTCAGCAACTGTTCTAATTTTACTTTTTCTTCACTGATTATTCTCACTTTAGCCTGAATTTTTCTCATTTCACTTTCATGGGCCAAACACTTTTCATTCATTTCATCTAACAGCAACTGCAACTGGCGATTTTTTTCAGCAGCATGAGATCGAACCACAAGGAAGTCATCTTCAGTTCTGTCAGCAACTACATCTTCATCTGAAGAGCAATCCTTTGGAATTGTGTTCTTGATCTCAAATGGCATACTTGCTCCACAAACTTCCTGATCTCTTGTCACATATAAAAACTGATAAAAACCATGTTCGAGATTGGGTAGCTCAGTAGCTGGGGAAAAAAAAAAAAAAAAAAAAAGGTTAATCAAGATGAAAATATACACTTAAACTATCCCCTATACAATAATAGCCTAAGTTATCTGTCCGTCTGTTCTTGAATTTATGAAGTAATTGTACCTGGAATGGATACAGGCATTCATATTGGATTCTTGATGAGTTAGGATTAGCAACATTCAAAATCCACCCTTCCCCCCCCCCTTTCGAGCATTTAATGCGAATATTTCAAGCCCTATTTTCTCCGGTTAAGAGCAGGCGATTGAATTTATCAATTTATCACATAATAAATAGGTTAAAAAAAAACATTTTTTTCTAGCATTATGAAGTTATTCCTTTAACTATCTCATTTAATCATTTCTTATTTTAAATTATTTAAATATTGCCTGCATTATTTTCATACGTTTTATCACTGAACTTAGATATTACATAAATAATTTTCCTTTATATTTGTTCTCAAGAAAGGTTATTTCTCTCTTCACATAGTTTGTGGTTTTCTTCGATGAGATTCATTTTTTCTTCACAGGCCTTTTTCAGCAACTGTTCTAATTTTACTTTTTCTTCACTGATTATTCTCACTTTAGCCTGAATTTTTCTCATTTCACTTTCATGGGCCAAACACTTTTCATTCATTTCATCTAACAGCAACTGCAACTGGCGATTTTTTTCAGCAGCATGAGATCGAACCACAAGGAAGTCATCTTCAGTTCTGTCAGCAACTACATCTTCATCTGAAGAGCAATCCTTTGGAATTGTGTTCTTGATCTCAAATGGCATACTTGCTCCACAAACTTCCTGATCTCTTGTCACATATAAAAACTGATAAAAACCATGTTCGAGATTGGGTAGCTCAGTAGCTGGGGGAAAAAAAAAAAAAAAAAAAAAAAAAAAAAAAGGTTAATCAAGATAAAAAAAATTGATAAAATAGGCTGTATTTCTTTTCATATTAAGAAGTATTAACATATAAAATATACTAAAAAAATCAGAAAAAGGCTAAATTATAAAATAGTAATTTCTTTTTGTAGATGCAATACATATGCTTAAGCTTCCTTCTCATGTTGATTTAAGTATTAATAATGAATAATTTTTTAACATTCAGTGTTTACTGATTACTTATTAAAAACCAAGTATTTTAAAGCAGAAAAACTCATTGTTCTTTCCTATATATTAGGTGAACGTAAAGGGAAGGGGATACTTAAATTTCAACCCAGTAATTGGTCTCACAGCTGGTTGAAAATTCAAAAATAGTCAAGGTAGGCAAAAATGCAGCTTTATAACACCAAATTGAACCATATTTTCTATAGTGGCATAAAAAATAACCCTGTTTCCTTTTAATATCAATATATATCAAAAGATTAGAGCACTTATAGGTATTTACAATAATGGACATGTTCTATAATTCTGCTCTTGAAGCAAGATTTCCTTTCCTGCTTTTGTAATCTGCATTAATCAAACATTGCTGTCCATATTTGGAAACATGGAAAAAAAAACTAAGAAATTGGTTAAATGTAGGAAAGGCAGGTAAACTTGTAAAAATTCAATATTTTCTGAAGAAAGGCATTGGAGAAACTGAAACTGAAAAATTGAAGCTCAGATTTTTCCAGGCTCAATTTTTGCAGTTTTTCTGTGTTTATCAAACAATTTTGAACCTACTTACTTCTTAAGTAACATAACTAAAAAAAATTTTTTTTGAGTTATAAATATGAGTGAATAAGGAATATTCTTCTCCATATGTCATTAAACATGCATTTAAATATCTTTAAATTTGAAAAATTAGAGCAGTTTTAACATATTTTGCATATGACATTATAAAGTCCTACTATCTATAAATCAACAGATAATCAAATGTAATATGACTTTAAGTAAATAAGCTACATCTAACTCTAGATATAAAAATGTTGAATTATTTTCTGATGTTTTTAAATAAAAGGCAAAATGTAGTCTTGTTTAAAATCATTAAAAAAACTGGGTTTTTTTTTTATTTTCTTATGGTAGGTTGGTTGGTTGTTGAGAAATTTAGTGGCATTATATCCTCTTGGGCAAACTGTGCCAAACATGACAAAAAACCCAATAGAACAACACAATTTTGACACAATTTTGGGAAGAAAAAAAAAAAAAACAATTTTGATAAAATGTTAAAAAAGAAAGGTGTCTGAATCTAATAGAAAAAACATTTAAAACCAAATAAATAGGTAGAAAATTTAGAAAGACACAAAATTAACACGATAATCAGCAAAGTTGGATTAAAATTAAAGATTAAAGTAAAAGAGAAACTAAAAAATTGAAAAACGTACAGCACAAAAAAGAAAATTAAGAAACTAAAGCAAGGTTCAGACTCTTTCCACAGAAAAAAAATTAAGCACTTTTTAAGCACCTTAATTTACATTGTACTATGATCGACCTACAGCTAAAGCTTAAAAACTGAAGCTTTTCATAAACTTTATGACTTGTAAAATGACATTAAATAATATATAGAGATCAATTTAATAATTTTACTAAACACAATTGCTAATATCTCATACTTTATGTTAAGACATCTTTCTTTGCAAACATAAATTTTAGAACAGCAATAGTCCTTATTGATCAAATGCCCCCCCCCCTCCCTAAAAAAAATCTAAAATATTTGTAAAGTTAAGAAAGCAGTATCTGTGGTGGAATTTCAACAAGTTTCACATCATAGCAACAGTATTTTAAAGCAACATAGATGTAAAATATAGTAAAAAGTACTTCTGTATCATAAACAGGTAAATATAATATTCACACACACAGGGAGAAAAGAAGATGCAGTATCTACACTAAAAAATGTTTAATTAATGACATACTCAAAACAAGATTCAAGAAATTATCAATGCTATTTTAAAAATGTAACTGAAGAACTATTTCCATTCATAATAGAAGATGAGAATCAAAAAATATAGGAAGGGGGGGGGATAAGAGAATATGTCTAATTTTGAAGTTCATTTTTCTTTTCTTCTATACATTTTTTAATTGGTCTAACTCTTCTTTCTTATCTTTACCTTTGTTGAATGGATTGACGATTAATTACCAAGGGAAATAAAAATTCAGCAACCGATATTTGGGGAAAAATAAGCACTTTTTGAGCACTTGGAAAAATTTATAAATTTTAAGGCTACGAAAAGAAAATTAAGCACTTTTTAAGGACTTATTAGGGACCTTAAAAATGAATCTACAAAATAAGCACTTTTTAAGGATTTTAAGCACCCGGCTGAACCATGTAAAGATTCAAATTTACTAAAATATTAAAATTAAAATTAAGAATTAAAAGAATAAGAATTAAATATTATAAAATTGAACACCAAAAGTTAGAAAACAAATACAAATCTGATTTCAAAGTACAAGCCAGTAAGCGAAGAAAAGGGAATAAACCTGGATGTGTACTTTCCCAATGATTGAATTAAGATTAGGTGACGAATTTTTTTTCTATTTTCTTATGATCTTTAGAAGTACATATGTGAATGTGATCCTATTATAAGGATTTTGTTGAAACTATTAAAATTTAATCATTTATAAACAGTCTGTAATGTAAAATAAATAAGCAAAAATTATACTTCAACTGCATTATGAAAAAAAAACCTCACTGGTTCTGAGTAGTTACTGAAGAGTTTTAAAGAAATAGAGATAAATATAATGTCAAAGAGTAGCCCAAAATACTGAAAAAAGAACCAGAGAAGAACAAAATTTGGTATGATACATCACAGATCATAAATCTACCATAACAGACTTCTACAAGGAATAATTATTTATTCCAGACATAGACAAATTAAGAATATCTAAGTGATTGTAACTTAGCCTAACATAAAATTTCAGCTTTTATCCATTACAATATTACTATCAACTGTGTTTTTAACAGTTAAATTCTGATAAAAATAAAAGCAATATCAATTTAGGTCCATTTTAGCTCTATTTTTCTGTTTATTTTTTATGATCATTAATGTATATTTATTATTCCAAGTATAATTTTTTCATAAATGTGGTTACAATTAAGGTATCCGTCTACATTGAAAACAACATTTTTTGCCAAAAATCATTGTAAGAGTCACGTCCGTCTCTGTCGGAGGTCGGCGAACTTTTATTCTTTCAAACAATTGAAAACGGCAGTATTGAACCAGTAATGGTCTTTTTGACGCACGGATGATTTGAGGTGTCAAGTGTGCCGTGTTTGTCAATGTACCAATCGAGAAAAGAAACTGTGCTTTGTGTGACCATGTCGGCTGGGCACCAAAGGGCGTTTTGGCTACTCCAACAACAAAGGTAAAATAGAGGGGGGTGCCGATCTCCCCTAAAACCGAGGTTTCCTGTTTAGAAAAGAAGAAACGGGAGGGGACTCCCGGCTGAACTTCGAAGAGAGCAGGTTGTCTAGAGTAATCTCCTCTCTGGACGACTTTACTTTTACATTTCTTTAAATGCTTTTTGTTAAATAAATAAACAGTTGTTAAGTTTGAAACCATCTACGACTGATTATTTAGCTCCATACCTGCTCCTTATACGAGACCCATGCGAAATCATATCCGGATGATTAGGGTATGACTTACAATCGGAAGTAGAAACATCGCAAACCGCTTGGCGAGTTTACAATCATAATTTTTTTAAATTTCTCTATTGTAAAATTTCAACTTTTAGGCTTTGAAATCTGTTTTTATTTTGTCTCTAAGGCATTTTAAAGAAAAGTTACAGCTGTTTAAACATCAGTGACAGCTGTCAAAACAAAATGGAAGTAGTAACTTTGGAACCGGAAGTTGTGAATTTAAAGCCTTTTAACACTAGATTGTCCGTGATTTCTTGAATACCTATATTGCCCAAAAACAGTCAAAATGACTGCAATGTGAAAAAATAACAAATATGTAAAGAAATTTGTTTAAAATTAATTTTTAATATATAATAAAGGACGGTGGAAGTAACTACAATTATTCATAAGCCCATTTATATGTTATAGAAAAAGTCACCAAATTCTAAGAAATTGTATCATTATATTTCAAAATTGTTTTTCTAATTGAAATTAAAAAACAGTCAAAATGACTGCCTTGGGCAATCTAGTGTTAAAGAGCGTTTTTCTCAAAACGGTTATTTTTAATAAAATGTTGAAACTTGGAATGTGATTTCTCAAAAAGTTCTTAAAATATTTTATTGAAAATTATTATAAATACTTTTGAAAGTATTTACTAGTAAATGACCTAAAAGCTTTAAATTTAGATAATTTTTAATAATGTTACACTCATAGTTAGATATAAAGGTAATGAAAATTCGTTAAACATTCAATGTGTATGATTTTGGAAGGACCAAAATTTTTTAATAAATGCAAATTAAACAAAGATTTCAGGTGATTCACTAGTCCAGTGTATAAAAAATGTGTTGCATTGAAAAATATTAAAATAATTTAGTTTATTAAAAAATTAGACCTTTTGAAAAAATCCAATTTTTTTACTTAATTTTCTTTCTTTATTAGAAATTTTATAAAAATTTCTCTCCAGGAACAAATTTTTTAAGTGCAATTCTCTATGATAATTTAAAAAATAAATCTAAAAATGCAAAAACATGAACTAGTTTCTACATTTAAAGAAAAAAGTTCTCCAGATGTAGACAGATACCTTAAATAAATAAATTTAGTAGAACTTATACTAAATTTTTCTTTTGACAAATATTGTAAAATGGTCATTCACCCTATATATAACGCAGTTTAAAAAACAATAAAATTTAAGTTGATATTTTAATTATTAATTTTTTTAAAAACCTACGTTTAAAAGTGCAACGAAGCAATTTTCCATCATCTTCACACTCGGTTTGAGAAAGCATTTTTGAAGCAAGGCACTGTGACAGACTGTCATATCCAACTTTATAAAGTCCAATATAATCACATGGATCTTCATGAACATTGTCAGTTATTTGGAATCTACAGCCTACAGTGCTATCAGTATTATAATATAAGTCACAAAATATGACTTTTGCATAATCCGATTTACTAAGACTTTGAAAGGCATCTCCAGATAAGTCAGGAAAATAGTCCCGCATTGGCCCTTTCACAGAACCTGAAAAGGAAATATGTTTTTAGTACATAATTTTAAGTTATTAAAAAATTTTAAAAACTTCTAAAAAATAAATAAATAACCATAAGGTTCCACATATAAGGAAAGAAAGAAACAAGTTAATTTTTTTATTAACTTAAAAAAAAAACTATAAAAGTTTTCCCCTTAAGATCTATCAGGGTTGGCAAGTTTTTGCCACATGTGGAAAAAACTGTGGTAAAAACTACCCCAGCAAAAATAGGTTTTTGCCAGCAAAAATAGCAAAAACATATTTTTGGCACATTAATGTGCATTTATGTTCTTTTACCTATCTGAAATTGACAATCACAGGCTAGTATTACAATACAGGATGATCACATATTCTCATTTTAATTTCTTCAAAATTATAAATTTCATCATTAAAAAAAATCTTTAATTGAAAAAAAAAATCAAATTGTTAGTCTGATTTTTATGCTGCAATAAATTAACAATATTACAAAATGTATAGAAATTATAAACAAACACTTCCAGTTTTAAAATATCAGCCTAGTCAATTAACATAATGCAATATTTCAGACATGCAAAATATAAGCAATAGATATAAGTAAATATATATTAATATTTATGCTCAAATAAGTGGAGTTTAATTCTTATTGACCAACCCTGGTATCTATCAATCAGAGTTGTAATGTCTGAGCAGGTAAGGTATAAGCC
The DNA here is from genome assembly GCA_032207245.1 of Pardosa pseudoannulata. Taxonomy (NCBI): domain Eukaryota; kingdom Metazoa; phylum Arthropoda; class Arachnida; order Araneae; family Lycosidae; genus Pardosa; species Pardosa pseudoannulata. The sequence continues at coordinate 19,503,889 of CM063500.1, read as the reverse complement.
CTGCCTCCTCTTTAAAATATATATGTGTATGTGTGAAATAGGGATTTGTCAAGACATTTCAGACAGGGTCCTATTTTTTGTGAAATTGTGGAAAATTACTCCTTTTGTAAAACTGAAATTAGCATTATATCTGGTCCTTTCAGCTAGGGTCTTGCTTTGAGAATTTTTGAAAGTATTCAAATTTACAAATCTGAAATTAGTATACATTACAGAATTTATTTATTTACTCAAAAGTTTATTTTATGTTGATACAGATTTAAGAAAACTCAAATTTTTATAAAAATAAATTTGTGAAAGGTCACTTTTAATAATAAAATATTTTGTGGTTCATTAAAAGACCCTAACCTTGCTTAAACAGATTTCTATAAAGCGACATTTTCTTTCAGCGATTTTACGTACTACTAATCCAAAAAATTACAAAGATTAATCTAATTATTATACAATAAAAACAAGAGGTTTTAACTTTTAGTTGATGAGGAATGTATAACTCCTCTTTGCTTTTTTATTGCAATATTCACTCTAATATATCACCTATCTGTTAAAGTATAGGTGGTAAAAATTTTTACAGAGCACACTTTTATATGAGGTTGAGGTAAAATATATCTTATTCTAGGGTAGAAATAGGATCTCACACAAGAGGTAAAGGACAAGATGTTCTATTTTCAAGGGATCATCCCTTCCCAGGAAAAGAATAATATTTCAGAGTGATCACAAATTACAGTCTGTTGTGTATGTGTTTATTTTTTCAGTTCCAGTTCATATTTTTTCCTCAATAGATATATTTTAAAATATTTTTTCAAAACTTAGCTATGAAGAAAACATGCAAAATTTAAAAAATAGTAAACCAACTCTAAAACTGAGGGAGCTTAAACAGTAGGAAGGGAGAAAGTTTATTACAACAATTCAAACTATACAAAACTATACAGACTATACAGAAACAACTATACAGATATTCAAACTATACAGAAAGGGTGGTTTTGTGGTAAAAGACTTTTGCTTTTCCTGGCAGCTGTTTTTTATACCTAGTGAAAATGTAGGTTAAAAGGAAATTATTATTCAAATAATTTGAAGGCTCTTAGTATACATGAGTTATCAGTTACACATTATGAAATCCAAATAAATATCACTGAAAATGTGTGAATATACATAAGTCAACTTGAAACCAAATTGTTAGTCTGATTTTTATGTTGTGATAAATTAACAATAACAATATTACAAAAACTCCCAATTAACAATATTACAAAATGTATAGACATTATAAACAAACATTTCCTTAGTTAAAATATAAACCTAATCAATTAACATAATGCAATATTTCAGAAATGCAAAATATAAGCAATAGTGTTAAGTAAATATATATTAATATATTATGCTAAAATAAGTGGAGTTTTAAAATTCTTATTTACATTTTATTTTTTTATACAGGGTATAAAAATCTGCCCAAATAAAATTTTTCAAATCCATGACTTCTCATGACTTTCTCTGATTTAGCAGATCATTTTCCATGACTTTAAAAAGCTTTCGTTAAAGTATATATGAATAAAACTTCTGATGTACATACAAATAAAATATATGCTTTTAGAGAAATTACAGGAATTTTATCATAAAAAAAAACTATAAACTTACTTTATAAGTGTTAATAAACTCACATACATAAAAATAAATTGTTGTATCTACATACCTAAGTTTAATCATATAGCAATTTTTCAATCAAAATGTTTCCAATTTGGTATTATCCAGGTGACCATGAATAATAGACAAATATAACCCTATAACATTTATATACAATATCTCTAAAGATAAACTTATATTTTGTGCAAACAATCTTAACTAATTTTTATTAAAAAATAATTATTATTATATTAATAAAATTTTAATCTACAATTTAAGAAAAAACCATAATAATATACATTTACCCACCCATTAAGCTTTCTTGCTTTGAGTTTCCTTGGTGAACAAATTTTACTTGGTCAATAGGATAATACATAAAATTAATCTTAACTAATTTTTATTAAAAAATAATTATTATTATATTAATAAAATTTTAATCTACAATTTAAGAAAAAACCATAATAATATACATTTACCCACCCATTAAGCTTTCTTGCTTTGAGTTTCCTTGGTGAACAAATTTTAGTTGGTCAATAGGATAATACATAAATACCAAACTCAGTAACTTCAGCCAAATGACATGTAAAAACAGAATTAAACAATTCAATGCATTTTTTTAATCGGTAGTTTAGCGAATCCATGACTTTCCATGACTTTTACTCATTTTACTTGAAAAATCAAGACTTTCCATGACAAAATTAATCCATTGTCTAAATCCATGATTTTCCATGACTTTCCAGGTGCGCGGAAACCATGTTTATAATACAAAAAATTACACTTGAGGGAGGATCAACACTTGCTTAACTCAGGATAGAACAGGTGGGTTCTTGTTTGAACTGGTTTGTGGATGATGAATGGAAGTGCAGGTGCTTGAAAATCTTTTAGCAGAGAGAGATAATAGTGCAAAAATAAAATTAAAAAAAAAAAAGAATCTATTTTTTGTTTATTTTTACTAAGAAAACATTTTATTTTATTTGTTTCATGATTATTTTTTCATATAACCTGTATCACTAAATTTATTTATACAAATTTTGATTTTTGCTGGTTTTTACCAGTTTTTGCCACTGTCCTGGCAAAAAGATATTTTTGCTGGCAAAATAACCAACCCTGATAGCAACTAGCTATCAGGGTTATATGGACTCCATTTGCTTTCTTTATTACCTTTCACATTTTGTTTGTTCATATGCTATGATCTTTTATAGCTGCTACAATCTACAATAAAAAATTTTAATATCTATACTTAAACCTTTTCTTGTCTTTTAGCAATTTTCCTTTGTCTTTTTCTATTAATATCATTGAAAATGTGGTATTGGCAACAGCCAGATTGTCAAGTCAAATAATTTTTGACTATATAAAACTTACTGCACATGCTACCTTTTCCTCATGACCTTTGATAACACATTTGATTGACTAAGAAACTTTTCCTTTTAAGTTAAATATGAATGCCATAAACTAAAATACTCCCAGAGTGCTCCTAAATCTGATGACAGAATAAAATATGTAACTTTTTCTTTCTTTTTTGTCTATTTTGGCCTTCTATTAAACTCCAGAAATGGACAATCTGACCATTTCACACACACACACACACACACACACATATATGTAATGGTAACATTTCGATATGTCAGCAGAAGTTTCTGTTTTAGCGAGTGGCAACAAAAAGAGTTGTTATTGCGATAGCGTTGTTGTTATGAGTTTACAAAAAGACAGCGTCATTTTTAACAGAATAAAAATATGCTTTTTGTGTGAGTAAAATGTGGTGATTATGACATGCACACACACTGCCTATCAAATATAAAGAACTTCCACTACATATATATATATATATATATATATATATATATATATATATATTAAACTTTATTCAAGAAATGTAAAAATAATGATCAATAATTTATAAGAAACAAAAAGTTGCAATTATGATAAAAAGCTAATGAAATTTGTAATAGGATTTTAATTGTTTCATTATTAATGAGATGAAAAGTGTGACCTTCTCCATGTTGTTTACTAAATTATAGAAAAACTATAAAAAATATTATAAAATAAAAAGTGCAGAGCAAAAAATAATTTTAAAAAATCCTACTGTTTGGTTTAAAAATCTAGAATTTGTCTACAATCTGTTAGTATTTTTTTTTATTTGATTAAAAATATAACGTAAGAAGCTACATATAAAAATTAAGTTCATAAATATTGCTGTAAAAAAAACCTCATTAATTAGTTTGACAAACTAATTTGTATTTTAATGCATTTAAGATCATGAAAGAATTTTGGATATGAAAAATTTAACAGAATCTAATTCCAAACAAAATTATAACAAAAAAAAATTAATTTGGAGTATATTAAAAAATTTCTGAAATTATACCATGTTATTGCTTAAAGTTTCATAATGTGCAAGAATAAACTCTGATGAAGAAATATAAAAAATCAAATAATTAAACTGGAGAACATAAAAGATAGCCAGTGATTATTCACTTATAAGAAGGATGAGTAAGCTGATGATTCAATGGGTGATCTAATACAGACAGGGCTATTCTTAATTCTTTGAAACTTTTTGCTTTGTAAAACAATTATTATACGATTTAAAAAATATACAGCTAAAAACAAAAGTAGATATTAATAAATTTATAACTTTAATAAAGGAACTTCTTTTACCAACAGAGAAACTAAAGAAATTTGGAGTATATTAGTAAATTTCTGAAATTATACCATGTTATTGCTTAAAGTTTCATAATGTGCAAAAATAAACTCTAATGAAAAAATTAAATAATTAAATATAACTGGAGAATATAAAAAATAGCCATAGTAATTATTCACTTATAAGAAGGATGAGTTAGCAGATGATTCAATGGGTGTTCTAATAGAGACAGGGCTATTCTTAATTCCTTAGTTTTTGTAAATCACTTATTATACTATTTTAAAAATATACAGCTAAAAACAAAAGTAGATATTAATAAATTTATAACTTTAATAAAGGAACTTCTTTTACCAACAGAGAAACTAAAGAAATTTACAGTATATTAGTAAATTTCTAAAAATATACTGTGTTGTTGCTTAAAGTTTCATAATGTACATAAATAAACTCTAATGAAGAAATATAAAAAATCAAATAATTAAATATAATTGGAGAATATAAAAAATAGCCGTAGTGATTATTCACTACGGCTAAAGGGTAAAAAGGATGAGTAAACAGATGATTCAATGGGTGATCTAATTTTAACTGGGCTATTCTTAATTACTTGAAACTTTTTGCTTTGTAAAACACTTATTATACAATTTTAAAAATATACAGCTAAAAACAAAAGTAGATATTAAAAAATTTATAACTTTAATAAAGGAACTTCTTTTACCAACAGAGAAACTAAAGAAATGTGCAGTATATTAGTAAATTTCTGAAACGATACCATGTTGTTGCTTAAAGTTTCATAATGTGCATAAACTCTTATGAAGAAATATAAAAAATCAAATAATTAAATATAATTGGAGAATATAAAAAATAGCCGTAGTGATTATTCACTTATAAGAAGGATGAGTAAGCAGATGATTCAATGGGTGATCTAATACAGACAAGGCTATTCTTAATTCTTTGTAACTTTTTGCTTTGTAAAACAATTATTATACGATTTAAAAAATATACAGCTAAATACAAAAGTAGATATTAATAAAAATTATAACTTTAATAAAGGAACTTCTTTTACCAACAGAGAAACTAAAGAATATATTTTACATGTATGTCATGTAATGAAGTAAGCACACACATATATATACAAGAACTAGAGAGGATTCTGTATATATTGACTTCTGTATATATTATACATGAGGTAAGGGGGAGGGGGGATTTAGGGGACTGGTTCATCAGCAAAATTCCAAAATTCTAAAAGAAAAATTGGCCATGTGTGTGGGTTTGTCATCTGCCTAGCTGGCCATAGACAATAGAAGAGACCGCTTCGGTCATAAATGTCTTGCGGGGCTGTAGGCTTTTATCTAACCCGCTCTCATCCCCTTAGTCATTCGTCTCAAGATCATTTTCCATAATCTATTGTATATACAGGGTATCTGCCAAAATAAAATTTTTCAGATCCATGACTTTTCATGACTTTCCCTGATTTAGCACATCATTTTCCATGACTTTAAAAAGCTTTCGTTAAAGTATATATGAATAAAACTTCTGATGTACATACAAATAAAATATATGCTATTAGAGAAATTACAGGAATTTTATCATAAAAAAAAACTATAAACTTATTTTATAAGTGTTAATAAACTCACATACATTAAAAAAAACTGTTGTATCTACATATCTAAGTTTAATCATATAGCAATTTTTTAATCAAAATGATTCCAATTTGAATTCAGGGTACTTTGGTATTATACAGGTGACCATGAATAATAGCCAAATATAACCCTATAATGTTTATATACAATATCCCTAGAGATAAACTTATATTTTGTGCAAAAATCTTAACTAATTTTTATTAAAAAATAATTATTATTATATTAATAAAATTTTAATCTACAATTTAAGAAAAAACCAGAAAAATATACATTTACCCACCCATTAAGCTTTCTTGCTTTGAGTTTCCTTGGTGAACGAATTTTACTTGGCAATATGGTTAATAAGACAATACATAAATACCAAACTCAGTAACTTCAGCCAAATGACAAGTAAAAATAGAATTAAACAATTCAATGAATTTTTTTAATCGGTAGTTTAGCGGATCCATGACTTTCCATGACTTTTACTCAATTTACTTGAAAAATCAAGACTTTCCATGACAAAATTAATCCATTGTCAAAATCCATGATTTTCCCTGACTTTCCAGGTGCGCGGAAACCATGTATATAGTCTGGGGTACTTCATTGTGAGTATTTTGAAGCAGATTTTATCTTCTAAAATAGCTTCAAATTATTACATTAGACTAGATTTTGGTATTTAGCTAAATGAGAGAGAAATTTAAAGAATAAATGTAAAAACGTTTTTTAACGTTAATTTTAATATTAAATTCATTGTGATACATCATTACTCATTCTAAGCTTTAAATTTGTTCATTATATCATTTTTTAATCATTTTGTTTTTTTTAAACCACTTGTGTTATGGTACTCATGAGGGATATAGATGCATAAGAAAACCTGTAGTTTTACTAAAGCATTATTCACAAAGAACAATGTCTTGGTTCCCCTCCGAACATAATTTCTGGCTATGGCCCGGATTTTGAATTACAAATAATTTGTTTAATATTGCAATGAGCATATGTCATCATGTTTTTGTAATACATTTATCAATGAAGAAAAAATTTTGTTTATGGAATAACATAAAACATACCTGTACCTTCTCTAGATTCCCCTTCCTTTGCACTTGACATATTTCCCAATAATTTATGTTTGGCTGGAAGCATTTAACACACTCATTCACCTATACACCAAGGGACTGAAAATAAAAATTATATAATAAACACAAATAACTTACCAGATTCAATTTATAAAAATAATTACACATAATTGTTAAAAAATAATTAAAAACAGACAGCTTAACTATATAATAATAACCTTTCACTACTTCTTTAAACAATGACAACTATTTTGCTTAAAATTTCGTCATTCTCAATTGTGTATTGTGCAAGCTAAATATTAAAAGATCAGAAAAATAAGTAATATGATGCGGCATAAATATTACAAGATCACTCACTAACGAATCATAATACTTAAAGGAAGTGAAACAACACAATCCAATAATTAAGACCATACGAAATCTTTAAGTATGGTCTTAAGTGAATTTGTAAATTACTGATGTAAATAATCCTCTCAATAAATTTGAATACTATACCTAAATAAGCAATTTAAAAAGTTGAAATTAATGTGATGTTGTATTAAAGCGCCGATTGCGCAACCGGAGAAAGCGATTGCACCAAAATTGACTCACTAAACAATAAAACGCAATCAAAACAGCACGCAGCTTAATACTATAAGTCAACATATATATTAAAACTGGTTATACTCACTTGATTGTGTCCTCAAACACACTAAATTTACACAACAAATGAAGTCCTAGAATTCAACAAATTGTACTATGATGACCGTACACTTAATTAAATTCAGTTTCGTTTTCCTTGTTTAATATCAATATGACAGTCAGGTTTACAATAAGCTAATATTTTATTCAAGATGAACTGTTTCTTTTGATAGAAAGAGAATGGAATTATGTCTATTGATAGTAGGTGACGCTAAATTGAAACATTGAGTAAAGTCTAAAGAGTAGAAGTACAAAGCAAGACCTATCACATCTCATTTGCAAGTTTATTATATCATAACTCTCTCCTATGTAAAAGAGAGAAAAAATACAATTCATATAAAATAAACACAATAAATAAAAATATAATAATATAAAATGATATAAAAACATAATAACAAAGGAACGGATCCTGACTGAACGTTGTGGTCACAACTAGGTCCTGTGAGGACTTGTGGTCACAACTTTCTAAAATTTTGATTCAGCCTGGAACATTTTCTGTAGTCTGTTTCACAAAGTTGTGGAAGTTCTAAACTTCCCCGTGAGACCTCGGAGAGCTCTCACAAGCTTTCGGAAGTAATTAAAAATAATAAAAATAGCGGAATAATTAATAAAAATAGCGGAGCTTCTTGTAGACGTAAGAACTCACAACAGGCATAGAAAAATAAATAGGCAATTGAAATCAATTTGAGATTCCTGAAATGGAATTTATCCGACGTTTTAGGTTTACTAAAATTGCTATGACAGAGTTGATAAACATTGTCAGTGAAAATAAAAATAAAAATGTATGCCAAGGCCGTAACTAGGATGTGACGAAGGTTGGTACTTGCCACGAGCGCCTCAGTCGCAAGGGCGCAAAGCTGTTCTTACAATTTTTGTTAAAGACTCTCAAACGCTATCTAAATGAGTACAATGCAACCCCAAATAGAAATTAGGAACAGTTGACGAATACATTTTCTAACAATTAAATTATAGGATTAAGAGACACTAAATTAAAATTATTAATAAAATTAAGTGGGAAAATTTACATTTATGTTATTTAATAATTCCAGGATGTAAAGGTAAAATATTCGTAAACAGATGAAAACGCATTAACTTGCAAAATGCCCATGAGTTGTAAGTGACCATGCGCTTTTTAATACAGCGGTGATTGAATTCGGATTGATTTTTTCGGCTGCATAACCTAGCCCTAAAATATTTTCGTTGATACAAACAGATGTTTATCTCCCAGCAGTATTGAGTCCTCTGGTATCTGAAAGACAGCCAGAAGCCACAGCCTCTTCACTTTCAATTAGGCCTCGTTTTCAAAATATAACTATTTTTTAACTGGAAAGAAATCTTGACCACATGCTGATAATACCGCAGAACTATGCGGTTGATTTTATCGGTATGATGCTGGTCTTAGAAATTTTGGGCACAAATAAAAAAATCTGTTATTTTGTGTCTTATATGTCTTTGATAATTTTTAATATAGGAATTTATGCTATTCTTAATATTGTAAATGCATTTTAAATATATTAAAGGGAGTTGGAACTTTCACTTAACTTTAAAAAGCCGCTTTTGGTCCTATTTTCAAATTTTTCTTAAACGTATTCACTTTCCTTTTATTTATGGCTCAATATGAGTAGATTTTTATTTGGGATTCTTTTGCTATTCTTAAATATACATAACAGTAACTATAAAAAAATATGAAATTTATTGATTACATTAACATGCGTTTTCCTTCAACAACAAACATTTCGTTCTCAGCTACTGCTCGCTACTTTACTAGATGAAAATATCAATTTGCAATTTAAATGTTTAATTTAAATGTTAATATTATAACTCAAACCTAAATATTTTTGAAGTTTACATTAAAATTTTTTACTTTATGTTACACATAAATGTCTTATTGAATATAATATATGCATAAGTTTTTTCATAATCGTGTTCTCAAGTTAGCTATGCGTGTTCTAATAGGAATTGTTGTATCTCGTAACACATTTATAAAACTAAATATTAATTGGGCTCTGGTGCATCTATCCGATGCTTAACGGCTGTCAAAAAAGTAAATAGGAAGTCAAAATAATCTCACAGGGATATTTTAAAACTATAATAACACATTTATTCACTTTCTAAAAGCTAGCAACATTCGCCGAAGCGAACAAAAAAACTCAGAATACTGAAAAGAATAATAACTTACAGCGTTGCTACAAAACTGAATACAAACTGAAAACATTGGAATTTCGATAGTGGCTTCAACATAGTTCGTTATTTCCGCGCGAGGGGTGTTCGCAACATACTCCCCCCTTTTGAGTCGACTCTGGATGACTCAAAACCTCAGCAGCATTATGAAGGTTCAGTCTATGGGGGTTCCTAATTATTTGTCCAGTTCGGGTAATATGAGGCAAGCAAGTAGAAGACACTGACTTCACAACTTCAGAATTGCCCTCCTTCGGATGTACTGTATCAACTTTCTTTGTAACATGCAAGATGCATACTGAATTATCGTTAGATGACAATTCAAGAGGGTAGATTCTTTGGATGGGTTTTGTTAAGACACCATTTGAAGTCTTCAGTTTAACTGTTCGCACTTTATTATCTTTGCCGGGTATTAATTGTATAACTCTGGCAACTGGCCAATTCAAACGTTTCTTGCAGTCGTCTCCGATAAACACTATTTTTCCTAGCTTTATGCTAGGATTAACGCCTTTATGACTTTGTCTTTGAATCAGTTGACTGAGGTACTCTTTTCGGAAACGTTTTCTCAACTCTTCTAAGAGTTTCATTCGATATCTTATTCTTTTACGACAGTGTTTAGCATCAATTTGGTCAACATCATATACTCTTGATTCGGATTTTTCAAGTAAAAACGAAGCTGGTGCAAGCGGACTTAAATCGTCGGTGTCTTCAGACAAGTACGTTAATGGACAAGAGTTTACAATACATTCGCAGTCACATAAAATTGTGTTCAGCTCTTCGTAAGTCAATACAGCTCTTCCTAGAGTCCGTTTAAGAAGCTCCTTCATCGTGCGAACTAACCTCTCCCACCAGCCACCCCACCAGGCGGCCGTAAGAGGATTAAACCTCCAGGAGATTCTATGCAATTCGGCTTCATCCTGAACTCTGGTCCAGTCAATTTCACATAAGCTGTTATATGCACCTTTAAAATTTGTTCCATTGTCCGAGTAGATTATCCTTGGGCGGCCTCTTCTGGCAACAAAACGTCGGAATGCGAGCAGGAAAGCATCAGTGTTCAAGGAGGTCACCAGTTCCAAGTGCACAGCTCGGTAAATCGCACAGGTAAACAAAACTATCCATGTTTTATCTCCCCGTTTGATGTACAGGGGTCCAGCCAGGTCAATGCCAATCACCTCAAAAACGGAGGCGTCTTTGACCCTATCAGCAGGCAAAGAAACTGGATCTGAAACTAGAGACTTGGTTTTGTACCGTTTACACTTGATACAATTACTTACAATACTTCGCACAGTTCTTCTTCCTCCAACAATCCAAAACTTTTCTCGTAAAATGCTCAAAAGGATCTGAGTACCAGCATGACAATTTAACCCATGATAATGCTCAATCAACCGTTTAGTGAAAATACACTTGTTCGGTAACAATATCGGAGATACAAAAGAAGGCTCATCAATACGCTCTGTGATTCGAGTTTTTACTCTTATGACTCCATCTTCATCTTTGAAAGTATTACATATAGGATTACAAGTCTTTGGAAAATATGATGATTGCACGTGCTTAATTAAAAATTTCTCTGCATTTTCCTTTTCATGCAAAGAAAGCCTTCCAAATTTTCTTTCGCTGGACTTTTTTTCTCATGTTACTAACAAAACGCAGAACCCATGCTGTTAGTCTAACGATATATACAAACCGGGAAAATTTCACCGCATACCATGGAAGTGCTTCAGCCTCTAAGTTTAAGTTACTCAAATTCACTTTACGTCTTTCAAGCTCAACTCCTTTCTCGCAAAATATTTTATTACACGGCCAGTCTTCAGCATTCGTACACAATCATTGAGGCCCATTCCACCATTGGGATTTAACCAACTCGTTTGGTGTACATCCTAGGGAAACAAGATCAGCAGAATTCTGGTCTCCTGGAATGTGTCGCCAGTCTTCCGGAGAAGTTAACTTGCGAATCTCTCTGACACGGTTAGACACAAATACGGACCACTCTCCATGCTCCCTAATCCACCAAAGGGCAGTCATAGAATCGCTCCAGAACGTTAGATTCATATTAGGTAAATCAAATGCCAATTTGATTGAATGAGCTAATCTCGCTCCTATGCAACAGGCCATAAGCTCCAACTTTGGTATAGACATCTCTTTCATTGGCGCGACTTTTGATTTTGCTCTTACGATTTGAACTTTAACTTCATAGGAGTCTAATATCGATCTCATGAAAATACAGGCTCAGTATGATTTTTTACTGGCATCAACGAAAATATGCAATTCAGAAGTGACATTAGCATACAAATGCCTAGGGATTCGTATTTCATTAAAAAAAAGTAATTTCTTTTAACCAGTTAGAAAATTCTTTTTGCAAGTTAAAGGGTAAAATACTATCCCATGGTATTTTGCTCTTCCAAGCTTCCTGCAATAACAACTCATACCTTCCGTTTGGAAGAATAGTTAAATTATCTTGAAATTGCTTGACAGTATCAGAAAAAATTAACTTCTTTTTAGAGTTTTCCCATGGATCTGTTATACCAATAATATCAAGATCCCACAAATAATTAGCATCAATATTCATAGAATGCAATGTAATACTAGAAATATTACAATTACTCTCAATTGTATCTGTTTCATATATAACTTCACATTTATAAGGCATGTTTTCCATTCCCATTAAAGTGAAACCTAATTTTGTTTCCAAAACTTCTAAACCAGAACTCAATTTAACAGAATTTCCAGTCATTATTAATCCATCAACGTTAGCTCCTAAAAGTAAATCAATTTCTTCATCTGGGTGATTCAAATCTGGTATCATTAAGTTGTTTTCCTCTAACACTTTCAACGTTAAAGCTGTTCTAGCTTTTGGGACTAATCCACAAATTTTGCCTTCTGATAAAACATCAACATTAACGGAAAATGTATTTTGCAAATCAACAATTTTGATTTCGTATACTTCATGTACACAGGGCTCAGATTTTCTCCCCCCAAATAGGCTATGAACAAGATTTTGTTTTCGTTTTGGTTTTAAATTAAGTCTACTAATAACTCTGTTGCTTAAATAGGAGAGCTGAGACCCAGTGTCTACAAGAGCTCTAATCTTTAACTCATTTCTTCGGCTCTTAATCTTAACAATTAAAGTCATCAAAAGAACTGGTTCAACACTACAACTATCAGTTAAAATTTTAGTTGTGTCAACTTCTGTTTTACTTTCGTTTGTGCTTGTTTCTCGGCCAGGACTCATCAAAATAAAATGATTTCGATTATATTGTATACACTTTATTCGAAATTTGCAAGTTTTAGAAGTGTGTCCCACCCGCAAACAAGAAAAACAAGCACCTTTTTCAGACAAAAGTTTCTTTTTATCTTCAATATTTAACTTTCTGGCCATATAGCAATCTTGACTGAGATGTCTCTTATCACAAAAGAGACAATTTAAATTTCTCTTACCTGGGTTTTCAGGAGTATTTGTGCTTACCAAGGCTGCAGCAGAAGATATTTCATGAGCACGTTCATTAAAAGCGTCTTTCGATTTCTTGTGATGGTTAGCTCCAAACCCGGTACGAGCGAGCACAACCATTTCTTCCCCAATTACTTCTTGTTTCAAGAAGTCCATTAAATTTTCGAGAGTTCGATCATCGGATGTAACAGAATCAGTTCCTTTAATTCGGCTTCTTTCCCAGGCAACAAGTATATCTTCCGGAAGACAGGATTCCACAAGAGGCGTAAGAAAGTCTCCGTATTTTTCTTGAGTTCTACCTAGGCTATCTAAGGCACGGAGTTTTCCTTCTAACTCATCATATAAAATTGGAAGTTCCACTTTCGCTCGTCCACTAATTGCATTTTTCATAACCATCGTTAAGAGCTCTCGTACATAAATTTGGACAAGTAAGTCCTCACGGCCGAAACGTTCTTTTAGCTGAGAGACAGCTTTAGAATAATTTGCAGCTGTAGCGGGAAAACTTTCTAAAAGTTTGGCTGCTTTCGATTTCGGTATAACAGACTGCAACAAGTACTGGAATTTGTCTTCATCAGGTAGGCTTTCATCGAGGTGAATCTTCTCGAACTGACTCCAGAAAGCTAGAAATTCTTTTGGATCACCGTTAAATTTCTTGAGTTCAATTTCAGGAAGTTTGAACTTCCATCTCTCAACCTCTTTCGACAGTGAATAATTGTACAGCATACTTCCCAAAATAGCAGAAACTGCATGAAATTTGTCTCTATACTCTTCAGCTGCTTCAAAATCCTCTGAAAACAATTTATCGGAGTTTTCGATTTGTAAAATTTTATTAGATATTTCTTCTTGGCAAGCAGTCAGGCGTTCAAATTTATCTTGTAGTTGATTTTTCAAAATCAAAAGTTCTTTTAAGTTCGGAGTTTTCTTCAAAAGCAACTCCTCAATTTTATTAACACAAGTCGTGAATGACATTCTAAAACCTTTTCGTTTCGCTTTTAAAGCATCCATTTTCAAATTCTTCCTAAAAATCAACCGCTAACTGTTGCCCCACGTTGGGCGCCAAATTAAATATGTTGTATCTCGTAACACATTTATAAAACTAAATATTAATTGGGCTCTGGTGCATCTATCCGATGCTTAACTGCTGTCAAAAAAGTAAATAGGAAGTCAAAATAATCTCACAGGGATATTTTAAAACTATAATAACACATTTATTCACTTTCTAAAAGCTAGCAACATTCGCCGAAGCGAACCAAAAAACTCAGAATACTGAAAAGAATAATATTTTACAGCGTTGCTACAAAACTGAATACAAACTGAAAACATTGGAATTTCGATAGTGGCTTCAACATAGTTCGTTATTTCCGCTCGAGCGGTGTTCGCAACAGGAATATTTTCATGTTTAAAGCATTAGATTCAGAAAAGTTCAAGTTGTTGAAAAATAATATTTTTTCGATTTTTTGAAAGTTGAAAGGTTGAAACTCTTCTTAATGTAAGATAATATGTCATTCAAACACACACAGACACATATAAGAATTGAATGACTTGCAAATTGAGCACTTTTAGAATATAGGTTTTTTCAATCTACAGTAAAACTCCTCAGAAGCGGACAGCTTGAGATTCACAAGTTCGTTCCCTTTTTAGACGCTTCTGGTATTTAGGAATAAAGTTCTCGGATAATAAAAATTAATAAAATCACATGGTACGCTGTGTAAATGCTTTAAACAACTAAATATTCTATTATTTCAGCATTAAAATTTATCAGTGAATATTATTTTAAAAATTAAACTTTGTTTTAATACTCGAAAACAGAAATCAGAATTTGTTGGCATGTTTACTCTCCATGACTTGATACTGTACAAATTTTAAAAAATATTTTAGCTTTTAAAAAAATCTTTTGAAATTTTCGTTTGGCTTTCGATTACATATGCTCCCTATTGTGATATCTTATTATTCTAATTTAGTATTTGTGATATAATATTTTTCTATTTTATTAGCAAATTTAACAAAAGAAAATATTGTTCGTAGTAAGGTTGTAGCGAGGTAAATCATCTAAGAGAGGGAATTTCTCCAGTCAGTCTGAAGAAGGCGCAACTGATGTTATATCATGCGCTTCTCTTCACTTTCCCGCCAAGATGAGCAACCGCCAGGTATTCACTTTTCCTCCCGTTTGGACTTCCCTCTCTCGCTATCCCCAGCGACACGGTCAATTCCTTATTAATAAATTATAATTGTTATTGTTACGAGTCATCTATTTTATTTCACCTAACCTTCTGTAACCCAATGGATATTCATCTTAGAAAATAGAGGATGCTCTAGCTACACGGAAACCCCCATTCTCAATAAGGTCATTGAATGTCTTTGTCTCCCTCAAAGAGAAGGAGAGGCGAGTAAAGTACTGTTTTTCTGTGCCATCTTTAAATTATTCCATTTCTTTTTTTTTTTTTGGCACTTTAATTTATTTTCTGTTTTTTCTTAAATGTTCGTTTATGTTTATTTTCATTTTGGGGGGATTTCGTACCATTCTGCTACATTGCTCTCGCCATTTTTGTCATTTACGGGTTATTTTAGTCTCTTGTCCTTTATAAAAATTATAAAAACCAAATAAAAAATTTTTAAATTTCATAAAATTACACAAAACTATCTTTCTGTTAGTGCTGTCACTTTTGCTTAATTTTTGTTACTTACTAAGTTGTTTTATTCTCCGTGTTATATTTTTAATTGTATTAATTTTTTGTTTATTGCCTTTGCATTTTCTGAGGTTCATATCTCAATTTTTGCTATGTTTGTTTGCAATATTTACACCATTGGTCATAGTCAAGAGTTCAATTTAATTAACCTTTTTAATTAGACAACGCGTTGGTTACTCATAATTTTTTTATGGGAACTTACTCACCTCCTTTGCTTCTTCTGAAGCCGGAGTGCATTAAATTCTTGTTTGGTTACTTTTTGTATTGATGTTCTACATTTATATTTGATCTTTTTCTTACGTTGGGGGGTTAAATTGAAGACTCCACTTCGATAGGTACTGCGTAAAACCCAATTACCTTGACCTTGAATTTCAAAAACAAAGGATTACTTACTTTCAATTTCACATTTGAATACATTATCAAAGTTCTATAAATATTGTGGGAGATTTATCCCCACGGTGGAAAAGATGCACAAAAGCTTAACTAAAACCAGCTTATTTAATTAAACTATTTACAAATTATTTACAAATTATATGGTCGTGTCTAGGGACAATTAAAATAAAACTGGACATCAGTGCCCGTCTGGCATAACATCAGCGCCCGTCTTGGCGATCAAATAGTGGAAGAGCGAGAAGTACCGTCTGCACTTAACGACCGTCCTCGTCTGCGTCAGGGATCCGTCTATGTCTGAGTTCCACTGGAAAGGGTTGTTGCCATACTGTAAAAGGAAAACTTCGCTTGCTCGGAGTAAATTCACTTCGCTGACCATTGCCAAGGGTACCGTGACTAGAGTATTATCTTTAGTTACCGTTCCAAAAGTAGTTTAAAATTTTAATTTTAGGGTGCATATTTTGTTATTTTAAAGGCAGATTATTTGATTTTTACTGAGAGAACTAAACAATTTAATTCCAAAATATTCTCATGAAAAAATAGTTTTGAGTAACCGGATTTGAATTTTATATAAATGATTTTTTAAAGCAAAATAATTTATATATATTAACTTCATTGAATTGTAGTTGTTGAAATGGTCAAAAATCACCTTAAGACCTAAGACAATAAAATGGTGTTGATGCCAATGTTGAGTGGAACCTCTTCCCAAATACTTATATTTTAATGAGTATCTTAGTAATTCTTCCTGTGACTACAGGTATTGTAGCAGATTTTCATTTCACTCATTTTTCTCATTTTTAAAGTCATATCTCCGAAACCACATGGGGCAAGAAAAGTTTACCGAGGGCTAACTTTGATATCAATACATAAGCATTCAACAGACGTTGAAAATGTTAGAGAAACATTTATGGGACAGTCGAGAAGGATTAAACTGCAAAATATATTTTTTTTACCACAGTAAAATATTTTATAGTTCACAATCTAAATGCATTGTACTGACAATGGTCAAATGATAGGACGCTGCTCTTTAATACCGGAGTCAGCTGTTTCGAATCCCAACCATGGCATAGTTCCCCGTAGCCGTTCTGAATCTGCTTTAAACAGTAGTTCCTTGTCTCATTAGCCTTCTTGTAACAAAATAGTATGCCGTAGAGCTCCAAACTAAATGCACTGTAATGCATATATAAGTAAGTAAATATATTTACTTAAAATACAATTCTGGTCACTTACAGGGTGTTTCAAAAATGACCGGTATATGAAAAATCAATAAAAACTAAACGGACAGTGATCGAAATACATAGTTTATTGCAATATGCTTGGTACAATAGTAAATTTTCAGGGAGATAAACTTTCAAAATTAGTTACAATATTCCACAAGAGATGGCGCTGCAGTCTGAAAAAATCTGAACTACGATATTATTCTGAGAGGACTCTTAAAAGACCAGGTGTACCGCCGCTATTCTGAAACAATTAAATAACTGGAACAGTACATCTGTTCTGCATGTGAAGCCATCGCGCCTGAGATGTTTACATGGGTTTCTGACAATTTCGTTCTGAGAATAAGACATATTATTGCTGCGCATGGTGGATATCTGGAAAATATTCTAGTTGAGATTTTCTAAACTGCAGCGTCATCTGTTGTGAAGCATTGTAACTAATTTTGAGAGTTTGTCAGCCTGAAAATTTACTATTGTCCCAAACCTATTGGAATAAACTGTGTATTTCTATCACTGTCCGTTTTTTTTTTATTGATGTTTCAAATATACCGGTCATTTTTTAAACTCCCTGTATAAGCAAGCTTTAATTTTTTCAAGATGTAACATTTTTGTCTGGAATTATCGATGCCCACCCCTACGAATTTTTTTTTTCTTGTTAAGTCACGGTCATTGACAACTTCTTTATGCTTGCCTATAATGACAGCTTAGAGTGCTTTTTTCAGAACGCTGAAACTGTTCGAATCATATCTATGATTCTCTTGGGACAGAACCGGCCAGGGAATAGATATTTTACAATGAAAAAGCAACCGTAAACACCCTGAACTAAGATGAAATCATCGATTTATTTGTAGATGCTAAATCTTGGAAAATAATGTTACAAATTTCTTTCCTTTTTATACAAGGCTTAAGTATTAAGTTAGTTTTTAATTTTGTAAGTTATAACTCATAATTATGAGTTCAATTTGAATGCATGGTATAGAGAGAAAACATCCTCTATATAATAATAGCCTAAGTTATCTGCATGTCTGTCCTCGATTTTATGAAGCGGTTGGACCTGGAATGGATAGAGGCATCCATAGTTAGCAAAATTCAAAGACAGTAATGTTTATCTTCTCTTAAACTATCTCTCTGATTCTAAAATAAATTGGTGTAAATAGGCTTCCTATCACAGCAAAAAATACTGCCTTCTTTAAAACGTTCGAAATCCACCCCTTCCCCTCTTTTCCAGCCTTTAATGCCATTATTTCAACTCCTATTTTCCCCGGTTAAGAGCAGGCGATTAAATTCATCAATTTATCCCATAATAAATAGGTAAAAATAACATTTTTCTAGCATTATGACGTCATTCCTTTAACCATCTCATTGAAATCATTTGTTATTTTAAATTATTTAAATTATGCCTTATTTTCATACTTTTTATCATTGAACTTAGATATTACGCAAATAAGGCAATTTGTCGCAACGTCACAACCTACTATATTGCCCTTCCCATTCATTTTCACGTGTTTAACAGCCAATAGACAAACAATAAACTGCCCTTCCGTTTGAAACAAAAGCCAGAATTGTCATAATTTGAGAATTTGCCCTACTACGTGAAATCGCCTTATAATTTTCTTTTCTATTTGGGTTCAATAATAGATTAGGTACATGTGTGATCATTTTAAATTGGTCATCGATTATTTTTTGTTGCAAGATAATTCTCAGCCAAAAAACAAACCATTTTTTTTACCTGCCTCATAAAGTACTTTACAATTTTTGAAAATTAAAAATTTTACTGATCCCGTCATGTGATGGGCTATATCCTAGTGTTTATATAGTTTTCATATACATGTAGGGATAGGAGTCGCAAGCCAGTTTTTTTTTTCCACGGGTTTTAATGGATCTAGTTACTGTCCTGATGTATGCTGCTGTAATTCTTGTGCTATTGATGTTTCATAATCAAAATAAAAGGATTACTAGGAATTATTCGCATTTGGTCGAAATTATGCATTCCAACTAATGTTTATACTGGATAAAAATTCATTTATTTTGTTAAAATAAAGAGCTTAACGTCGAGGATACAAGTTTAAAGTTATATAAATACATTTCTTTAGTAATTTTTTATTTAGTAAAATAAATTAAATAAAATATGACTATTAGATTTTTCATATACATACTTCTTCATATACATATATTTTTTTCATAGTATAAAATATACCATCAAATTATTTCAAATTTAATCTTAGTTCTCTATATTAATGGCCTTAAAAATATAAAATTTAACGTTATAAAAATTGAAAAACAATGGTGTTCCATCCCATTCATTATTGAATGTTACTGCTCGAAGGCAGAATTAATTCCGAATTAAGATGGATTAAGTGTGTTGCAATTAATTCTAATTTATTCATAAGGTTTTTTACTTCTTTTTATCGTTTTTATGAAAAAAAGACTGTTTTTTGTGAAAATTACCATTTTAAAAAATATATTAAAATTTCGTTTCTAAAGTTATTCTTAGATGGCGCTACAATTCTCGATTTTTTTTTTTTTTTTTAAAGTTTTTGAGAGGATGCTGTTAACGAAATTTATTACCATCAGAAAATAAATTTTTACTTTCTTGAATCTAAAATGCTTCATCTGTGTAAATGCTTGGCCTAAAAATAAGATAATTTTTAGTACATGTACATTTAAATGTCAAAAAACTACAATATTAATTAAGACGGTATTAGATATTATTCGCAGAATTTAATACTTTCTCTAGTGAATAAAATTCCTTAAGACCTAATGTTCAAAATTAAGACAGTTTTCAGATTTGGCCACTTATCTCCAGATGTACTAGACATAAGAAAATGAAATTCAGTATGAACACAAGACTTATATGCAAAATAAATAAATAATTAAAAATACAAAATAAATAAAAAATGACTTAGTTTTTACATTTTACTGCTTTTAAATTGATCTACATAAAATTTACCATAACATTATTTAAAATTTAATATTACCTCCAAAATTTAATGACTTTAAAATTATATAAAATAAAATAGCATAAATAATAAAAAACAGTGATGTTACATCACAACGAATACAGAATTAATTCTGAACAAGGATTTAGTAATAGCATTCAGAAGTTTCCAAGAAAAAAGTGTTTTGTAATTGATTCCAGTTTATTTATAAGTATTTTTTTATATAATTTTTCTTTTAAAAAGGCTGTTTTTTGTGAAAATTATTATTTCACAAGGACTGTTTTGTAATTTCTTTTCTAAGGCTATTCATAGATGGCGCTACGTTCTTGTTGCTTTGTATATTTTTGAGAGGCTGCTGTTTAAGACATTTATTAGCACAAAAAAAATTAATTTCTTGACACTAAAATAATTTAAGTGTAATTTAGTAAGTGTTTGACCGTAAAATAGGATAATTTATAGCTCATGTATTTTTTTAATGTAAAAGAACTACAATATTGTGTTAAGTCGGTGTTATTAAGAATTTAATGCATTCTCTTTTACAAAATATTCCTTACGCACTAGTGTTCAAAATTAAGAGAATTTTAATATTTGGCCACTTCTATACAGATGTACTAAACAGAAGTAAATTTGGATTGAACAAGACTTATATAGTAAAATAGATAAATAATTAAAAAAAAATATATAAAAAACTCATTTTTATATTTTACTACTTTTTTACTGATATTTACATAACTACTATACATAAAATTGATGCATATTTAAAATACGATTTATTAATTAATCCTCCAAAAATCTTTTATAATAGATGTATTATTAAGTAATTTTGAAGCACTACAAAACAACTATTTAGCAATGCTGTACTACAATTAAAGAAATAAGATTTTCTCATTTAATTTTCATTCACATTTCTATAATGAATGTGAGATAGTAAGTAAAAGCTTTGGGACTACACACTGTATACACAATCGAGGCGGCAAATTGATGCACTACAATTTAAGAAATACGATTTATTATCCCACCTTGGAATTTTCCTCCAAAAACTCTTTTATAATATTATGGGAGTAAGTAAATAAGCCCATCGGTTTGAAGCACTACACACCAACAACTATACAATCGAGGGGGCAAATTGCTGTACTACAATTAAAGAAATAAGATTTTCCATCTCATCTTGGAATTTTCATTCACAAACCTTTCTATAGGGGATGAATGTGAGATGGGAGTAAGTAAGTAAAGCAAGGGTTTGGGAGCACTACACACTGATACTACACAATCGAAGCGGCAAATTGATGCACTACAATTAAAGAAATAAGATTTTAATCCTTGGAATTTTCACAAACCTTTCTATAGGGGATGAATGTGAGATGGGAGTAAGTAAGTAAAGCATCGGGTGGGAGCACTACACACTGACCACTACACAATCGAAGCGGCAAATTGATGCACTACAATTTAAGAAATACGATTTATTATCCCACCTTGGAATTTTCCTCCAAAAACTCTTTTATAGGGGATAGATGTGGGATGGGAGTAAGTAAGTAAGCCCATCGGTTTGAAGCACTACACACCAACAACTATACAATCGAGGGGGCAAATTGCTGTACTACAATTAAAGAAATAAGATTTTCCATCTCATCTTGGAATTTTCATTCACAAACCTTTCTATAGGGGATGAATGTGAGATGGGAGTAAGTAAGTAAAGCATCGGGTGGGAGCACTACACACTGACCACTACACAATCGAAGCGGCAAATTGATGCACTACAATTTAAGAAATACGATTTACCATCTCACCTTGGAATTTTCATTCACAAACCTTTCTATAGGGGATAGATGTGGGATGGGAGTAAGTAAGTAAGCCCATCGGTTTGAAGCACTACACACCAACAACTATACAATCGAGGGGGCAAATTGCTGTACTACAATTAAAGAAATAAGATTTTCCATCTCATCTTGGAATTTTCATTCTCAAACCTTTCTATAGGGGATGAATGTGAGATGGGAGTAAGTAAGTAAAGCATAGGGTGGGAGCACTACACACTGACCACTACATAATCGAAGCGGCAAATTGATGCACTACAATTAAAGAAATAAGATTTTCCATCTCATCTTGGAATTTTCATTCACAAACCTTTTTATACGGGATGAATGTGAGATGGGAGTAAGTAAGTAAAGCATCGGGTGGGAGCACTACACACTGACCACTACACAATCGAAGCGGCAAATTGATGCACTACAATTAAAGAAATAAGATTTTCCATCTCATCTTGGAATTTTCATTCACAAACCTTTCTATAGGGGATGAATGTGAGATGGGAGTAAGTAAGTAAAGCATCGGGTGGGAGCACTACACACTGACCACTACATAATCGAAGCGGCAAATTGATGCACTACAATTAAAGAAATAAGATTTTCCATCTCATCTTAGAATTTTCATTCACAAACCTTTCTATAGGGGATGAATGTGAGATGGGAGTAAGTAAAGCATCGGGTGGGAGCATTACACACTGACCACTACATAATCGAAGCGGCAAATTGATGCACTACAATTAAAGAAATAAGATTTTTCATCTCATCTTGGAATTTTCATTCACAAACCTTTCTATAGGGGATGAATGTGAGATGGGAGTAAGTAAAGCATCGGGTGGGAGCACTACATACTGACCACTACACAATCGAAGCGGCAAATTGATGCACTACAATTAAAGAAATGAAAATTTTTATAGATTACCAGTAATAAAAAATATTATTGCTTTACATCTATATTAGTACCAGAATGCTTTTTTTCAACATAAAAAAATTAAGAAGTTGTATAAATGAGGATGTATTAAACGCACTTGTAAAGATTTAATCTGATAAAAAACTACTAAACAGTCATTCAGATATCAAAGAAAAAATTACTGATCTTTTCTCTCGAAGTTAAATGAGAAGAATGAATTTTATTTTAAAGTGATTTTTAAGTAAGATCAGTGCCGGATTACCCATTAGGCGGAATAAACAACTGCCTATGGGTCCCTCAACATTAGATTAAATTCTATGTAATTAACTCGAATTTGAGAATGAAATGATCCATTTTAAGAACTTTACAAATAGAAGATTTTAAAAATGAAGAAATTGTATCTGCATTTCGATCATTCACACTTATTTTCGAAAACTTTGTGCAAATAGATACCAGATGCTTTTGGATAAATATATTTTCTCTGATTTGTTAACCACTGCAAGAGGGAAAAAAGTAGTTAAGATTTTTTTCCTCTCCTAAGAGAAAAATTTGTAAATTGGTGTCTCTGATATGGTTGGTATTTCAATCTTTTGAATAATATACACATTTAAAATGTTAACATTGCTTCAAAGTGTTTTTAAGTAAATGAAAGCTTACTTATGGCTTAAAATTATGGAATAAATTTAATTTACTGACTTTTGAAGCCCACCAACAACATACACCAGAGGTGGGCAAAAGCCGGTTCGCGGGCCGGATCCGGCCCTTTTGCTTACTTTATCCGGCCCATTGAAAAGTCCTGCATGCAATTTTTTAATCTCTTATATGCGATTTTGTTGAAATCAACAGTAATTGTATGCGTAGTGTACATATAAATAATGAAGAATGTATAAATAATAGAGAGTATTATAATTTGAACAGCTATAACCATATTCCTACTTTAATGTATGCAACATACATAAAGTGTGTGGTCGGCTTACTACATAAAATTGAACTTGCACTACTCTCACTCTTCGAGGGATGACAGACCGCAGCAAGCGTACTGTTTATTTTGATTTAGCACTAGTCGCATACTCGTCATTTCTTTTGAGACTGATGTTTGTTATTTTGCAAATCTACTATATAATTGTTGTAATATACATACAACCTATACACCAGTGTTCGTTACAAGGGGGAAACACAGAATGAATATAATACTTTATATATATTCAGACATTTATTCTATACATTTATTTACAAATAGATCCTTGGTTATCATAATGATCAATCATTTATATCTTCTATTTACACTATAATTATCACACATCTCTTTATAAGGAATTATTATTATTAACAGAAGCCTAAGTCAAATGACTGTAAATATTATTTTATAAATTACCTCCATTAAAGTCACAGGGGAGCAGACAGGGGCTTTCCTAACGGGCGTACGGGACTAGTTGGTGATGGTGAGCGGGGCGGTGTCGGTCCGGGCGCACGGGACGAGCTGGTGCTAGTGAATCCTTGTCCTACTTCTCTCGACTGCCCACTTCTTCGCTCTCACTACTTTTCCAAACCCCTTACCTCGGTCCCAAAGCCCCTTTTTTCTTCTTATCCAATCCCTTGTCTTCGGGAAATTTTCCCACATCAATTGCCCTTCGGGAGTGCATGTTGGCTCATTAAAGTAGCCCCTTTTTGTTCAAGCTGACATTACTTTTTAGCCCCTGCTCCCATAACTCACGCTTACAGCTCTGTGCGAGCTTGACTGTTATGCTGCCATTCCGTGAAGTATCTTCTCTGCAGGGGTCCCTAAACTTGACATAAATAATTGGGGTCCTAAATTTCTCAAGGAAAATCCTCCCACGGCTATGCATGCACGTGCAAATCACCGTGAGAAAGTACCTCGGTACTATAATAATAGCCTAAGTTATCTGTCCGCAAATTTATGAAGCGGTTGCACCTGGAATAGATAGAGGCAAAATTCAAATCGAGTAAAGTTTATCTTCTCCTATACTATCAATCCGATTTTTATAAAAATTGGTATAAATATGCTTCATATCACAACGAAAAATACTGTCATCTTTAAAATGTTCGAAATTCACCCTTTCCACTCTTTTCGAGCAGTTAATGCCATTATTTCAAGTCCTATTTTCGCCAGTTAAGAGTAGTCAATTAAATGTAACAATTTATTATATAATAAATAGGTAAAATTAACATTTTTTCTAACATTATGACTCCATTTCTTAAACTCATTTAATCCATACACAATCTCATGAAAATCCATACACAATATTGGTCTATAAGTTAAAATATAAGTTATTTGTCCGTCTATCTTCCAAATTATGAAGCGGTTGGACCTGGAATGGATAAAGGCATCCATATTGGGTTCTTGAGGAGTTAGGGTTAGCAAATAAGTAAAACTTATCTTTTCTTGAACTATCGATCTGATTAAACCTTAAATACGCTATTAAATCTTAAATATCGATCTTAAATACGCTTCCTATCACAGCGAAAAATACTGTTGTCTTTAAAACGTTCGAAATTCCCCCTTTCTCTCCTTTTTCGAGTGTTAAATGCCATTCAAGTCTTATTTTCCCCAGTTAAGAGCAGGCGATTAAATTTAACACATGATAAATAGGTAAAAATAACATTTTTTCTTACCATTATGACGTCATTCCTTTAACCATATCATGTAATCATTTCTTATTTTAATATCGCCTGCATTATTTTCATACATGTTATCACTGGACTTAGATATTACGTCAATAATTTTCTTTTATATTTGGCTTAAATAATAGATTAGGTACAAATGTGATAATTTTAAATTTAATCATAGATTATTTTTTGTTGCAATAAAAATTTTTCACCTTTATTAATAACAAATTCTATCTACCTCCAGGGTGTAGTGGAAATAATAGTTTCATTCCTTTATTTCCATTAATTACTGTGGGGAAAAAAAATGGAGAAGAACTGAACGATAATCTCGACGTAGCTGA
>CM063500.1:19410233-19470233 GCA_032207245.1 Pardosa pseudoannulata | reverse complement strand
TCCCTTGAGATTTCGATTAATCAGAGTTTTTTGGGAGACCAGACTGAACTTCGATCATTTAAGTTACTCGAAAAATACATAGGCAGCAATTTAGTTATTAGGGGGAGTAAAACTATTTCCCCGGGACAGCTAAAAAACGTGATCAGTGGGCAGAAAATATGCATTTATTCTAGCGTTAGTTTTGGGAGATGGATTAAAAAGAATTCAAATCGGCGAACACTCTTCCTTCATATATGACATTTTACGGCTGGGAAATTAGGTGTAAAAGAATGAGAAGGGGTAAAAGAAGAATTTTAGATAGATAATTTAGGTGTAATAATTTTGATATATTTCTTATATATAAGGTTCAATATATATATGACATGCACTAATGGTTAAAGCATGGAAGATACATTTGATTTCATATATAAACCTTCTTTATTGTAATTCTTCTGTCCATGGCTATGCCATTTAGATATCCTTTGTTCTCCTAATTTGCCACGGTAAGCGTGGAGGATGTTATCAACCCGAGTTCCCGCTCAGAACTGTCTTTTTTGGCATTGCTACCTACGCAAAATTCATCTGTCTACTTTCACTTCGGCTTCTTCACTCTGTATAGTTCCGCTCGAGGGTGTGTCTTTCTCCTATTACGTTATCGTTAATGAGTTCTAACTATTTTTAATTATGACTCGCTTAAATCTTAACCCTCATTTTTAGACACACGCACACACACACACACACACACACACACACATATATATATATATATATATATATATATATATATATATATATATATATATATATATATATATACACACAGTCGGAACCTGATTTAAGGAATTTATAGGGATTGGAATTTTTTCGTTAAATTGGGGTTATTCTTAATGTCGGGGTCCAAAACCAAAAATAAAAAAAATCCTGTACTTATATTATGGAAAAGTGCAATAAGCAACTACACAAAAATATCCATAAAGAAACACTCTATGTTCAGCAGCTAAAAATGTACAAGGAATAATTTACACACACTAATTAATTTGACGTTTGAAAGTACAGATGAAGAAATGTTTGATCATTATCTTGATTCTTGACTCGAAAAAAATTCTTTTTCGGCTATATGAAGAAAAGAAAATATTGCTTCATTTACATCATGCTGATTGATGTACGTTTTCACAGTGTGCAAACCCTTTAAAGATTAGAAAAGTAACAGTTTAACTAGGTATTTGGATAAAAAAAGGTTGGAAATTTAATAGTGGCAACTATTTATTTATGTGGAATACAAAAGTGATTTATGTCACTATATTTTACAATCCTTCAATATAACCGCCAGCATTTTGTATAACCCGCTTCCAACGATTTGGAAGTCACAGAATACCTATTAGCAGCGCCTGTTCTACTGATTGTTCGAATAGACTGGTCTATTGCCGCAAGAATCTCTGAAATTAGTTTTTTTCATCATAGGAATTAACTCAAAGTCACAAGAGCTTAGATCTGGGGAATATGGTGGATGGTAAAGCACTTCCCAGCCCCATTGATCGAACAAATCAGTCACAGAGTGAGCTGTATTTGGCCGAGCATTGTCATGCAGAATGATAGGGACTGCAGAAAGTGCACCACAGTCGTGTGCGTAAATCCTGTCTTTCGAGCCAGCTCACGAATCGTTTGGCATCGATCACTGTCCATTAGTACGGCAACAGCATGCACTTCTGCATCGCTGACACTAGGACAACCTTGCCGATGCATGTCTGCCATCATTTGGGCGTCCTTCATTGAAGGCTTTTACCCATCTTACTACAGTTCTGTATGGCAATGTATATTCCCCTTAAGCCTCTTGAAGCCCTAGATGACATTGTCGTGATGTACGACTTCTAGTACATTGAATTTTTACCCATTTTGGTTGTTCTTGTTTTGAAAACGTCCTGACTTACTTCAGACCTAATACAAGGATCAGTTCTTCTCGCCACTCCGCATGTGCATGACGTAGGAAGGAGGAGTCTTTTTTGCTGAGAGGTAAGGTAGGTATGTAGCTCACGTGTTGTATACGCGACATTCTTTGGTTTTGTTATTTAGCGTTTTTACAGCAGTGTTGCACTATTATAGTTCCAACCCTCGTAGATTTCTGTGTCAGAATCGCTATTTACTGGTTCCGATAATTCAACAATTTTACTATCTCCAGTTGTATAGATAGAAAAAAAATCATAAGTAAAAAAAAGAAAGAAAAAATCTACAAGTTAAATAATTCTTTAACTCTGGTTTTATTATTCGTTAAATGGGGGTTTTGCCTTCATTTTTGTTAATTTTCATTAAAAATTCGTTAAATCACAAAATTTCTTAAATAGGGGTTGTTAAATCGGGATCCAACTGTATATATATATATATATATATATAAGTATATATGTATATATGTATATATGTATATATATATATATATATATATATATATATATATATATATATATATATATATATATATATATATATATATATATATATATATATATATATATATATATATATATATATATATATATATATATATATATATATATATATATATATATATATATATATATATATATATATATATATATATATATATATATATATATATATATATATATATATATATATATATATATATATATATATATATATATTATAAATATATATATATATATGTCCGACCTCACCTGAAATTGACATTTTGAAAATTACTTTGACAAAGGCACTTTAAACAGCTGTCTTATTTAATACTTCCAACATATTTCAAAGAATTTGTGTTTGGTTGTTTATACACTGTGCTGTTTTAAAATTTTCTTGTTTTGTGCTTAATCGAGTATGGAGAAAATTGAGTGTGAGCTGTGATAAAATTTTCTTTTTTATAAAAGACTATGTCCATCGAATATTAAAACTGAGGTAGATGCTACAAATTAAAAATCTGTTCCTTCGCTTACAACTGTTAAAAATAGATTGCAGATTTTAAACGTGGTCGCATAAGCACTTTGGATGCCGAGCTTTCTAAAAGACCAAAATCAGCCACTACAGAAGAAATCAGTAGAAACGTTCACAAAAATTTTACGAATGACCGAGAACAGAAATTGAAGGAAGTTGCTGAGTCTGTTGGTATGTCCAAAAGAGTGAGCACACCTTATTTTAACCGATATTTTGGGTATGAGAATGTTGTCAGCAAGATGGGTACCGCGTTTGCTGACTTTGGATCAAAAGCTACAGCACATGACGATTTCGGATCAATGTTTGGCGCTATACAACTGAAATCTAACTGATTTTTTGGGGCGTTTCGTAACTATGGATTAAACACGGATTCATCACCATACTCCAGAGACAAAGCACCAATCAAAACAGTGGACAGCGAAAGATGAACCGGCACTAAGAAAAGCAAAATGTGCTTCATCTGCTGAAATTCTTAAGGCAACAGTTTTTTGGAATGCTAAGGGAATTTTATTACTGGACTATTTAGAAAAAAGCAGGACTATCAATTCTGAATATTGTGCAAGTCTTTTGGAAAAGTTTCATTCTAAAATCAAAGAAAAAAAGACTTGGTCTGGTCATAAAGAATGTCCTATTTCACAACGACAATACTCCCATTCATAAGGATGTCATTGTGTTGGAAAAACTCTTTGAACTGAAATTCGAAATTCTTCCTCACGTACCTAATCTCTTGACATGACCCCCTCTTTCCCAACCTGAAGAAATTTCTGGCTGGAAGATAATTCTCATCTAATACCGAAGTTATCTCAGTGTCAAATACCTACTTTGAGGAATTAGACGAAAGTTCTTACAGAGAGTAGATCCTACCATTGCAGCACCTCTGGAGCAAATGTATCCTTGTTTGGAGACTGCGTCGAAAAATAAAGTTAGCTTTGAATAGGTTATTTTTATTTCTCTTGTTAGGCCTGAAACTTTTCAACCCACCCTCGTAAATTAAAGATTAGCAGCAAGAAGTTTCAGTGCTACTAGTTCCATAGAATTTAAGTTCATGTAAAACGGATCCAAGGGATCCAGTCAGAGAGTTTTAGGTGAACAGTGGTGATCTTAGAATTTGTCCCACCGAACCGGGGCCACAAGAAACAGTGCTGCATTTTAAGAGTGCAAAAGATAGCAGTTAATGTGGGTGTGAGAGAGAGTGAGAGGGGGGGAGGAGGGAGAAACCAGAAAATAATGGCGGAGGATTGAAACCCAGATTCTGGAGCTAATTCAATTGCAATATTAGAGCCAAACGGGCGAATAGGAAATTTAGTTGGCCAAAATTGCAAATGTATGTAGACTACATTTAACAATAATCTAGGAGGATATAATAAATCTTTTCTATGACATTCTGCAAACATTTAAGACCTGATTCAGTCGTGTTCAGCTGGAATCAAAAACAAACATTTTGATAAATGGACATTTGATTCGTTGTATACTTTCAAGGTAGTTGTCATGCAAATTAAAACCGGAATAAAAATCACAAACACTTCATCTTATTTTACCAATGAGGTGTTAAAAGTAAATGCTCATATATTCTATGGGAGGAGTGTGGAAAAGAACGTTTCAGCCTAGAGTGATACCAAACCCGTTCGAAAGTGCCGATCTGATTATAAATACACCTGAGCCGGAGGGCAAATTACACCCTGACCATCGAAGTCCGTTTTCCTTGAAAAGCGCCAGTTCATTTATTAGACGACAAATGAAAGGAGAAAAGGCAGTGAATGTCAAACACCACTTTCAGCAGCCATCCAACCACTTTACTGATCAAATATCTATTCCACACCCCTCCCTCCTTTTTCTCTTGCCTGTAACGGTCATCATCTACTCTCTTCCCTCCTCTGGGGGGTTAGGTGTTGCAAGAGCAAGAGAGAGAATTCTACCCCGGATCGTTGACCGGTTGCGACTGGGGCACAATCACGAAGTGTGAATCGGGACACCTTGCAGATGGTTAATTATGTTTAAACTGCGTGTAATCATTGACTAATTACGGCAGCGCTGAAAAACCCTGGCGTCGATCATCCGTCTTCCATCGCCTAACCTATAATTTGGACGACAACCAAACCTTGCCGAGACGTTCTTCGGGATTCTTCCCTACAACGAGAGTTTTTTCCCTCTTCATTCAATTAGGCGGTATAGAATTATTATTATTTTTCCCCCATACCTTTCAGCAGATACTTTGTGGTATGAACTTTCAATGTTTTATATTGATGCTTCCTTAGGGTGTTATACAGCTTATCGAGAATTTTTTTTCCTTTGGGGATTCTAAGTACCACACATCTGCTGTAAACGTCATAACAAGGCTCTTTAGCCAACGAAAGAAAAAAAGAAAACATTTTGTGACGCGTCTTAAACACTAATGTTTCAGACGCTTTATATGGTAAAGGTTTTCTCAATGGGATTATATATATATAAAACGCAAGGCGCTTTCTTTCAACAGTTCGTCAGAATGAGAAGACCATTTCATCAGTCTTTCTCATTTCGATTTTTAAATAAAAAATATTTGTTCATTGATGTGCAAATGTTCATTTTAAATGCATTAGGTTGCTACCATATTGTGATCTGGGGGAATCGTTTCAAATCATAAAAGTGCAATTTCTCCAAAAGCTGCTACAGTGTTCAGATGTCCCTGGCCAGTTATATTTTTGTGTTTCCCAATCCTTAAACCATCTTCTCACTTATTTTTATGTGTCCCTTCACCTTTTAGCTGTTTATTTTTCAGATTATATAAAATTATTATGCTATAAGAATTTTTTTTTATTATTACTAAGTTTTTTTTTCATATTTCTAATGTATTTTCTATGTTTTTGTGAGAAGTACTGTAAGTTTATTTTTCTGCCCCGAAAGAAAGTTTATTGAAAAAAATCTCTGGATTAGAGGATTTGCACAATTGCTTTGTATGCCTTGTATGCCATATTGTGTTCGGGATATGTCGCAGGTGACTTTTACGTCAAAATGACGTCAGAAGTCAAAACAGATGGGAATTTAGTACCATAAATGTCCCTCTCTGATATCATTATGACGCAGAAGTCGTCTGTGACATTGGTTGACCTCAATATGGTAGCATTCTTAATTAGCGGTAAATTGCAGCTAAAAATTATATTTCATCGCATACGCATTACGTTTGAGATCAAGCACATGCTCATTGCAATGGGTCTGCTTCTCTGTATATAGCGACATCCAGTCTTGACATTTACTTCTCGCTTTCAGTGGTTATAGAGAATATGTGCATGACGTCAGGTGCATCAAAAATTGCACCTCAACTTTCTCGTTGGCAAAATATTTGAATTTCCTACAGATGGGGCTTGTTATTGGGGTTTTAATTTTGTCAATTATTTGAAAATTGTAACAAACTTTTGTACTTATGGCTGTACTACATGTTTCAAAAAAGGTGAAAATACTGGATTTTATTGCTTTCCCAAAGATCAAACATTGCGAATGCTTTGGATAAAGCTGTGAAAAGGCAAGACTAGATTCCAAGTTCTTCTTCGAGAATTTGCGGCAAACATTTTCAGAATGGTAATAAAACATTAACCTTACTGTAATGTAATAGATTATATAAAATTATTATGGTCTAAAAAATTTTTTTATTATTACTAAATTTTTTTTTCATATTTCTAATGTATTTTCTATGCTTTTGTGAGAAGTACTGTACCTATAAATGTAATTATTTTTTGTCCTTAAAATGATCAGGTTTTGCACATTTTTATTAGATTCTTATTTATGTAATAGTTTATTGTGTCTGTTAACATAATCAAAGTAGTTATAATTTGATTATGATACTTAATAGTACTGTGTAAAGTGTTTAATTTAAAAAAATATATAATTTTGTAAGTGCTAAAAAATGTATTTTGAATTACTTGGCCAGTTTGTGTTGAATTACTTGGCTGATGTTTCCTTCCCCTTTCCTTAAATAAATTTTAGTTTTTTTGTATACGTGATCCATATCAAAGTTCATAAGATACAATGAAAACAAGCAATGTTTTGCCAACGAAAAGTTGAGTTGTAGTCAGCACTCGTATATGTTTACAAACATGCACTTTATACTGATAATTTTTTTTCACTAGCACAACGGTAGTTTTGTGAATTTTGTGGAAGTTTAAATTAGTATTAGGTATTGGAAATAGTTTATTTTGAGCTCTTTCAGTTTGTGTTACATTACAAATACAATAACTTGTGTTATATTACAAAATATTCTTATTCCTCGTGTCACAGATGTCATGAATAAGGGGCCTACTCTGAACGTTGCAAGTCGGTTCGCAGGTTCATTGTGACGTCACTTTGACGCCAGCTTACGGATATGATTCTAGCAAACGATCGAGCTGACGTCAAAGTGACATCAAAACGAACGTGCGAACCCACTCGCAACGTCTAGAAGCCCCTAAGTAATATATGTGTAAAACTTACTATGATTTTTAATTTTATCTTCTATTTTATTTATTTATTTGTTTTGGCTCATTTCCCTTTCGCCGGTGCAAATGTCGCCAAGTAGACTTTATTGGCGGCAAACAATCATTGTTGCCAATACTATTATTATATTGGGAAAAAGACGTGACTCATAAGAAATAGCGGTGACATGTTTTGAAAATGTGGCGGTTTGGTTTGATTTGAGCTCTACGGTCTACTTTTCTGCAACACATGGGCTTAATGAGACTAGGGCCTACTGCTTAAAACCGATTCCCAATGGCTACGAACAACCTTGCCACACTGGTATTCGAACCCACGAACTTCAGGAAAATGGGGTGGTAAACGGTTACTAGCGGTAATAATCTATTTGGGGTAGAATCCCAGTTCCGGGGGCCGACTGCCATGGTTTTGGCTCTATTTTTGTACAAGTGATCACCAAATTATAGCTAAATGATGTTTACAATTTGTGATTCTTTTTGTATTAAGTTTATACCCAATTTCAAAGCATAGTTTGAACAAAAAAAGGTTTGAAATTTTGTAAAGATGAATACAAATTTTAAAAAATATATAAAATAAAAAATAGAGCAAAGTTTTCCAGAAAACCGTGTTCTAGAATTTGGCGACATCGCCCACGCTTGGCCTGCTCACTGAACTTGGTTCGGCGGGCCCCTTGAACTGGAATTTAGCCCTATTGGGTGTTGGTTGTATAATTTTATTTATTTATTTTTGCTAATTTCCCTTTCGCCGGTTCAAATATTGCCAAGCAGACTTAATTAGTGGCAAACAATCATTTTTTGTTTTGTCGCCAATAATATTATTACTTATTAAGAAAAAAACGTGAGTGATAAGAAATGGCGGAGACTTTTTCTAAAAATGTGGCGGCAAAAGGTGACCAGCTGGTATAATCCGTTTGGCACCAGTTATATCATTTTTGGCAACTTTGTTGCCAGCTCCAGCGTATTTTTTTTCCACAAAAATAATTCAGATCACTGGAATTATATTGTAAAAAATTGTTCTATTTTCATCCATAATAACTATTCTTAGAATATACACTTAAATTTTTGTTATGTTATAAAATAAGCAACCGTTTAATAGAACAAAGGAAGTCAAAATGTAATTCAGCAAAGCTTTTTTCATAGTAAAGAGGTTCTGTCATTTTGAAAGCTAGAGATTAACTAGGAAGTAATATTGGGAATTCTTTATTTCATATTGTTGCCAATTGAGAAATGTTATTCGAGTAATATTATTTTTAAGGCATTTATTCCAGAAGTATTAATATTAATGAGAACACTAATTAATTACATTAGCATATATATCACTAATTACTCTTAACGGATAGATCTAATTGTTAACCTAAATTTATATCAATGAACTTTTACGAAGAAAATATCCAAAGGCAGTTAAGTACTTGTATTTCCTTCTTATATTTTTTCGATTTGAATGAATTGAGGCAATTAATTCAGCCGTTCACATCTTCCTGGAGCAGGAAACGATTAAACTTTCCTTTTTAGATCTTCCGAGCGTTTAAATGTGATCTCATAGGTATAGTATACAGTTTTTATTATATTTTTTAAGCTAATTTTACTTTCTTGTATGCGAATACAGATATAGTAGTCTAATAATAATGAAAATATTCTACTTCAGGTTTATAGATGCAATAGACTTCCTTCTAATTAGTTCTAGAAATATTTTTGTAATTATGTTTATGTGTGTGTAAGTCTTGTCTATCCCTGTGTGAAGTAGAATAGTCTAATAATAATTAAAATATTCTTCTTCAGGTTTAAGGTATTATAGACTTCATCCTAGTAAGTTCTAGAAATATTTTTGTAATTAAGTTTATGTATGTGTAAGTCTTGCCTATCTCTGTGTGAAGTAGAGTAGTCTAATAATAATGAAAATATTCTACTTCAGGTTTAAGATACTATAGACTTCCTCCTAGTAAGTTCTAGAAATATTTTGTAATTATGATTACGTGTGTGTAAGTCTTGTCTATCTCTGTGTGAAGTAGAGTAGTCTAATAATAATGAAAATATTCTACTTCAGGTTTAAGATGTTATAGACTTCATCCTAGTAAGTTCTAGAAATATTTTGTAATTATGTTTATGTGTGTGTAAGTCTTGTCTATCTGTGTATGAAGTAGAGTAGTCTAATAATAATGAAAAATTCTACTTCAGGTTTAAGATGCTATAGACTTCCTCCTAGTAAGTTCTAGAAATATTTTTGTAATTACTCTTACGTGTGTGTAAGTCTTGTCTATTTCTGTGTGAAAGATTGGTTTGGTTACGTTTGATTTGAAGTGCTACGGTCTACTTTTTGCAACACGAGGGCTAATGAGACCGGACCTTCTGCTTAATGCCGATTAGGAACGGCTACGGACATTCATACCTCAGTGGGATTCGAACCCACGAACGCTGGTACCGCAGACCAGTGCCCTAACCATTCGGACACGGTTCGGATGGCATTATAAAAAAATGAATGAAATTGACTAGGTTTGTGAGAGATAGGAGTGAATAATATACTGAAATAAATAGGATGAATTTTCATACTAAAATTTGAAATTTGTATCATTTCGTAACCAATATATTATTTAAAAAGGTACTTTAACAAATTCCATCATCAATTTTAATGTAGAATCAACGTGTTCTGCCTATGGTTACAGTGTGATGTTGGTAAAGCAAGCATATCCCTATGGTCTGTAACTGAAAACTCGATCTTTCATTTTAATACCTTGAATGCCACGGCAATTTTCAGAAATCTAGACTAAAATGACAATTTGATTTAATCACATTATATTATTAAAAACTCTAATTTGTGGGAATAAATTCAGTCCTGAATTATTTATTTTCCAAGAGCATTGATTTTTTGTTGTTTTCCCAGAAGCCGTCTATCGATATTAGCACTGGCATACTACGAGTTTATTCGTAGCTGCACGAAAATGGCTAGTAATCACAGTACGAGATAACTCATAGTTAGCGTCCTAGAAAAGAACGTAATCTACGAGTTGGCAGTCAACGTGTTAAATGGAAAATTAACTAACTTTAAAACTACTGAACGATGACCAAGTTGGGGAGCTCTGCTCTTCAGTACCGGAGTTCGCGGGCTCGAATCCTTTTTGTCCACTAACCGCATTTTCCAGCTGTCACTGGCAAATGGCCCAGTTTATTCCATCTGATCGTTACCCTTTCTTATTAATAATCCCAACTCAGCTATTTTCTCTGGGAAATTTTTCGTCTCTGTCTCGCTCTGGGGTCCACCCCTGTTCCAGCATGTGTTTTGATGTACATTCTCTTGTTTGCAGTTGACTGTTGTAGATGCAGCTCCTGAACAAACTTAAGTTGTTCTTAGAATTACGTGTTCTCTTTCAATGGAGCCACGATTGCTTTATTGATTATAAGCTAATCGCTTAAACTTCTTGCCCATTAGCCCGGGCGAGTAAAAAGAATAGGGGCTACAATATTTTATTGTGTGACCAGAGAAAATAATTTACGCTGGATTATATATATATATATATATATATATATATATATATATATATATATATATATATATATATGTGTGTGTGTGTGTGTGTGTGTGTGTGTGTGTGTGTGTGATAGAGAGAGAGAGCGAGAGAGAGGAAGAGAGATATGAGAGAGAGACAGAAAGAGAGAGAAAAAAGAGAAAGTGAGAAAGAGAGATATGAGAGAGAGAAAGATAGAGATGAGAAAGCGAGCGAGAGAAAGAGAAGAGATGAGAAAGAGTGAGATGAGAGAAGAGAAAGTGAGAGATGAAAGTGTGGGATGAGAGAAGAGAAAGAGAGATATGAAAGAGAGAAAGAGACAGAGAAAGAGATGAGAAATAGAGAGAGTGAAAGACAGAAGAGAAAGAGAGAGAGAGAAAGAGATAAGCGAAAGAGAGAGAAGAGAAAGAGAGAGATGAGAGAGAAAAGAGAAAGTGAGAGCTGAGAAAGAGAGAGATGAGGAAGAAGGAGATGAAAGAGAAAAGAGAGTGAGAGAAAGAGAAAAGAGAAAGAGAGAATTTGAGAAATAAAAAAGAGAGAAGAGAAAGATAGATGAGAGAGAGAAAGAGTGAGAGAAAAAAAGAGAGAGATTTTAGGTATAGATACATACATATAGTTAGATAGATAAAAAAACAAACAATTTTAAGTGATGCAAACAAGAAAAGCAATAAGTTTGCATTTGAACGTATTTGAAATTTCTTTTAGGACCCCTGTGAGAAAAATCTCTGGACAAAAACGGTGTAAATAAAAGCAAGTAAAAATGCTAGTCTCGAGATGCGTTTAATCATATGGAAATTATACACATGGCTTATTCAAATAAATGATCATTTTAGATAAGCAGTGATCACAGTCAAATTAAGCTCAACAATTTATAGCTTTGAAATGTAAAGGTTATACCTATAAGCATAAATATTGATACCGAATGCCTACATAGCTAAGGTTGCAGAAGAGGGTTTAATTCTTCTTGTAAACTGTAGGACCAAATATTGATGTAGAAGTTTGTTTTATATCAGTGTATTACACATTCATTGTTAGTCTTGTAAGTGAGGAAGGATCTCTTTATATATCCTGAGAAAATGAGAACTGCTTGTTATGGATTATTCAGCATTAAATTTTATTTTTTAAATTCATTGGAAGCTAAAATTTAGACAATGAGATAATCGTGGTCGAACAAGATTTTGTGTAATGAAACAGATTTATCAAATATTAAGGATGTTTGTTAAAAAGGTAGAAGAGGAGAATTTTATTATTATTTTTTTGGCTTTTGTAAGCTATTCAATTTTTCATATAGCTCACAGATTGTAGAAGGATCTAAGATTGTTTGAAAATAGAAGTTTGTTTATTGTTAGTTTTGCATATACTAAAATCCTCTTAGATTTTAATGAATATAATATTTACGTATTATAGGTAAGTGATTAGTTTCAGTTTAAATTTATGGTTTAACTTTTTAAATTTTAAGATTAAATGTTTGGTATGTAACGGAATTAGATTATAAGTATTATCTACGAATCTTATAAAAATATTTTATCTTCTTCCATGGGGTAACAATTTTTTTTTTTTAATTTTTTGGAAGGGGGAGGGGAGAATGGAGAAACCATTATCTTGTACAGTATAAAAAAAGTACTTTCTTAAACTTTTAATTGTTTTGGTAGAACAATTAATAATCATCTCGTCAGTTTCAGTTTAAATTTATGGTTCAAATTTATGTTTTACCTTTTAAGTTTCATGACTAAAAGTTTGGTATTTAATGAAATTAGATAATAAATGTTATCCATGAGCCTTATATATGTGAAATATGGGAAATAATTTACATTCTTTCGCGGAACGAGGATTTACTTACTTATTTATTTATTTTTTTTCGGGGGAAGAGGGGAGGAGATTAATTGTGAAACCATCCATTTGTACTGCGTGGTAAAAATTACTTTCTTAAAGATTTAATAATATTGGTAGAAAAATGAATAATCGTCTTTATGTTAATCTTCTTTATGATGTAATAAATAAATAAATAAACAATTTAAGTGGTATTTGGGGACATAAGAAAAAAAATCGAGAATTCAATTTTTCTCCCTCATTTAAAATTTATTAAAAATTATTAATTATAATTTATATTAATTTATTTAATTTTTTTTTATATTTTTCCATGTAATGAAGTTTAGAAACATATATTTCAAAGAGAAAAATAAATTAACTGTACTTCTATACCCTACTGATAATACAGATGACTCCGCTTAATGTGATCGTGGTTATGTAACATTATTACACGATTATACACATTATTACACGATTATACAATTCTTATGTTTTAAAGGATAATATACAGTACATAAATATAAGGTGTGTGTTTTTCATTTTGTTATCAATCGCTTATTGTTATCGAAATAACTTGGTGCCGATTTTCTCTATTCATTTTAATTTTTTTGTTTAATGTTGACGAACGATGGCCGAATGGTTAGGGTGCTGGCCTTCGGAACCGGAGTTCATGGGTTCGAATCCCACTATGGCACGGATGTTCGTAACCGTTCGGAATCGGCTTTAAGTAGTAGGTTCCGGTCTCATTATCCCTCGTGTTTCAAAAAGTAGACCGTTGCGCTCCAAACCAAAACATTTTAATGTTAAAATTATCGCTTTATGTGATCGTTACATCGGTTAATGGGATCAATTTTCAAACCTCATTTTAAGTGGCAAAGGAATATTCACAATGTATTCAGAAGGAACCCATTCTTTTCCTCCCCTTTGTTTGAATTTCCGAGAATTCTCGTCAACCTAGGGAAATTGAGAATGAAGAAAGGAGAGGAGTATTACACGTTCCTGGAATTTTTCAGAAATACGCACACCCTGCTGATGCTCAATGGTTGTCAGATAAGCAGAAAGCAACAAATTCTATTCGGAACTGAGAGGGAGCGTATTCACATTTTATGCCTTACTCGCTTACATGCAGCTTGGCGATATGGAAGCCAGGATGCGAAATGATTTAACATTAAAACAAAAGATCAAAATTTTAAATCGTTATGACAGGATGATTGTGATTACGAACAATTTATCAATAAGCTTCTTAGAAAAAATTGTAGACAGTTAACAATTGTTCATTTTTTAAAAATTATGTATACAATTTTTATGTTTTAAGGGATAATATACAGTACATAAATATAATATGTGTTTTTTTTTTATTTTGTTTTGAAATTTAGTACGTGTGAATTAAAGAGGAGGATAAATTTATCTAATTTTGCGTATCGTTTACTGTTATCAATCGGTTATTGTTATCAAAATCACGGTGTCCCAAACTGATCACATTAAACGGAGTCCACTGTATAAGGATTCAAAAATATAGTCCCAAAAAATCATGTGTTTAAAAAGAAGAGAAGAAAAAATTATGTGGTTTCGCACCTGTAATGATACGGAAAAGCGCCTGAAATGCTTCGAAAGGAAGCACCTAAAATACCCAGGAACGGTACTGGTGAGCTTTATACCCGAATGTGCCATATACATGTGTAAATATGGTACATGAATTATGTAAGTGGTATGCCAATCAAAGCAACAAAAGGCATGGGAGTGCTTTGGGTGGACAATAGGGCTTTATTTATCAACTTTGGGCAAAATGGAGGAGTCATCAGTATTCCTAGTAATGATCTACGTCGACATTCAATTTTTGGAGTGTTTTGAAAAATGCGATTGTGTGGAAGGAAAAACCGGTGGATTAACCGTCTGGAAAATTCAAGGTGGAGATTGTTTTCACATGTTAGCTAGGCTCCAAGGGTGAAATAATTCAATAACCCCAAGGACGATGGTCAAAGGAGGGGGAAAGGGTACGACCCCTCGAACCGAGGTTTTCTAGTGAAGAAAGAAAGATGCGGTAGGCAGATCGAGTTGGGCACTTCAGCAAGAGAGACCTGTTCTTTTTGAGTAATTGGACGGAGACTGTATTAGCAAGGGAATTGTTCCCCGAGAGGTGATAATGCCACGTCATTTAAAAAAAAATTGAAAATTTGTTATTTGAGTAAATGTTAATTTTATTGTTAGAAAAAAGTTTCGTCTAAATGAATACTTTATACATATTGTTTTGGGACCAATATGTCATGCCAAATAATGTTTTTCAACCCCTCGGAATTATTATTTTAATTGGATAAAGATCCAGTTTTCCTACTATGGACAAGTGGGAACTACAGTGGAGTCGGAGAGCTATTACAAGTTAATTGTGGTATTTCTATCAATGTGAAATTCCCTGCTGGTATAACACCTCGTGCTGTTGTTTTATATCTTTGTATATAAAGTTTTTTAGAACTTCATCACCAAATCTAAAATTAATCATCGGAGAAATGCTTATTCACCTCTCTTTGCTATACTAATTTTTATTTCGAAATCTGATTTGTATTTTTTGATTTCTGACTTTTGATTTTCAATTTTTAATTTTTCAATTCTTAAATTTTAATTATTTTATTTTCATCTTTTAATTGTTTGATTTTCAAGTTTCTGTTTTTTAGTTTTATTTCATGGATTATTTTCAAATAAAATTACTAATGTATTGTGTTGATTGTTTTTATCTTGCTCAATTTTCTTCTTATTCTTCTTCTATAGCACTACAGCCTTCTACGGCCAAGGCTGTCTCTAAAAGTTTTTTCCATCTGAAACCATCCACCGCCATAATTCTCCTCTGGTTGACTCCAATTTTATGCAGCGTTTTCTAAACCAAATCAATCCATCTGGTGTTTGGTCTACATCAATTTTCTAGCTTTTTTTATTAATATTGAATGTTTTTAATCTTTTTAGATGCGTACCTTTGTTATCCGCAAAATTAATTTTACTTGTAAATTTGTTTTGAAGCGTACCTTCGTCATCTTAAAAATTAATTTTAGTTGTAAGTTTTTTAATTTTATTTCATGGCTTTTTAGTAAGATTTACTAATCTATTGAATTGTTTTTATCTTACTCACTTTCCTACCTTTTTATTAATGTTGAATGTTTTTAATGCGTTTTAGATGCGTGTATGTGTTATCTTCAAAATTATTTTGAGTTAAAAATATTTTTAGTTCTATAGTGTTTATTTTTCATCTTGCTTGGCGCAGTTTGATCTTAGAGGATTTAGCGCATTTAAACTCTAATTAATCATTCAAACTGTAGGGATGTTCAGTATAATCACAGCTATTGTAACTTCACGGGATCCTCGGGTAGCGTGTGGGTGTCGAAGTGGTTATGACACGACGTAAACTTAGAAACAATAACAACGTTTACTCTTGATTAAAATGGAGTATATACAAATTTTCCAAATGGAAATCACAGAGCTCAGGCGGGCTGGTGCGGACCTAACAGTCCCAGGTTCAAGGCGAACCTAGAAAAACAATCTGCGGACAGCTGCCGACAGATACAGTTGTACAGGAGTACAAGTGGGTCTCTTTTATGTTTCACACAAAGCTGGAGAAAAGATCAAAAAAAAAAAAAAAAAACCAACCGCCACCAGTCGAAACTCTGTCTGTTCTCTTCTCCTGGGGACTCTCTGGAGAAACAACTCGCGCCGCCTGACGTCACCTTTTGCCTTTTCCCATTGGTATTTTCTTTCCACGTCGCTGTCCTGGTAGCTTCTGATTGGTTTCTTCGGTGGCGTATAACTGTCTGACATTTCGTTGTTCCGTTCGTTCTTCCGATTCACCTCGGACATCTCAAAGTGTAGTCGAAGCGATAACGCTTTGTAGAGTAGTGTAAA
Source organism: Pardosa pseudoannulata (assembly GCA_032207245.1). Taxonomy (NCBI): domain Eukaryota; kingdom Metazoa; phylum Arthropoda; class Arachnida; order Araneae; family Lycosidae; genus Pardosa; species Pardosa pseudoannulata. Next base: position 19,453,669 of record CM063500.1, on the reverse strand, counting down.
AAACCCAGACAGAGTATCGCCCTGCCCTGGGCTTTAACAAAACCCCTTTGTGAAGCCAATGGGGTGTAGCGACGTCACACTATTCTCGCATGAAATGTAAGAACCATCAAGATGTTTTCAACCAGTTTTTTCCTCTCGATAATTTCCAGATAAACATAAGAAATTTCCTCCAGTCCAGAAATTCTTCGCTCATGGGGAGTTAAGCTTATTTAAAAGTTCACATCTCAATTTTCGAAACTCAACCGCCCACAAAATTATTGAATCTTAAACAAGTATTTCTGCACGATAACTAGTCTCTCGAATTGGAAGACTTGCAGATTATATTACTTTTATTTTGTGTATATTACTAGAAAAAACATTTTAAATACAAACAGATTTTTACGTAATGAACTCTGTATTTAAGTAGAACTTGTTCATGCATTATTGGTAAAAAGTACAGTAAATCTGCACTTTTTATTTTAATTATAGTATTTTTGGTATATAACACGCAATTTTGAGGCAAAAAATAAGATAAAAATATCTGTATGAGTGTCCGTGATACGCAGGATATAAAAGTGATAGTTTTAGAAATAAGGAAAAAATGAGCATAAAAAATAAGATTTCTACTTATACCTAAATGCTTTTTATTTAAAAGAGATAAAATCAAAATGTATGAGTGACAGTCATAAGCAGGATATAAAAATGATAGTTTTAGAAATAAGGAAAAGATAAGCATAAAAAAATGAGATTTCTGTATATGCATAATGCTCTTTATTTAAAAGAAATAAGACCAAAATATATGAGTACTCGTTATACACAGGGTATAAAAATGATTGTTTTAGAAATAAGGAAAAGATAAGCATAAAAAAATGAGATTTCTGTATATGCATAATGCTCTTTATTTAAAAGAAATAAGACCAAATATATGAGTGCTCGTTATACACAGGATATAAAAATGATAGTTTTAGAAATAAGGAAAAGATAAGCATAAAAAAATGAGATTTCTGTATATGCATAATGCTCTTTATTTAAAAGAAATAAGACCAAAATATATGAGTGCCCGTCATGCGCCGGATATAAAAATGATAGTTTTAAAAATAAAAAAAAAATGATGAGCATAAAAATAAAGATTTCTACATATACTAAATGCTCTTTATTTAAAAGAAATAAGACCAAATGTATGAGTGCTCGTTATACGCAGGGTATAAAATTGATTGTTTTAGAAATAAAAAAAGATGAGCATAAAAAAAGAGATTTCTATATATGCATAATGCTCTTTATTTAAAAGAAATAAGACCAAAATGTATAAGTGCTCCTTAAAAGCAGGGTATGAAAATGGTAGTTTTAAAAATAAGGACCAGCATAAAAGTAGAGAAATTTACACATACCTAAATGCTCTTTATATAAAAGAAATAAGATCAAAATATGATTGCTCATTAAACGCAGGGTATAAAAATGATAGTTTAAGAAATAAGAAAAAATTAGCATAGAAATAGAGAATTCTACACATACCTAAATGCTCATTATTTAAAAGAAATAAGACCAAATATGTGAGTGCTCGTTTATACGCAGGGTATAAAAATGATGGTTTTAGAAATAAGTTTAAAAAAAGTTTTATTTTAAAGTAAATTAAGTCAGTAAAGTTTTAAAGTATGGTCATACAGATTAACAATTGTCCCCAAAATGTCTACTAAAATATCTACCAAAATGACTACGACATTGTCCCCAAAATGTCTACCAAAAATATTTTGTGGTGTAACTAATTTTTCTGGATATTCGTGGAGACGCATTGATTTGTCTCCTAGGTACTATTTAGAAATATGGTCACCTTAGATTAAAGCGTTATCACACGTCAGCCTGTACATGTTGAAAAAAGCAACAAATTCGGTGTACGATTTTTTTCCGATGATATATTCACAGATTTTTTTATGCGACAGCTAAAAATGTTCAACAGATTAAAGGCCGGTTGAACAGTTTTTACTATCACACGAGAAATTTTCGCTTTCTTTATCGGAAAAATAAATCTCAAACAGAATTTGTAGCTCTTTAAATTCTTATAGGTTGCTGTGTGATAACGCTTTAAGTCAAACCTCATAAAAAATACAGAGCCCACTGAGGAAAATAGGAAAATTCTTCCCCATCTCACAGGGAAAAACTGCGGAACGTATTTTCGCTTTGCAAGTACATTTTTTTCCCTTTCATCTCCTGGCCTGGCACGTCATCCCTCCTTTGAGAAGCCTATAATCACGCATTCTCGTTATCCGCGGTGTATATTTCTCCCCTCAATTAATCACGCCTCCGTCTCACACCTCCCGGTAATTGCGCTGGCGGGTCCGTAGGGCGGGACAGAACCCTTTGTCAACGAGGGGATCCCTTCTCTCTGCTGCAGCATTCTCGTCTCGTTCGAGAAAACTGTTAATGATGTGCAAGCAACCGGTCCGTCTAGCTCCCTCGAAGGAAAAAGCGTGCAACCTCCTTGCAGCAACAGGAGGGAAGCATTTATCGTTAATGGGATAAGAAAGATGGCCGTTTGGAGGAACTGATACTTTAATCGAGCCAAAAAAGAAGAGGGATTGAATTAAGAGTAAAATATAGGTAAGTAAAGGAGATTTTCACCCGTTAAAGTATCGCATGGTGCACCTTAAGAATTGCTATGTCTACAAGGGACACACCTCTGATGAACGGGTCGCTTGAAAACGAATATCCCTTCCGTTTTCTCTGATGTGGAAAAAGAAGAGGATTGAATTAAGAATAAAACACTGATCAGCAAAGAAATTTTTCTCCAAGTAAAATATTGCTTGGTACGCCTTAAGAACAGCTATGTCGCCAAGAGATACACCTTTGATGGACGTGTTACTTGAAAACAAATATCCCTTTCGTTTTCTCTGATGTAAGAAAAGAAAAGGATTCAATTAAGTGTAAAACACTGATAAGCAAAGGAAATTTTCCCCATGTAAAATATTGTGTGGTACGTCTTAAGAACAGCTACGTCTTCAAGAGACACACCTTTGAAAAACGCGTCACTTGAAAACGAATATCATTTTCGTTTTCTCTAATGTAAGAAAAAGGAAGAGGATTGAATTATGAGTAAAACCTTGTAAATAAAGGAAATTTTCAACGATTAAAATGTACCCCAGTGAGCCTTAATACTACTTATGTTTACGAGGAACACACCTTTGATGGACGTGTTACTTGAAAACAAATATCCCTTTCGTTTTCTCTGATGTAAGAAAAGAAAAGGATTCAATTAAGTGTAAAACACTGATAAGCAAAGGAAATTTTCCCCATGTAAAATATTGTGTGGTACGTCTTAAGAACAGCTACGTCTTCAAGAGACACACCTTTGAAAAACGCGTCACTTGAAAACGAATATCATTTTCGTTTTCTCTAATGTTTAAAAAAAAAAAAAAAAAAAAAGGATTGAATTATGAGTAAAACCTTGTAAATGAAGGAAATTTTCAACGATTAAAATGTACCCCAGTGAGCCTTAATACTAGTTATGTTTAGGAGGACCTTTGATGGACGCGTCACTTGAAAATGCACCTCCCTTCCGTTTTCTCTGAAGTGAAAAAAGAAGAGGATTGAATTAAGAGATAAGTAATAGTGATAAGTAAATTTTTTTCCAGCTAAAAAATTGCCTGGGGCACCTTAAGAATAACCATGTTTCTAAGGAACACACCTTTGATGAACGCGTAACTAGAAAGCTAATGTTCCTTCCGTTTCCTCTGATATAAAAGAAGAGGATTGAATCAAGAGTAAAACACTGATAAGTAAAGGAAGTTTTCAACAGTTAAAAGATTCAAAGTTGAGCCTTAAGAATAGTTATGTCAACAAGGAACACGCCTTTGATGGATGCGTCATCTTAACGCTTATCCCTCCTGTTTCCTCTGATGTTCGGATGGTAGCTGGATACCTTATTTAAGCGCGTCTAAAGCCACGTCGTATGTTTATATTACCAAAAACATTACCCTTCATAAATGTAATGCTTTAAAATTTAATTTTAATAGGACATTTCCCTAGTTTGCAATATTTTTTTTCAATTGTTTACGTTTTTTCCGGAGTTGGACTGTCCAAAATTTTCATTTATATGTAGAAAATTACTCGGAAATATTACCAATATACATTAATGAAATCCATGAATATCAATTGTGTTACTGGAGGTAACAATAAGAGCTAAAACACACAGTTTTAAACCTTTTATCTGCTATAAGTTGTGACCGACTATTTGAGCGGTTTGGAAGCTAATACCTGCAACTGGAAGAAAAAGACCCTGAACTGGATCCGCAGTGGATTTTGATACCTTAAGTTTGGTCATTGACATGTATTAAACTGGCCGTACAAAGTCTCATGTGACTGCAGTAGGTCCCGGGTTTAAGAAGTAGGTACAGGTCTCACTAACATCGTGAGGCAAAACATAGCTTGCGATTCCAACCAACCATCCAATTAACAGATTTCTGTCATGAGACAATTTGTTATACGCAAGTTTGCAGTCAAATCTAAGGCATGTATATTTTTAGAAGCCTAATTTACTCTATGACAGTTCGGTAAATTATTTTACATTGTTGTTTTTAAATAAAGCCAGAAAAATCATTTTAAATTATCTGTAAAACATTTTGTCATATTATCATTGTTAAACACAAATAAAAGCAATTAACCTGCACAAATGAAAAAAAAAGACATTGATGTAATGAATTTTACGTTGCATCATGTGATAAAGTTTCTTTACGGAAATAGTTCAATAACGGATCTTTAAATGCAAGTCATTGGTAGAAATATTTTCTCCAAGGGCTAACATTGGGCTGAAACAATCCAATATTTCGGTATTCAGCCACTTTAATGTTATCTATAATAATGACGTTGGGATACTAAATATTTGATGCCTGGTTCAATTTTCGCAAGCAATCAGTATCGGACAAAACCCTTATCCTTCACCATGAATGTTTGAAATACCTACTAATACTGCGGACCTCAAAGTGGATCTCTCATCAATAACATTCAATAACATTCAGCTAAAATATAAAACTAATTAAAAAAAGGCACAGAGATAAAAGTGTACTCAGTGGTAAGGACCTGGTTGATTAATCCTGCTTTAGATCATAGGTTTTTTTTTTTTTTTTTAAGATATCATTTTGACATAGGCACCGACATTCAAATATATTTCCAAATTTGTTTAATGCTTGGGTATAAGGAATGGATATTAGTTAAAAATTTGACGCCAAATGCTTGATAATTACAGTACTTTCACCTTTTTTGTAAACTTGAAAATAAAGAATAAATGGACAATGTAGGTTTGCAAATTTTTGTTTAGAAACAGCAAATTAAAGAAGCTTACAAAAATTGTGAATGTTAAAGTCCCACTAGTTACATATAGTGTTACGCCTTAAAGATGTTACAACTCTGTCATTTCTTTGATTATATTTAACGGATTTCATGCACACAATTTTTTAGAAATATAGAATGTGAAAACAGATTTCACAGAGGACCCCACAGGCAATATTTTTCACTTGTCGATATATTTTTTATTTTTGTTGCTAAATTATTTAGGGTGTTTCCCACAACAATTATTCACTAGACATATGCTTCATTTTCCGCCTCCATTCATTTTTTTTTTCCGATCCTATTAGGGTTGCCTTTTCACTCGTATCAGGAATATCTTGTTACTTTAAATGTGTCCTTATCGCTATTTTGCTGTTTCACCCGCAGCTGATTGGCCAACCCGTTAAATGACGTGACTTGGCGGGATTATCAAGTTTCAATTTTGGTTGGCGAAAATAAGATAAGGCAAGGACAGGCTGTAGACATCAAAGAGAAGAAGGTATGGTTGATATCATTGAGAAGGCTGTTAAAATGCGCCATTTTTCTCTGAAATTGATGTTTCAAATCTTCAAAATGGATAAAAAACAAGTTTAAATCACTTTCAAGGACTCTTTTTCTAGTGAGGCGGCTCTCCAAAATTTCTGCTTTATTACAAAAGCTGGCAGCATAGGTACCTTCGGGGATAAACCCCAATCGGATCCAAACGGAAATGATAGAATTCAAATTTAAAAAGTTTGAAATTTTTGTAAAATCACCGCTGGTTATCGAAGCCAATCTGTTTATTTTCTCAAAATTAAACTCCAATTACAATTGAGCGCTTTTAATGCATAACAAAAGGACTAAATAAGGAGAATCAGATACCAAATTAATATAAATCAAAATATACACACGGCGAGATCAGAAGAAAACAAGTTCCATACTTAATGATTTATCTGCAAGTTGGCGTGGGTACTCTATTCTGATGTCAAACATTGCTTTGAAATGACATTATTTAATATCTAATATTTCTATTTAGACCAAACCTTGATGAAAAACTATTGAGAAGAAAGAGATTAAGATGACTTAATGTGGTATAAGTTATATAGTAGTTGGAATTGAGAGAAAGTATTTAAGTCAAAGTCAGTTTGTTTTGTCAGTTCCTTGCAAAGCTGATAAACCAACGCTTTACCTCCGAACTTACTTTATGGGCCAAAGCTTTAGAGAGTAACGTTAGGTTAGAATTAAACACTAGGGAAAAATAAACTGTTTTTCTTCTACTAAAAATAAAAATATTAGTACGGTAGCGCTGAAGTAAAAATCTACGTAGCGAAAAGTACAAGGTCAACTTTGAGAATAACAGAAATGGGGAGAAAAGTTCAGGGCAGTGAAAAAAAAAAGTAATCATGTTTTTAAAGTTTTTTATTTTTTGATGAAAAGTAAATGGTCTATAGAATTTTGAATTATGATTTAAATAAACAAAATTTAAATCAATATGACTAACGAAACATTTTTGTGCAATGATTGGCAACACTTATTTAACTACTCTCATAAAGTTTTCTTTCTTTAACTTTGTGGAAATTGTTTTAAATGGGCATTTTCACTCAAAGTTCTGTGATCTATATCCAATAGTTCTCTTCTCTGGTTATTTAAAAAAACTGACTGTGTTTCACTGTAGTCAATTAACTTTTATTTTCCACAGAATGAATGGTATTGTATGATATTTTATATTATTTAAAAATTACTTTTTTAGTTATTGTAGAGTCACTAAAAGTGGCTGTATCCCAGTGTACGGTACGCTATTTTGGTGATTTTTTTGGTGTACCTTTGGCGCCATTTCTCGGGCGATACTTATTTTCTCCTTGTCAACTTCACCCTTTCTCTCCCGTTAAAAGATGTATTAATTAATTAATGTAAGAATTAAAAAGTAAGTGTTTATGCCTTTGTTGATTTTATGAAAGTGTTTTTTATTTTTCTAAAATTTTTGAAATTTATTGTTGTTTTGTTATATTTTCTTGTTTTTGGTGACTATTTTCGGAGCACGACTCCATAGAGTTCACGCTGAGTTTCTAGGTCTAGCACGAATATACATCGAACGCTCGCCATCGGAACATCGTCGGCGTCACGTTTTCCGATGGCGAACGTTCGGTGGCCCGCTGCGTGTTAGGCTTAGGTACTTGGCGTGTGCTTCGCGGAGTCGTGTTTCGCCAATAGTCGCCAAAAGCAAGATAGCGGACAAGGAGCGTACCGTTCACTGGGAATTAACCATTTACAAACTGAATGGTAGAATCCAAGGTTTGACACAAGAACAGTGTACTCCCGCCAATTTGGTGATATAGGTCTAAGCTTGGTAGCCTAACATTTACTCCTGATCTCCCCGTGCCCACACAATCTGTATCTATATTTTGATTTATATTATATTGGTATACAACTGGGCCGTATCCCAGTTCGGGGAGGGGTTGGGGGTGCCGAACCAAGTTAAGTCGGCACGCCAAGCGTGAGCGATGTCGCCAAATTCTAGAATCCAGTTTTCTGGCAAACTTTTTTTTTCTTTTATTTTCTATTTTCTTTTAATTTATATTCATCTTAACAAAATTTCAAACCTTTTTTTTGGTTCAAAATATTTTTTGAAATTGGGTATAAACTTAATACAAAATGAAGCACAAATTGTAAACATCACTTGGTGACAATTTGGCAATCACTTGTACAAAAATAGAGCCAAAAACATGGCGGCCGACCCCCAGAACTGGGATTCTACCGAAATAGTCTGTTTAGTTTGCCATTTGTTTTAGTAAACATCGCCAATAATTTCGCCACATTTGCCAAAGGGTACCCTATTCTTAAATATTACCAGAATCCAAATTTAGAGGGCAACTTCACTCTTTCTTGGCGATTTTTAGAAATGACTACCAAAATAACGCCAAGTTTCTTCGGTTTGCAAACCCGATTTGATTTGACATCAGAAAAGATACCCGCGCAAGCTTGGGGATAAAACTCTAGGCATGGTAAATGAACTTTTTTCTAATCTTGCTCATAGATAAAATAATCTAGTATATGTATTATATGTATCTAGTCTGTGATCTTGCTGATCTCGCGTTGCTCAAAGATTCCATATCTACATTTTAATTTGTTGTTTTGTTATCCGGCCCTTCCTTGTGAAACCATTTTGTTACATATTAAATGTCCGTAATTCTTACATGTCATAAATTTTGATTGGCTTCGGTGAAAACTTACGATTTTACTGAAAATTCAAACCGATTAATTTGGTATTCTATCATTTCCGTTGTGATGCCACTTATTACTGATTCGCTGTTTCATTCACTATTGCTACTTTTTTTTAATATTCTGAAACTATTAGTTCTCTTACTATTGAAGGATTAATTGACATTGCTTGCCTCGTTATTCCTGTACATCTCCAGCAATTTCACCCAATTAGCCAAAGGGGTACCCTATTCTGAAGTAACACCCACGATTTTGTGTTGTGTACTGAAATATTCGGGAGACATTTTGCAAAAATAAAAAAAGGCAAAAGCTGATAATAATAACATAATCTGATAATGGGACCGCATCCCAGTTTAGTAGGCATGCCAAGCTTGGACGATAATCGCCAATTTCTAAACCCAGTGTTTTCGCACCCCTGTTGAGGGATTAATTGCCCATAAATGCCCGGTTTCTAAGTGGTTTTGGTTAATTAAGTAAAATTATATTATTCTATTACAATGGCGCACTCTACATCAATAAAAGTAGCCCCAAAACCAAGGGATACAGTGTTCGTATGGAATACCTCTGTGTTTTAGTAAACATGGCCAATAATTTCGCCAAATTTGCCAAGGTGTACCCTATTTTTCAGTATTATCATGTTTTCAAACTGAATGGCCGAATCCAAATTTAGACAGCAAGTTGACACTTTCTTGACGATTTTTGGACATGGTCGCCAAAATGACTCCAAGTTGTATTACGTTCAGTTTGTAAACATAGTTTCGTATTGTACTATAAACTATCCGGTGGGAAACCTTGAAAGAGTAAATAAAAAAGTGAAATCTTATAATAATAAAAAAAAAAGTTGGTAGCATTTAAATGATCGCATAAAACACGGAACAGATGCATTATAGACGCCGTCCAACTCGTGATTTGAAAAACCGCCAAGTAAAAAACATGGCGACGGTACGCGTTTTCTCAATGATCACCAAAAGAAACATGGCGGCAGTCACATGGCATATTTGAAACACAACAATTAACATAACAAAACTTAAAAAAAAAAAAAAAAGTCAGCAGATTTACATTTGATAGCATTATTAAAATAAAATTAGCATAATAATTATCATTTTTTAAGTTATTTAAAAAATAACAGATTAGTAATATTTATGATATATATCAACACAGCATAAACACAATATATATCATTTTAATAAACACTAATATTATAAAACATGTGAGGGGGGTTCCTTCCGTTGTAATAGAAGAACTGCAAAATAAATTTAATAACAGATGTAAATTGGAATACGGGACATAGTATGCTCAACAGTATACACTAAAGTCAGGGCGAACACACCAACCCACTCATCGCCCCATAAAGCCGCCAAAAAATCGCCAAGTTTGGCGAGAAAAAAACACGGCGTCTATAATGCATCTGTACGTAAATCACATTAGTCAACTAAAAAAAGGTTTGATTGAGGAACAGGTGCCCCCGCCAACTTAGCGATAATATGGTAGCCTGAATGGTAGCTGAGTATGGCAGCCTTTTGTATAGCGGTTTCTGTATTTTCTTTTGTACATAGCTTATGCTTACTGTTTTTTAATATTTTAATACTTATAGTTTATAATTTTTATTGCATTTATATTGCTGTTATAGATGCTTATTACCGCCATTTTATATGACATGTTTCCATTATTGATGTAAAATAACATCGCAAATAAAACAAGAATGCAACCTGAAAGGCATTTTCATCCACTATCAGTTCGAGGAGTAGTATATAGAAAACAATACTTAACATATTTAAATTCTGATAAGTACCTCACTATTTTGCCTTGGCTTAGTTCTTCGTTAATTAATTATTCTTCACAGGTAATCTTATTATTTGGTGCTTGACCTATTACTGCGAAATGTTGAAAATATTTTTTTTTTGTTTTTGATCTTTGACACTTATAAGGAAATTACCCTGCAAAAGAAAAATTATTTTAAAAGGAAATTCCTTATATTAATGAGAATCATGATTTTGAACTGCAACTTATCCAAACTCTATTAATCTTAAGTGAATTAATAGATTATTAAATGCGTCGGCATATTTAAAACTCTTCGACGTTCAAATTCTTTAAATTAGAAGAGAGAATATTATTCTCTTTAAATTGACGATAATTAAAAAATTAATAATTTAAACTTTCCTGTTTGTAAGAATAGTTCTTTACTGACCTGAAAACTACATTTTTCAATACGAATTCCCTTGTATAGCAATTTATATTTTATAGAATGTCTTATTTACACTGGTGTGCAAATCTTAATCAACAGGTATGTTTTTTCCCATAACGCCACGAGAAATCATCTGAGAGACATGAAATTCAGAAATAAGGGAGAGTATTATATACGTAAACGATGACGAAAGCTGAAATCGCATCGGTGCTGAAAAAGGAGTACAATGTATATGGTATGGAATCAAACAAAAATAGCTTTATTGAACGCATAGTATCGTAACCAGCTGTTGGGGAGCTACTGGAAATTGAAGATATCACTCGAATGGATTGGCTAACGTACTCCCCTGATTTAAATCCCATCGAACATGAGTGGGTTGCTTTAGGGAGACGCATTACAGCACGCTTACAACCTCCGGAGAACACCCAACAACTCAAACAGATGCTGGTTGCGGAATAGGCACTCCTACAGCAAGAAATGTTGGACCAGCTGGTTCTGAGTATGCGGAGACGGTGCGAAGCAACCGTTGCAATTAGGGGAGGGTGTATTCCATATTAAGGAACATTTGCTTGTTGTTCTTCCTCTTGGATAGACAATCACGAGTCACGATACTATGCGTTCAATAAAGCTTGTTTTTGTTTGATTCCATACCGTATGCGTTGCATTCCTGTTTCAGCGATGCTTTCGTCATCCTTTACGTACATAATACTCTCTTTCATTTCTGAATTTCATGTTTCTCAGATGATTTCTCGTGGAGTTATGGCAAAAACTCCACTGTTGCTTAAGTTTTGCACACCAGTGTATCTAATTTACAGTTATATGGAAATTCTGTTCTTGCTGTAGTACAAAGAAATACAAAGACAATAATTTTATTTTCTTACTAAAATCAATCTGAATGCCATCATTTGGATATAAATTCAAGAATAATATGTAACTCTAATGTGGTTTTAATTTTAGAGTTCTCTCATATGAAGAAATAATAAACTTTTATGGACGGCTTTGAGGCATTGAGGTCACTCTATCCATTTAATGTTCAGCGTCTCATTTTAGATACCACTAAAAAATAGCTTGTAGAATTTTTGTTTTCTCATAACGAGATTTTCCTATGAGGGTAGGTAGAGGGCAATCTTATAAACAATCTACAAAATTTTCAAGTAATTTCTAATATTTATAAATTTTTCATTTGGATCGACACTTTATGATTTTTCGAATAGCGCACATAAATTCACCGGGACTACTTAAGAATTGGGTTCTCCTTGGCAAATTTGGTGAAAATATTGGCGATATTTACTAAAACACTAAGGTAATCTATCCAAACATATTTCTTGCTTTTCTGGAGACTTTAATTAATCCACAGTGCGCCTTCGTAATAGAATTATATACTCTTACTTAATTAAAAAAAACGACTTGAAAACCAGACATTTATATTTATGAGAAATTAATTCCTTAACATTTTACAAATGCAGCAGCTCCAAATTATCAAAAATCAGCCATAGTGAACCATTAATGGTTTGTTATGTCTAATTTTTTTAAGCATTGCGCACTTTTAATATATAAGAAAAGAGTTACACAAGGAGAGTTGTATGCAAATATCATATAAATTATAATATAGATACAGATTGTTTGGAAACCACGAGATCAGGGGAAAATGTTAGGCGACCATACTTAAACCATTATCGCCAAGTTGGCGGGGGAACCCAGTTCTTTAGTCAAGCCAATTCAACTTTTCGGCAAATACATAGACTGAAATCATGTCAAATTGGTTTATCATTATAAAACTACATTTTACACTATTTATTTTATATGTGATACAAAATAAAACCTTTCTTAGGAAGATTTTCCTTTGTTGCAAATGGCATCCTATGAGGTTTAAAGTGATAACTTATCATTAACTAGCACATGGCCAGTCATATGACGGGATACGTAAAATTTTTAATTTTTCAGAATTGTAAAGTACCTTATAAGGCAGGGAAAGAAATAGTTTGTTTTTTGGCTGAGAATTATCTGGTACATGCTCAATAATTTGTTTATCTTTACTGACAGCATGTTAGTTGCCAACTTTAATTTATCTTGTCATATTACGTGATAGGATAAACAGCAGATGTTTTAATATTGACAGCGATTATTTGGCGGTATATATGAATGATGTCCAAAATTTATCGAATCAATTGCAAACCGTGTGGTTATGTATAAAAAACAAACACACAAACGAACAAACTTCTCAGTTTTGAAAGATATATAACTTGAGTATTAGATATTTATTAGTCCGTAAAATAGACTCCTAGACTTTTATGAAAATAATTTGTTGTTAATACCAGTGATAAAATTTTCATTGCAACAAAAAATAATCGATGATTAAATTTAAAATTATCACATATATACCTAATCTATTATTTAAGCCAAATATAAAAGAAATATTACTTACGTCATATCTAAGTTCAGTAATAAAACGTATGAAAATAATGCAGACGATATTTAAATAATTTAAAATTAGAAATGATTAACTGAGAGGGTTAAAGAAACGACGTAATAATGCTAGAGAAAATGTTATTTTTACCTATTTAATATGTAATAAATTGATAAATTGAATCGCCTGCTCTTAACCGGGGAAAATAGGGCTTGAAATAAAGCCATTAAAGGATCGAAAAGGATAGAAGGGATGGATTTCGAACGTTTAAAAGACGACAGTATTTTTCGCTGTTTTAATTCAAGCGTATTTATACCAATTTATTTTAGAATCGGATCGATAGTTTAGAAGAACATGAACTTTACTCGTTTTGAATTTTGCTAACCCTAATTCATCAAAAATCCAATATTTATGCCCCTAACCATTCCAGGTCTAACCGCTTCATAAAATCGAGGATAGACGGACAGATAACTTAGGCTATTATTATATTGGGGATGTGGCTTGCTGTAGTATTTAAATTTATTTAACCTTCATAGTTTTTTTATTCTGTACAGTCTAAAATAAGTTGGATTTAAGATATTCATTTATATGTAATCGGCAGAAATGACTCATTAAAAGGATAAAGGATATACCCATTGCTAGAGGAGCGATAATGAGACTGGGATTTACTGCTTGAAATTGATTAAAAAACTTTTATGCATTTTGATATATCTTTCTATCTGTCTACACCACAGATTCCTAACGGTGTTGGTATCGCCATGCAATGCCAGAGGGCTCTGAAACCTTCTATAAAAGCGATTCTGGATTCAGAGGGAAATGGGGGCAATCAAAATGGGCAGCCATTAGACAAAATATCTATAAAAATCGAAATAGCTAAAAAATAAGTTATAAAGGGGTATTTTTTTAAATCGCTTTTTCTGGACTTAAAAAAGTACAGAAGCTTTAAAAGATTTCAGGATTCATTTCTCCTTTGCGGTTTAATTTTATCTATTTTCATTTCAGACTTGGATATTTTTTATCCTTTTGATATGGATCGGGAAGAGTTTAATCCAGATTTATATATGTTAAGATATGTTGAAGAATGCAACTTGCCTAACATGTTGTCGAGGAGAAATCACATAGAAAGAGAAAATTACAGAACATGCTATACAGTATTAACACAAAATTAATGGATGCTTGTGAATACCATTTGTTAAAGCTGCCTAAGGAACATCGTTCCTTCCGCTTTCTAAAAAATTATCATAAACTTAGATACACAACGCAACTTCTCAAAAACACATTCTTTTTTACCAACTTCTAAAAAATTGCCACCAGTAAAAAAAGAAACTATGCAAAAGAATTGTGTGTTGCCATTCCAAAAATGAATCAATAAAAACAATACACTTTTAACATCATTATTCATATACCATTATTCACTTAAATCTTATAAATAATGGTATACGAGTAGAAATATTCAGGATTCATTTCTCTTTTGCGGTTTAATTTTAGTTATTTTCATTTCAGATTTGGACATTTTTGATCCTTTTGATATGGATCGGGAAGAGTTTAATCCAGATTTATGTATGTTAAGATATGTTGAAGAATGCAGCTTGCCTAACATGTTGTCGAGGAAAAATCACATCGACAGAGAGATTAACCAACTGCAAAATGAGTTACAGAGCATGCTGTACAATAACTACACCAAATTCATAGATGCCACTTCTGTCGTGACAACCATGAAAACAGACTTCCGAAAAATGGAGGAAGAGATAGACAATTTACATGCTAAGGTGAACGCTATTGAGAAAACTAGTTCTGGTATTTTGGAAAATTTGCGTCCAACGGAGGCAAAAATGTCACGGCTATTAAAATGCCAGCATACTATGAAAAAACTTGTTCTCTTCACAGATCTTGTTCCGACTTTGAAAATGCACATAGAGTCAGATGCATTTAACACTGCCGCAAAATATTATTTAAGAGCAGAAAACTTGTTGAAAAAATATAAACATTTTCCATCATTAGGTGGCATCGTGAAGGACTGCACAGAAATCGTTGAGTCAATAAAAGATGGATTGAAAAATAAGCTGAATTATGATATATATGGAAGAGAAGAAATATCGGAAAATTTAAATTTAATTATTGCCTTAGGCGAGACACCAGTAGAGATTGTGAAACATTTTTTATCTTGCAGTGATAAAAGCATAATTTCTTATTTATCTTATATTGATAGCATTTGGATAAAAGACCAGAAAGTAAATGCTGGGAAAGATACAATAAAGAACACGATTGTTAATTATATCGGGCTATGCGGTAATTATACAGAAAAGATAGAAAAAGTTGTATGTGTTATAAAACACGTTTATTGTTACCAAAGTGATAAAAATATACAAGTATATATAAATGAACTTTTGGATAAATTTTTCACTGAAAGTGTTCTTTCTTTATCTGCTAAGATTCAACAACGTCTAACAGAACACTTTCGAAACTTAGATGACGATTTTCTGTCACATGTTCTCGATAAGTTTATTAGGCAATGTCATTCTTCAGGAATTATCACGCCACAACTGAATTTATACCAAAAAGGAATAGACATTATCCTGAAAATATGTAGGGCTCGATGTGAATTTCACCTTGAAAATATGACAAGTGAATTCAATTGTATTCTCTTGAATATAAAAAATGAATTAACATATTCCAAAAACAACGCTAAATTTGCAGTGTTTTTAGAAGAATGGACTAAGCATAAGCTAGAAGAAATATTGAGCTATGCCGCTTTGTACATACGTCCAGAATTCAAGTGCTGCAGAGAAATAAGTTTTCGCAAGGAATTTTCTGAAGTTCTCATTCGTGAGGGCATTTTCGCACCGTTCTACCGACACATAAACGATCAAATTTGGCTCTCGATAACAAAAATGCTTCCCAAGCCACCTGTCAAACTTTCCTTTTGTCTAATACTTGCAAAATACCTTTTAAATTTGAAAAAGAACATCATTCCTCAAATTTCAGCTAAAGTTGACAACTCTTTATGGTCTGCTATGGAAAATGTAGGCGTGTCTATAGATGCGGACATTTTAAACGTCATAAAAAACTCTGCTCAGAAAGTAATTGAATACTATGTTTATGTTCAAAGTAATAATATGATATGCATGCTTCAGAAAAGCATGGAAAATAAAAACTGGATAGAGACTAAAGAACCTCTTCGACCCCGCTCTGTAGTTAAGATACTTTTGAATGATATTGTAGAAATTAAAGCAGAAACAGAGCAACTCTTCCCCGCCTACGAAAGTTCCATTACAAACAGGTCTAAAGGCATTGGAAGTCCTGTATTAAATAAGAGTTTATCAATGAAAAGTTTACCAATTGGTATTAATATCGAAGAACGAGTACTTCTAAATAAAATATTCAGCGGCGGCTCTAAAATTCCCAGCAAAGTAGAGTTTAATACTTACTCGATCATGAATTGTATTCTAAAAAAGACTTTAAAATCTTACCTTGAATATGCACGGTTGAATACTTTCAGTCGTTTTGGTTTGCAACAAATGCAAATTGATGTTTGTTATTTGCGATTGCATATTTCTAGATTGTTAGATTTGAATCATGGGGTTCAGTCCCTTTTCGATGAAATAATAGCCAGTACCTGTAACAGAAGTTTAAATGTTGATCTCTTGACCAACCAAATTGTGTCTGTTATTTGTAGCCAGGTCTTTTAAAACCGTGTAAATAATATAGAAACACAAACAGTGCAGCTTAAACAAAATATTTTATTGCATGTTTGAAATTAGATTCCAGTAAAATATTTTGATCCTTTGGAAAAGTATTGTACTTTCATTATTTTCTTCTTATTCGACTAATAAAATTAGTATGCTAATATGCTGATATAATTTAATATATGTGTAATGTGAAATATATGCTTAGTTGTGACTTTTGCCTATTTTTTGGGGAAAATGTATTAGTACATACATGCGTGCATGCATATAAGTAATATTTATGCACCTCAATATGCTAAAAAATTAGAAAATTAAACACCAGAATACACTGTTCAATTTTAATTTTATTTAAATCAGTAGAAGGGGCGGTGCACATCCCGCTACATTAAGAATAATACCGGATCACAAACTTCGTGGTTGTTTAGAAAATCTTGTACTTCGGCTCAAAGGGAATTACTTGTCTACTTGAGATAAATGGTTCGGTAATATATTATAACTGATGTAGGAAAAGTCTATTGCTTTATACTATTACAGTAGGTCCACCAACGCTCACCAACAGGTCCTGAAATTCTTCATATAGTGAAGGGGTAGTGTGTCAGCACGATTTAGTTTTACAGGTAGGATCATTGGATTATTGTCAGGTGAATGTGGAGGCTGTGACGTAACTTAAAAAACTCTCGGATGTCTCTCAAATCATTTCCTGACTATTCGACTCTAATGATATGGTGTATTATCCAGTTGGTAAACACCATATTCTTATCATGAATGGGTGAACCTGGTCTGAAACGGTGTTCACACAGTGCACAGATGTCAGGGATTGTTGTATGGAGATTATGGGTCCTAATGAGCTCCACAAAAACATTTCTCAAACCATAATATTCCTTCCACTGACTTATCTCCGTCCAACTGTGCATCCGGGAATCAGGGTTTCCTTTAGAAGTTTTTCTTTGATAGCAGCGTCAACACGGACTAACATCTCGCTATACATATTACTGTCGAGGGTTTTGCATTTTCTAGATACTCTTTGTGGATAAGACCACGCCAATCGCACCAGATACAAAGCATGATCTTTTTGTTGGTCAAATTGCTTTTTGTGACGCTGCCGACGGACTCACAGGGCACAGACCAATCTCCTTTTCGGCTTGTATAGAAGTAAATCCGCTTTTCATCACAAGTGATGATCCTGTCCAGAAGTTCGTCCTTGCGTTGATATTGGAGCAGATTAGTGCAGGCATGAACACGTCTGTCCTTATTTGCTTGATTCAGCTCATGCGGCACCAAATGACTGAACTTGTACGTCAAGTTTATGCAATGAATAGCTCTACTAATGGACATGTCACTAATGTCTAATTCCTTAGATAGATCTCGATTTGTTACATACTGATCTTCTTCCACAAGTCCTAGCAGCGAGCCTCCTAAACATCACTCGGGCGGCCAGAGCACTCTGTTTCTTGGATGTCGTAACTCTTGTTTTTGAATTTCCGGTACTAAATCTTCACAGTGCCAAATGATACAAAATTAGGGCCTACATTATAATTACATGTACTTATGATAAGCCGAACCACCAAGAGGATCTTCGAGGCAAACCATTTGGAGTTCGTAAAAGGGGAAGATCAAGAATTCTGTGGATTGGCTGCCTTGAAATAGACTAAAAGATCCTAAAAATCAAAAACCGGAAGAGTCTATACAAGAAAAGAGAAGCCTGGAACTCGATTCTGCTGAAGGCCATGGCCCACCATGGGCTGGCGTGCCATTGATAAAGAAGAAGAAGAAGACATATGATTTGGTGACATTCTGTTGGTGACTTTTTTCTACAGAACTGGAAATAAATGATGGTTCTAATCTGGTGACGTGATAGTTCCATTTCAGAACCATTGTACTTAATGATAGCAGTATTTATTTTACAAATTTCACAACGCAATGTTCTAAAACAAGTCTCTTTCTTTCAAATGCAAAAAAATCGTTTGCAAAAATATGATTAAATAAGCCAACGCCAACTGCTTGCGTAGATATTTTAGGTGGCGGGAAACTTTCGCTACAACCAGATATGTGTCTATATATGTATGTATATGTATGTATAGATATATATGTATGTGTGTAAACAGGTGAAGTTAATCCGCCTTCTACAACTGAATTTTAGCCCCTTTTATTTTTAATTGCCCTGGTTTGCTAAGCAATGAAAAGCCTAAGTAACTTGCAGTCGTGGCTCTGTTACAAGAAAGCAGCGAGTCCAACGTGGAACTTCAAGTTTATTCGATACTGAGAAAAAAATATGCTTCTCTGACTAGAGAAGAGCATTTAATGTTACATGAAAACACTCTTCTGTTTCAAAGTAGGCCCCACAGCGAGATATGAGACGAATTCTTTCCCAAGAAATCAGCAGTTTAGTCAGCGTTAACAGTCAAAAAGGAACTTAGATCATTGGGAACGGGAACCATTTTATTGGGACACCTGGAAAATGTGGTGAGTGGACAGAAAATTAGAATTTATTTCAGAGTTAGCTTTCGAAGACTTATAAAAATAATTTTAAGTCAGGGTACAATTCTTTAAGTAAGGCATTAGACGGCTGGGAAAATGGATAAGAAAGAATGAGAAGGGGGAAAAAGAGGAGTATATTAGAGAGATATTCTAAGTATAATGATTTTGATACATTACACTCACATATGTATATTGTTACGAACTTCCAAAACTAAAACTGCTGGGTTCGGGGATTGAATGGACTTTAAGCAAGCAAGCAAGACTGCAGCACGAAGACAAATACTTTATTGGAAGAAATACAACGTCGAAATCTCCGCGGAACAATTTTGAGCCCAATGCCGTCGGCTCACGCAAGACTTTCCGCATCAAGCACAACACACCGTGCGTACTCCTCTTAGACCGAGATATTCTCTTCACGACTCGACTCTGCATGGGACTCCGTCTGCCTTATATAGGATCACAGAAACTGCCAGAACACTCCAGAAGCCGGATCCGGAAGTGGCCACGTGACGCTACACTTGGCGACATTGGCGACACTTGGCGACGAACTTGGCGATGAACTTGGCGACAAAAATAGGTTGCCAAATCCATCGCCAACGAGCCTATATCTCGCCAATTTGGCGAGATACCCATAGAGTCCCATGCTAAACTCAAGCAATTTTCGCAAATTCGTAACATTATGTAATATATCAAAATTACTTAACTCTAATATTTATTTAAAAACTCCTCTTTCCCATTATAATACATTTAAATCTTTTTTCCAGCCTATAAATAGTTTAATCAAAGGAATATTTTCCCCTTAACATTCCTTTCTGACCTAAAACTGTAAACTTTCGTATTCAGTATGTTTTCCAACTGTTTGCGGTAAGTGGTTTCACGTTTTGCTGATATTGCATTTAATTTGCTTATTAAGTGGTTTTTTACGGTGAGAAAATTCTTTCATCGCTCTTGGGTGTGTACCTCTGTTCGATCAGAGTGAACTCTGTGGTTTTTCTTTTTGTTGACCAGTAAAAAAGATGTGCATTGTAGCTGCTCTGGAATAAAGTTTGAATTAGACTTGTGCCGTTTAGTTCAATGTCAGCCCAACTGCATTTTTATTACTGCTAGATGTTGTGCTTTCTCCTTGTCAAGGAGTTTTTTTATAAAAAAGGAATTATATATATATATATATATATATATATATATATATATATATATGTATATATATACATACATATATGTATATACATACATATATACATATATATATATATATATATATATATATATATATTTATATATATATATATATGTATATATATACATATATATATATATATATATATATATATATATATATATATATATATATATATATATATATATATGTATATATATATGTATATATATATGTATATATATATATGTATATATATATATATATATATATATATATATATATATATATATATATATGTATATATATATATATACATACATATATATATATATATATGTATATGTATATATGTATATATATATGTATATATATATATGTATATAATATATATATACATACATACATATATATATATATATATATATATATATATATATATATATATATATATATATATATATGTATATATATATATATATATATATATACTCGCACCATTTACGTGTTTGGATAAAAGTGGATCGCCAACAAAAATTCTCTAAAAAGTATCGCATCTGTATTACAAGGAAAATGTACCTCATCGTAAAAAAAATACGTTTTTCTAGGAACTGCCAAAAAAGAAAAAAATACAAAGAGAGACTAGTTTGACAAGGTCCTGTCTTGACCTGGTAATTTTTACACTTTCTGGCAACGATAGCATCTTTTCCTTCCGCGTTTGATTATAGAGTAGATAATTAATTGGGATCAAATTTGGGGTCTGGGTAAATTATTCCCCAGAAAGAAGATTGAGAACGTATATGAATTCTGAATTGGCATTCCTTTAGATCAAATGAAAGTTAAATTCCTAGTCTAGTCACCAATTATAGATGTATATACATGTTAAAATAACTTGGTTTCACTACAGAATTGAGTTCCTTTCATTAGTCTGTTTACAAATTTTTATACGCAGCTATCTAGACAGTTTAAAAGAAACCTGTTTTCTTAATTTATAGTAATTAATTGTTTTTCAAACGATTTTTTCTATTGTTAAAATACTTTTAATTATTAGGTTTACTACTATTATTTCTATATCTAGATGTAGACCGTAGTAGACCGTAGCACTCCAAACCAAACCAAACCAATCCTAATATTAGAAGAGTATAAACTCTAATACAGTGAAATTGGTAAATACTACTGCGTCTATAAAAAGTTTGAGATGACAACAAGACTAATGACAGTTTGAAATTACATAAGTTTATTTTTTTTTTCAAGAAAAATAAGGTGTAGTTTTAAAGCTTTACTAAAAAGAAAATAAATAAAATACTGGACAAATATAAGGTCTACAACACTTAGTTACAACAAGATAATATAAAATAAATATAAAAAAACATTTTATTAAAAAACTAGCATATAGCCCGTCATATGATGGAATCAGTAAAATTTTTAATTTTCCAGAATTGTAAAGTACCCTATGAGGCTTATAAAAATGGTTTGTTTCTTGGCTGAGAATTATCTGGTACACGATCAATAATTTGTTTATCTTCATACTCCTCAAAAGTTTTCCGATACAGTAAGTGCAGTTTAGAATCACGTTGTTTGGTTTTTGGTTTGGAGTGCTACGGTCTACTATTTTGCAACCCGAGGGCTAATGAGACCGAGACCTACAGTTTTAAAAGCCAATTCCGAACGGCTAAGTACATCCATACCAGAGTGGGATTCGAACCCGCGAAACTCCGATACCGAAGGCCATCACCCAAACCAATCTGCCCCCGTTCGGCTTAGAATCATGTTGAATTCATTTAGAAAGATAAGTTTTCTTAGCTACATCGAAATTATCGTTAACTTCTTCAATTTTTTGTCAGAGTAATTATTGGAAGTAAAGGAATGAAACTATCATTTCCACTACACCCGGAGATAGATAGAATTTGTTGTTATTAACTGTGATAAACTTTTCATTGCAACAAAAATAATTAATGATTCAATTTAAAATTAAAACATATGTGCCTAATCTATTACGTAAGCCAAATATAAAATAAAATTATTTAATTCATATCTAAGTTCAGTGATAAAACGTATGAAAAAATGCAGACTATATTTAAATAATGTAAAATAAAAAATGATAAAATGAGATGGTTAAAGAAAGGAATTCATAATGCTAAAAAAATGTTATTTTTACCTATTTACTATAAAATAAAATATAATGACATAAATATAATAAAATAAAATGACAAATTGATAAATTTAATCGCCTGCTCTTAACCGGAGAAAATAAGGCTTGAAATAATAGCATTAAAAGAACGAAAACCGGGGGGGGGGGGAGGGGAGATTTCGAATGTTTTAAACTCGACAGTATTTTTCGTTGTGATATGAAGCATATTTATACCAATTTATTTTGGAATAGGATGGATAATTTAGGAGTAGATAAACTTTACACGCTTTAGTAGCCCTAACTCACCAAGAATTCAATATGGATACTTCTATCCATTCCAGGTCCAATCGCTTCATAAATTCGAGGACAGACGGACAGATAACTTAGGCTATTATTGTATAGGGGATGTAGATGCAATCCTAATATCTTTAGCAGAGTATAAACTCTAATACAGTGAAATTGGTAAATGCTACTGAGTATATAATTAGCTTGAGATGACAACAAGAATAATGACAATTTGAAATTACATAAGTTATTTTTTTTTTCCAAGAAAAATAAGGTATAGTATTAAAACATTACAACAAGAAAATAAAAGAGGACATATTAAAGGTCTGCAACAGTTAGTTACAACAAGTTATTATAAAATAATTATAAAAAAAATACCTTTTAATTTACAAAAAGGTATAAAAATGGATTAAAAGTAAAAATTATTTTTAAAACAGCATATGAAAGAGAAATTGTGTAAAGTAATAAGTATATAACACACGACTTCAAACGTTATGAAAAAAGATGGGACTGCAATTCCTTATATAATAATAGTCTAAGTTATCTATTCGTCTGTCCTCAAAATTATGAAGCTGTTGGACCTGGAATTGATACAGACATCCATATGGTAATCTTGATGAGTTAGGGTTAGCAAAATTCAAATCGAATAAAGTTTATCATCTCCTAAACTATCCATCAGATTCTAAAATAAATTGATATAAATTTGCTTAATATCACAGTGGAAAATACTGTCTTATTTAAAACTTTCGAAATCCACCCCTTACTCTCTTTTCGAGCTTTTAATGCCATTATATAAAGCGTCATTTTAAGCTCAGGAGATTAAATTTATCAATTTATCACATAATAAATAGGTAAAAATAACATTTTTCTACCATTATGACGTTACGCCTTTAACCATCTCATTTATTCATTTCCTTATTTTAAATTATTGAAATATCGTCTGCATTGTTTCATACGTTTTAGCCGAGAGCTGGCCGAATGGTTAGGGTGCTGACCTTTGGTACCGGTGTTCGTGGGTTCGAATCCCACTGTGGCATGGATGTTCGTAGCCGTTCGGAATCGGCTTTAAGCAGTAGGTCCCGGTCTCGTTAGCCCTCGTGTTGCAAAAAAGTAGACCGTAGCTCTCCAAACCAAACCAAACCAATCATACGTTCTATCATTGAACTTAGATATTACGTAAATAACTTTTTTTTAAATCTGGCTTAAATAATAGATTAGGTACACATGTGTTAATTTTAAATTTAATCACCGATTATTTTTTGTTACAAGATAATTCTCAGCCAAAAAAACAAACCATTTTTTTAACCTGCCTCATAAAGTACTTCACAATTCTGGAAAATTAAAAATTTTACTGATCCTTTCATATAAAGCGATTTCACACAACGTCATGGACCATTTTAACGCCCTTCCCGTTCATTTTTATGTTTACGACAGCCAATAGACAACCAATATGTTGCCCTTCCGTTTGAAATTTGAGCTAGACTCGTCATGAGTTGAGACATGCCATGCTGCATGAAACTGCCTTAAGACGGGCTATATGCTAGTAGGGTTAATAAGACTGTATAGACAAAATGTAACTTCTGTTTCGTTTTCTATAGAAAGTATAAAGTTATATCTTTCTATCGCGATAGGATCTATTGGGACTTATGAGATTCACATCTCTCCCAACACCGTGTCGTAACATAAGTAATAAATGCGAAGTAAATGCAAATCTCATCTTTATGTACTGCTCTGACGAGAAAATCCTTTAAAGATACTTATGTAACCTCCGATATGACAGAGAAATTACTAGAATACAGCCAGAAAACAGCGATAAACATCGTGTAGTCTTTTGTTATTTCCTGTCGAAAAAATTTTATATTTTATTTTTAACGAGATTTTGATCTCGAACATCGACGAAATGAATGTTTAAAACAGATGCAGATTTTACTGAGTGCCATGCATTCAAATTGTTGGTGCGCATCTATTTTTATGTTCAGTTATAAATAGAAAAAGTTTGTTTTAAAATCAGCCATGCATTACTTAGTAAATTGGCTTCCTGCAAAGATGAGTGCTTTCTTAGTTCTAATAATACACTGAAATTTATTCGTGCATTATAGAAATTTAAAAATACTCCGAAATATGGGATTTCATAATAATCCAAGTGCTATTCAAGGTAAGATGACTCCTCAGATTGGTAATGTTTGAGTATTTTAATATTGTGCATCATTTAAAAAAATTATGTCGCCATATATGCTATCACAAAAGTTTCCAACTAGAAAACTACACCACATATCATATATTGGTAATAGATTTACTCTAGATTCTACTTCAATACTTGGTGGTACTCCTAATGCACATAAGGGTCACTGAATAGCATTGATATAATTGACATCTCTAACGAGGTTGATACACTGATTATTGTCAAGAGATCACTTTTATTATACGTCGCATATACGGAGGTAATAGACTTACTCCAGGTTCTACTTGAATACCTGGTGGTACTCCTAATGCACATATCGGTTTCTGGATAGCATTCATATAATTGAGATCTCTAACAAGATTGATACACTAATTATTGTCAAGAGATCTTTTATTATACGACACATATACAGTGGTAATAGACTTACTCCAGGTTCTAGTTGAATACTTGGTGGTACTCCTAATTAACGTATGGGTCTCTGAATAGCATTGATATAATTGGCATCTCTAACAAGATTAATACACTGATTATTGTCAAGAAATCATTTTTTATTATACAACGCATATACAGGGGTACTAGACTTACTGCAAGTTCTACATGAATACTTGGTGGTATTCCTAATAAACGTATGGGTCTCTGGACACCATTGATATAATTGAGATCTCTAAAAGGTTAATACACAAATAATTGTCAAGAAGCCCCTTTTATTATACATTACGTACCATACTGTGGAAATAGACTAAGTATTACCAGTTAGTAATAGACCAAGTATTGAAGTAGAATTCTAGGTTCTACTTGAAGACTTTGTGGTACTCCTAATGCACATATGGGCTTCTGGATAGCATTGATATAATTGAGATCTCTAATGAGGTTGATACACTGATTATTGTCAAGTAATCACTTTTATTATACGACGTATATACGGTGGTAGTAGACATATTTCAGGTTCTACTTGAATACTTGGTGGTACTCCTAATGCATATATGGGTATCTGGATAGCATAGATATAATTGAGATCTCTAACAAGGTTGATACACTGATTATTGTCAAGAAATTACTTTTATTATACGACACATATACGATGGTAGTATACTTACTCCAGGTTCTACTTGAATACTTGGTGGTACTCCTAATAAATTTATGGGTCTCTGGATAGCATTGATATAATTGAGATTTCTAAAAAGTTGGATACACGAATAATTGTCTAGAAGCCCCTTTTAGTATATATAACGTAGCATACAGTAGCAATAGACTTACTCCAGGTTCTACTTCAATACTTAGTGGTACTCCTAATACACATATGGGTCTCTGGATAGCTTTGAAATAACTGAAATCTCTTTCAAGGTTGATACACTGATTATTGTCAAAAAATCAATTTTATTATACGAGGCATATACAGTGGTAACAGACTTACTCCATGTTCTACTTGAATACTTGGTGGTACTCATAATTAATGTAAAATGGTTCTCTAGATAGCACTGATATAATTGAGATTTCTAAAATGTTGATACATTGTGAATAAAAATGTTAATTGTGAACGAGCCCCTTTTGTTATATACTACGTCGTATGCAGTGGAAATAGACTTACTCCAGGTTCTACTTCAATACTTAGTGGTACTCCTAATACACATATGGATCTCTGAATAGCATTGATATAATTGAGATCTCTAACAAGATCAATACACTGATTATTGTCAAGAGATCACTTTTATTATACGACGCATATACAGTGGTAATAAACTTACTCCAAGTTCTGCTTGAATACTTGGTGGTACTTCTAATAAACGTATTGGTTCCTGGATAGCATTGATCTAATTGAGATTTTTAAAAAATTTGATATACGGATAATGGTCAAGAAGCCCCTTTTATTTATTATACACTAAGTCGCATACAAAGGAAATTGACTTACTCCAAGTTCTACTTGAATACTTGATGGTACTCCTAATAAACGTAGGGGTCTCTGGATAGCCTTGATGTAATTGAGATTTCTAAAAAGGTTATAATTGTCAAGAAGCCCCTTTTATTATACACTACGTCGCATAAAGTGGAAACTGACTTACTACAGGTTCTACTTCAATACTTAGTGGTACAAGTATGAGTCTCTCGAAAGCATTGATATAATTGAGAACTCCAAGAAGGTTGATACACTGATTATTGCCCAGAAGGCCCATTTATTTTCTTGGATGAAAAAATAAGGTTGTTATTCTAAAAATTTAAAAAAAATTAGTTGAATAATCAGTAATACGTCAGTGTTATATATTTTCCCTACATAAAGCCATTCCTGTCAATTTTTACGCTACCTAATTACATAAATTCATTGGAATTTTACGACATATATATCGTAAGTAGTTAATAGAGAAGAATGTGTTCAAACACCAGAAAATCCCACAGAATAGCTGTCTTAATATACATATAAAGCTTATGAAATGGCATAGCGTCTTAATGAGCGTACAATCCGAGCTGTCGAAATGCCATAGTATAATAACTAAATAATCAGTAATCCATCAATTTTATATATCTTCCCTACATAACTCCATTCCTGTCTGTTTTTACACTTCCTAATGACATAAATTCATTGGAAAATTTTACGACACATCTCTTCTAAGTACTTAATAGCGGAGAATTTGTTCAAACACCAGCAAATCCCACAGAATATCTGTCGTGCCTCCCCCCTCACATTATTCTCCCTCATTAGAGCCTCGCCGTATCTGATTGTATCAACCGGAATCCGATAAAAAGGCCGTGCAGCATTTATTTTCCTTTTTTCTTTTATTATTGCATCTTCGTTCATTTAGCACTTACTTCTTGTTCTTCTTCAGCCAGCTATTCCTCGCTCCCCCTCGGGCCCGATGGGGAGATAGCAATCTACCTGGGCGCGCGGTGTCAATTGGGCTCATGAATAATGTAGGCCGCGGCCTATATGTAAACATGCTTCACGCCGATTGACGGCTATCATTAAAGAGGGAAGTGCGGTGGTTAACAATCTGCTCGCCTGGAATGGATCGTAAGGGGTCGGCAGCATATGCAAGAACGCCAAAGTCTAGGTCTAGACAGGGGATTTGGAAGGGGATCACAGACGAAATGTTCTTAATCAGATAACTTTAAAATAAATCAATTCTCTAACAGTCCCAACTACTGCTCTGATTTTTCAACAAATATTTCATGATCATAGACAAAGGTATGTCAGATTATTTTTCCAATATTTACTGATGGTTCAACCACCTACTCTTACAAGTTGCATCCTGCATATTCCATCTTTTCAGCCAAAATTTTGGCTATATTGAAAAGTTTGAAGCACTTGTAACATCATAAAAACGATAAATTTATCTTTTATACTGATTCTAAGAGTGTTTTGCAGTCGCTGAGTTCCCCGAATAGGAAGAGTTCCCCTTTTGTTTTTAAAATTCTCCATATCATTGAAAGACTTAAATTGCTGGGTTCCGTCGCATGTGGGTATTCACGGGAATGAAGTCGCTGATAGTGCTGCAAAATCTGCTATTGAGTACCTTGATTTTCCTCTTTCTTACAGTGATGCAAAAAAAAAATATATATAAACGATTGCTTTCATGAAATTTGGCTTGGTATATAAATATTGCTTGGTATATAAATATTGATAATAAACTGTGTAATATCAAGCCAAAAATTGAAAAGTGGCACCCTTTATCGTCCAGAATGCATGATGTCATCCTCACCCGTCTCCGTATCGGACATATACGGTTCATTCATCGTCATCTCTTGCTGGGAGACTACGCATCTACATGTAAAATTTGTAAGGTCGACATGTCCGTTAAACACGCCCTGATCGACTGTCCCATCTTTAATTTCCATCGTCTCCAATATTTTAAAACTTCTACACCTGATATCAAATATCTTTTAAATGCGCCGCCACATCCTGAATTTTTTACCTTTTTAAAAATCATTGGTTTTTACCTTCACATCTGAATTTTATGCCTCATCGCTGTTCTTTACTTTTGATTTTATGTCTCTACTTTACATTGTTTTTTGCATTTTATACTTGTTTACTTTTATCTTCCGTCATCCTTTTATAGCTGTTTTGACTTGATCTTTATAGCATTAATATTAACTATTAGTTTGGCACAATGTGTCAAGAGGACTCAGTGCCATAAAACTCCATCCATAAATCCATCTAACACTTCCTAAGGCTGTGTTAAGTACTGTGTTAAGTACATTTGCCACTAATTTGATAAATCCCCTATAACTAACCCCTTAACACTAAGTTTATAAACCCCTTAATGCACAGCTTTTTGAAAATAGCCAAAAACAAAACAATTTTTTTAATGTGAAAAACACAATTTAGAACATTGTCTTACCAAAAAAATTACAAAAATACAAAAATAATCATAAATTTTTATTGCGATTTTGGATTTTGATAACATTGCAGAAAATAGTCGAATATTGTAATATTACAACCACATCGACTTCTTTATCTTTCTTTTCGAATTCCCATTTCGTAATAAACATTTTTATCAGTATAATTACTTATTTATACTTTTATAAAAATACTAGTATTTATAAAATTAATCAAAATTTTCTTTTGTGTGATAAATTTCGAAACAAGGTACAGCACTTAGCCCAACTTTGCAACTATTACACATGTAACGACTTTTTTTTAAAATTTATTTTTTTTTCGTTCGGAATCGGCTTTAAGCTGTAGGTCCCGGTCTCATTAGCCCTCGTGTTGAAAAAAGTAGACTGTAGAGCTCCAAACTACAGCATACCACCTTTTCTTTTCATTTTTCCATATCTCTTTAACACAACACACAGCAAGTGATAAGTAGAAAAAAATATAATTTGTACTTGAATAAGTAAATGTTATAGCTTACAATCCCATGTAAATGATAAATATAAATAAAACGATTGGTTTTTTTTTTCTTCCACATTCTTATTTTCAATTCTCGATTGCATTCGAGTGTGAAATATTATAGTAACATAAAGTTCAACGCTGCTCGAATTATCTCGAGTGTGCACAATTTGGCCAGTTTAGCGCGCTTGAGTTAACTCAAGCTTCCACGTTAAGAGGTTAAATCCTTAACTGCCGCACTCGTATATTTTGGGCTTTGCACATATATAGGCTTTGCACATTTAATGCGTTAACTGCCTCATGCATATGCATATACCTGTTATGCTTTAAATGCTATATAAGAGAATGACAATCATGAAATGACAAAGAAATATTCAACAGGAAGCGGTTGTATACGACCAAGACAGTTAAAGCATTGACTGCGCAGGACGTATATAAACTCCAGCGGCAGTTAAGGGGTTAAGTATCTGCGAGAGGGACTACTATTACATGTCACCAAATGAGCATGACAGAAAATTTTCCTCTAACGCTAATTTTTTTTAAATATCAATTAAATAAATTGCAAAAAACAATACATAAGGTATTGGTACTTTCAACTATTTTCATTTCAGTTTGCGTTGATTTTGATACTTGATAAAATCCTATTTAGTATCTGTAGGCTGTGGTAAGCTATTTTATCATTGTCTTTTATACTGCTATCTATAATTGCACACAGGAAAAATTCTTAATTGAAAAATTAAAAAATCAATTCTTTAACCCTTTTTAAGGATAAGTTTTAAATTTGCTAGAAATTTGATCAAATTTATTAAATATCTGTGAGAAGAATGGTTTATGGGAGACACGAGTGCCAAGTGTGGCATGATACGTACACTAGTATATAGCTCGGATCAGTAAAATTTTTAATTTTCCAGAACTGTAACACCTTATGAGGCAGGTAAAATATATGGTTTGTTTTTTGGCTGAGAATTTTCTGGTACACTCTCAATAATTTGTTTATCTTCATACTCCTCTAAAGTCACCCGATATTGTGCATGCAGTTTAGAATCACTTTGAATTAATTTAGACAAACCGTGTGGTTAGGTATAAAAAACAAACACGCAAAAGAACAAATTTCTTAATTTTCAAAGATATATAACTTAAACGTTAGATATTTATTAGCCCGTGAAATAGATTCTTAGACTTTTATGAAAATAATTTGTTGTTAATACTGGTGATAAAATTTTCATTGCAACAAAAAATAATCGATGATTAAATTTAAAATTATCACATATATACCTAATATATTATTTAAGCCCATTATAAAAGAAAATTATTTCCATAATATCTCAGTTCAGTGATAAAACGTATAAAAATAATACAGACGATATTTAAATAATTTAAAATAAGAAATGATTAAATGAGATGGTTAAAGAAATGACGTCATAATGCTAGAAAAAAATGTTATTTTTACCTATTTATTATGTGATAAATTGATAAATTGAATCGCCTGCTCTTAACCGGGGAAAAAAGGGCTTGAAATAATGGCATTAAAACCTCGAAAAGGATAGAAGGGGTGGATTTCGAACGTTTTAAAGAGATAGTATTTTTCACTGTTTTAATTGAAACATATTCATACAATTTATTTTAGAATGAGATCGATAGTTTAGGAGAACATAAACTTTACTTTCTTTGAATTTTGCTAACACTAATTCATCAAGAATCCAATGTGGATGCCTCTATCAATTCCAAGTCCAACCACTTCATAAATTCGAGGATAGACGAACAGATAACTTAGGCTATTATTATATAGGGAATTGCCCATGAAAGAATTAATTCTTTAATGAATAGTGCTCCTATTTGGTGCTTAGAATTTTTATGTTTTCTTGAAACGATTTCTTCCTTCTCAATGAAGGCAATTATATAGAAAATACATATATTCGAGTATCTGCTGTTATGCATAATTCTTTCATTTCTATTGATATTTTATGATTTTTCGAGCCTCCTATTTATTTTTTCAGTAGCTACATAGACTGAAATTGTGATGAAGAGCTATGTCTCTCACGAAATTATCGTTTGCGATTACATTTAGAAGCAAAATAAATAAATAAAAAAATTTTAACATGAAGTTTTTCGTTTTATAAATTACATTAATTTTCATTTGAAAATTACATCCTGTGTTGTTTAAAGTGACAGCTCATCTTAAACGAGGAAATGCTGAAATATTCCAAGCTGTTTATATTTATATTTCTTTTAATTTTCAGTAACTTAGGTTTATGATTTTCATGAATTGTAACTCAGTAGAAATTTTCCAGGCATTATTGGGTTAGGTGAACAAGCACAGTACCTTTCCAGACACAAAATAACGAGCTTTAACGATAATAGCTCTTTTTCCGAAGCCTCGTAAAATAAAAAGCTCTATTCCTTTTTAAATGAATGTTTTATACGTTCTTTAATAACTGTCTATGAAAAAAAATGTATAATGTTGTCATTTATAGTAGTTTAAGGTCACTGGATAATCGAGCAACGTGTGGGTGTCGAAGTGGTTATGACATGACGTACAGCTTCGAACAATAACTGCGTTTATTCTTGATTAAATAGAAGTTATGTACAAATTTTCCGAATGGAAAACACAGGGCTCAGGTGAGCTGG
The DNA here is from genome assembly GCA_032207245.1 of Pardosa pseudoannulata. Taxonomy (NCBI): domain Eukaryota; kingdom Metazoa; phylum Arthropoda; class Arachnida; order Araneae; family Lycosidae; genus Pardosa; species Pardosa pseudoannulata. The sequence goes on along the minus strand of CM063500.1, from coordinate 19,421,216 downwards.
TACGGGCCTAAAAGTCCCAGATTCGGTGGAAAAAAAAATCTGAGGTCAGGTACCGAAAGATACTTTAGCAAAGGGGTACAACTGGGACTCCTTGAGTCCCACATAAAGCAGGAGAAAGGCTCTCCAAAAAACCAACCGCCACAAAACAAAGCCTCCGCTCGTCTCTTACTTTGGGAAAAACTCCGGCGAAAAACTCGCGCCGCCTGACGTTACCTTTCGCCTCTTCCCATTGGCTTTTCCTTCCCGCGTCGCCGTCCTGCTAGCCTCCAATAGGTCCTTTAGTTGGCGCCTCACAGTTTAAAATTTCGGTGTCGGGACCGACCTTCTAATCACCTCGGACATCTCAAGGCGTGTAGAAGCGAAAACCCTTTGTAGTATAGTGTAAAAACTCCAGATAATAAGTTGCCTTTGCCTAGGCTTTAACAAAACCTCTTTGTGAAGCCAATGGGGTGTAGTGACGTCACAGTAGTATATTTTTAAAACAACAGAAAATACACATCAAATTAAAAAAAATCTCTTAACAGTATGTTAATTTTTGAAAAGAGTATGTTAGGAAATAAATTTTATATTACATTAAAGATAAAAATATTTTATATTTCTATAAGTTTCAATCTGAAACTTCAATGTTATAGATCATTTCATATTTTTGAAAAATTTAAAAACTGTTAAGAAATTAAAAAATTTTAAAAATATACTTTATAATGTTATCAAATAAAATTTATTGCTGTAATTAATATAATTGAGTTTTCATAAAATAAAATAAAGTAAATAGCTTCAGTTTAACGTAAGAAATTAATTTGTAATTTACAAATCTTCAAAAATTATTTTCCTGGTAAGAGGATTTATATTCTTGTATATTATATACAGTCTGTTCCATACGAGCGTGTCGCTCATAACTTCGTTAATAGATAGCGCTCAGATACCGGGTTAATTGCACATATTCTTGAAACATTAGAGAAGAATGCTTTATAGTTATATTCTTTACTAGCATATAGCCCGTCATATGACGGGATCAGTAAAATTTTTAATTTTCCAAAATTGTAAAGTACGCTATGAGGCAGGTAAAAAAAATGGTTTGTTTTTTGGTTGAGAATTATCTTGCAACAAAAAATAATCGATGATTCAATTTAAAATTATCACATATGTACCTAATCTATTATTTAAGCCAAATATAAAAGAAAATTATTTACGTAATATCTAAGTTCAATGATAAAACGTATGAAAATAAGGTTCATAAGGCAAGAGGTTAAAGAGGTACTAGACATTAAAAAGTATTTTACAATTAACAGTACATACAATTAAACAGTATTGTCATTGTTTGTTAGGTAACTTGTGAATCAGCTTACGATCTAAATGGTTAAAGAGGTACTAGACATTACAAAGTATTTTACAATTAACAGTACATACAATTAAACAGTATTGTCATTGTTTGTTAGGTAACTTGTGAATCAGCTTACGATCTAAATAATAAATTTCAATTATACAAATACATTTGACGCACCTGATTTGTGTAGAATACTTCAAAATTAAAAATATATGGCATGACATTCTCATTCATTTATATTTAATAAAAAAATTATTCAAATCATACTTTGGATATATAACTGGTCAAAAACATGTCGTTTAACGGCAAACTGCAATTAACTCATGGCGCCATGGTAGGATGCAATTCTACGTTTAAACATCGATTAATTACTGTTAGCCGTTAAACGACTTTGGTGAAAGTGGCTCTGAGGGACGGTCTCATCAAAGTCGTATAACAGCTAACCGCGATTAACCCATGGCGCCAATCAATGGTAGGATGCAATTCTACGTTTAAACAGAGATTAATCACGGTTAGCCGTTAAACGACTTAGGTGAAACTGGTCCTTACTGCTGGTCTCACTTAAGTCGTTTAACGGCTAACTGCGATTAACTCATGGAGCCAACCAATGGTAGGATGCAATTCTACGTTTAAACAGAGATTAATCACGGTTAGCCGTTAAACGACTTAGGTGAAACTGGTCCTTACTGCTGGTCTCACTTAAGTCGTTTAACGGCTAACTGCGATTAACTCATGGAGCCAACCAATGGTAGGATGCAATTCTACGTTTAAACAGAGATTAATCACGGTTAGCCGTTAAACGACTTAGGTGAAACTGGTCCTTACTGCTGGTCTCACTTAAGTCGTTTAACGGCTAACTGCGATTAACTCATGGAGCCAACCAATGGTAGGATGCAATTCTACTTTTAAACAGAGATTAATCACGGTTAGCCGTTAAACGACTTTGGTGAGACCGGCCCTTAGAGTAGTGAAAACCAGAGCCACGGTAGCTCACTCACCAAAGATATCGATCTCATAACCAGAGGGTTGTGAGTTCAAGGCTCGAGTAGGCTAAACATCCGCCGAGTTCATTAATGGCGGTTGGAGCACGTAAAATAGGTTCGAAGTCCCAATGTACTCCAAGCTCAAAATGATATCTCTAGTGATGGCAAGCCAAGTCTAGTCTGCTTATTTCTAAATTAAGTAGTCTGCTTATTTCTAAATTACGAAAACTTAACTGGGTCAGTGTTATTCGAGTTTGTAGGATTCTTTAAGTTACTCGTATTCTACAAGTGATGCAAAATAACTAACAGCTTTGCAGCCGTGTTTGGCATAAAGATTTCTGTTTCTATTGCCAGCTGCACTAGAAAAAAAATAGTGAAAACTCTTAACCATGAAGTATATTAAAAATTTATATTAAGCAGCACTTGTGAAAATGTTTAGAATAAAATTATCTTTCCTTTCAATAATCACAGTTCTTCAATTTACAGCTACATTAATTTTATAGATTAGATAAAAAGAATTTTTAACTTTTTTATCAGAGAAGATTTTTTTGTCTGTTTCCTGACTTTGGGCGTGTGTTTTTTTACGCATAATAAATAATTTTTAATAACATCATTAGTATGTGTTCAAAGTAAGCAATTTAATCACCTATTCGTACACAGGTAATGCATCTACTAAGCAGATGTAACGCATAATTACGGTCATTATGTCAAGTTAATGACATTTTACGTTAAGATGCCGTAATGAGACGTTTTAACTGACATCACCTTTTTCATCACATGAATGATTAACAATGGTATATCAATTAATCTGTACTTCAGTGACAAACCTTAAATTTATGTATGGTAGAAGTTACATAGTATGACGGATGATGAAATTCAAAAGTTGATGTATTTACAGTTTAAAGGGATGTTGGACATTACAAACTTATTTTTATAAATTGTTAAAAGTATAATTATAATGCTTAATTAGCACTTTTATTCAACTCACTGTTGATCTTCCTCTCTGAATTTTAAGTTATGCATTAAGGAGGTGGTAGACATTACAAATAATTTTTATAAATTACTAAATAGTATTATTCAAAGAGTAGTAAGTCAAATTATAATGCTTAATAGTACTTTTATTCAACTCACCGTTGCTCTTACTCTTTGAGTTATATGCCATGAAAATTAAGGATTTACAAGAATGTTGTTCATTTAAATGTATAGTTTTAATTTATGCATTAAGGAGGTACTAGACACTAGAAAGTATTTCTATGAATTATTAAACAGTATTATTTAAATAGCAGTAAATCGAATTATAATACTCCAATAGTTTATTCAACCGAATTATATTGCCACATTTCGAACGGAATTGGCCGAGCTACCTGGCACAATTGTTAAAATCGTTCACTACGAACCGAAAGGTTTACGGTTCGATCCTAAGTCAGGACAGATTTATTTCCGTAATTTTATGTTAGCTTTGTTAAGTAGTCAAGAAAACTCCTAAAATATGCGAATTTTTCATACCATTAAAATAAATCTAGAATGTTCTGTTACATTATAAAGGCATGCGTTATAAACTGCGAGCGGCAGTTGTTCGAGTACGAGCTAGGTAGCTTGGCATTTAATAAACGGTGTTATCTCTCAGCTCGACTCTTCATTGTGTGGAACCAGTACTTACATCCACGTGACAATATAGCTCTAATACTTTTATTCATCTCACTGTTGTTCTTACCCTCTGACTTAATAGCCATCAAAATTAAGGATTTACAAGAATGTAATTGATTTAAATGCATAAATTTTAGTTATGATTAAGGAGGTACTAGACACTTCAAAGTATTTTTATGAATTATTAAATAGTATTATCTAAACAGCAGAATTGTAATGTTCGAATGGTACTTTTATACAACTCACTGTTGTTCTTACCCTCTAACTTAACTGTCATCAAAATTAAGGATTTACAAGAATGTTATTGATTTAAATGTATAATTTTAAGTTAGGAATTAAGGAGGTACAAGACATTACAAAGTATTTTTTTGAATTATTATTAATGTATTATCTAAACAGCAGTAACTCAAATTATAATGCTCGAATAGTACTTTTATTCAGCTCACTGTTGCTCATACTCTCTGACTTATCTGCCATCAAAATTAAGAATTTACAAGAATGTTATAGATTCAAGTATATAATTTTAGATTATACATTAAAGAGGTGATAGACATTACAAAATATTTTTATGAATTATTAGATAGAATTATCTAAATAGCAGTAAATCGAATTATAATGCTCGAATAGTACTTTTATTCAACTCACTGCTGCTCATACTCTCTGATTCATCTGCCATCAAAATTAACTATTTACAAGGTTGTTATTGATTTAACTGTATAATTTTAAATTATGTATTAAGAAAGTGATAGACATTACAAAGTATTTCTATGAATTAAACTCATGTCCATAAATTAAGAATAATTCAAAATCACACAGAAATTGAGCTCTAAAATAAAAATTTACCCTGTAGAATTATCACACACATCTTGAAGAAGAATATGCAAATTGCAGGAAATCACCAGATGGCGCGGATAGTACGTCACAATGACGAGAGTGTATGAAAGGGGTATATAAGGAATGGTAGCAAAGAAGTAAAATTGTTCACAAGCGCTTTAAAAGCCTTTCAGTGCTATAACCGCATAGTTATGGCACAAAGGAAGCATTTGGATGATTTTTTACGTGGTAGAATTATCGGACGACTGGAATGTGGACGTACCCAGCTGGAAGTATCCGAGGAACTTGGAATCGCCCAGAGTGTCATCTCCAGGCTTTGGCAACGATTCAAACATGATGGTAATGTGAGTAGATGTTACAGCACAGGTCGCCCCCGAGTTACTACGCCGAATGATGACCGGTATTTGGCAGTTACTGCCAAAAGAAACAGACGGAGCACAGCATCAGACCTGTCTCGTCAGCTCTCTTCAGCTACTGGTACGACAGTTTCAAGGCAGACCGTGTACAGACGCTTAGGGAACATTGGTCTATATGCTCGTAGGCCTGTCAGATGTGTTCCCCTTACCGCAACTCACTGTCGCCTGCAATTATGCTGGGCTAGAGAGCATGCATTGTGGACACCGCAACAGTGGTCTTGTGTGATGTTTTCCGACGAGTCCAGGTTCAGTTTACATTCTGATTCTCGCCGGACTTTCATAAGGAGAGCGCCAGGTACCCGTTACCACCAAGAGAACACCATTGAACGACACCGTTACGGTGGTGCAGGATGGCTCGTTTGGGGAAGAATTATTCTTGGTTCCAGAACTGACCTGCATGTTCAGAGTGTAACGATGACAGGCCACATCTATCGGGATGTCATTCTGGAACAACATGTACGTTTGTTTCGGGGTGCCATGGGTCCTGAATTTCTGTATATCGATGACAACGCCCGACCTCACCGTGCAAACATTGTAGACGAATGCCTTCAATCGGAGGATATCACCCGTATGGATTGGCCAGCATACTCACCGGACTTGAATCCAATAGAGCATGTGTGGGACATGCTTGGCCGACGAATTGCAGCCCATCAACCCCCTCCCAACTGTCTATCGGAACTTCGGAGGGCATTGCTTGATGAGTGGTGTAATTTTCCCCCAAGATCAGATTGATAATCTGATACTCAGCATGCGTAGGCGTTGTAACGCTTGTATTGCATCGTCCGGGAGACATACTCCGTATTAACCATCATACTAACCATGTTATACTGTTTTCTGTAAATAGGTTCTTTTTTGAAATTTGCTCTAGGGAGTAAAAATCGCAATTTTTATTAATTATGTCAAACATATAGCATCTTTTTTGCTCTTTACCTTTTGTTTAATAAGTAGACTTTACAAATAAGTAAAATTTGTTTTGCTTTTGTCTCTTTCATTGCCTGAACTTCATTATCATTAATTTATGGACATGAGTGTATTAAATAGCATTATCTAAACAGCAGTATGTCAAATTATAATGCTTGAATAATACTTTTATACAACTCACTGTTTCGTTTCGTGACCATTCTTTTTTTTTTATAAAATCACTGACGCAAGCGCATTAACCGAGTTTCTAAATACCTTTCAGCATTCATTTGCAGCCACAAAAGGTAAAATGGAAATAAATCGAATTATAAATTTCTTTTTGAGGTTAAAGCACAAATGGGCACATATTAGCAAGAAATAAGTTCACCACTTCTGAGGATTCTAGAATAGGTTCTATTGGTCCAAATGAGATAGAATTGGAACTAAAAATAATTAAAATGATGCGTGTACTGAGGTACATTCCCACGATGGTCAGCACGTGCATGCACAGCTGTGGGAGAAATTTCCAAGAAGAATTTAGGACTTCGATTGTTGACTTCGAGTTTAGGGACCCCTGCGGAGGAGGTATAGATCACGGAATGGCACAAGCGTAACGGTCAAGCTCGCACAGAGATGTAACCGTGAGTTATGGGGGAAAGGGCTAAAAATAATGTCAGCTTTCACAAAAGGGGTTAATTTAATGAGCCCACCTTCACTCCCGCAAGGGGGTGCAGATGTGCGAAATTTTCACCAACAAGCGATTGGCAAAGAAGAAAAAGGGGCTTTAAAACCGAGGTGATGAGTTGGGAAAGAAAGTTAAGAAAAAGGAATAGAAGTCGGGATTCAAGAGTAGCTGGACATTGAAATCCCAAGCCCTGCACGCCAGCACCGACGTCCCGTGCGCCCGAACGCCCGGACCGACACACCTCATGAGGAAAGCCCCTGCCTGCTCCCCTGTACTATTACTGCCGGTAAAACAGATTTAACATATTTATGACGGTTATTTATGCCTCTGTTAGTAATTCAATATTTTGATTAAGGAATAACGTATAACAAAAGAGAATTGTAATAATTATTGTGTATTGATGAATATAGAATCTAAATAATTGCTAGTTATGTTCTATGGTAATCAAGGAGTGTATCAATTCGTAAATAGTGTGCAGAATAAATGTCTTAATCCAAATATAAGGTGTTATATTTTTACTGTGTTTCCCCTTTGTAAACGAACACTGGTGTTAGTGGTGTAAGTACATTACAACAATTCGCTTGACATTTATTATGTATAAAAAAATTTAGTACAAAAGTACAATTCGAGCATTTTCATTTCGATTTACTGCTGTTTAGATTATACTATTTAATAATTCATAAAAATAATTTGTAATGTCTAGTATCTCCTTAATGCATAACTTAAAATTATACAGTCAATCAATAACATTCTTGTAAATCCTTAATTTTCATGGTACATAAGTCAAAGAATAAGAGCAACAGTGAGTTGAATAAAAGTACTATTAAGCATTATAATTTGGCTTACTGCTCTTTGAAATAATACTATTTAGTAATTTATAAAAATTCTTTGTAGTGTCTAGTACCTCCTTAATGCATAACTTAAAATTATACAGTTAATCAATAACATTCTTGTAAATTCTTAATTTTCATGGTACATAAGTCAAAGAAGTAAGAGCAACAGTGAGTTGAATAAAAGTACTATTAAGCATTATAATTTGGCTTACTGTTCTTTGAATAATACTATTTAGTAATTTATAAAAATTCTTTGTAGTGTGTAGTATCTCCTTAATGCATAACTTAAAATTATACAGTCAATCAATAACATTCTTGTAAATCCTTAATTTTCATGGTACATAAGTCAAAGAATAAGAGCAACAGTGAGTTGAATAAAAGTACTATTAAGCATTATAATTTGGCTTACTGCTCTTTGAATAATACTATTTAGTAATTTATAAAAATTCTTTGTAGTGTGTAGTACCTCCTTAGTGCATAACTTAAAATTATACAGTTAATCAATAACATTCTTGTAAATCCTTAATTTCATGGTACATAAGTTACAGTGATTGAATAAAAGTACTATTAAGCATTATAATTTGGCTTACTGTTCGAATAATACTATTTAGGTAGTGTGTAGTGCTTAGTGCATAACTTAAAATTATACAGTTAATCAATAACATTCTTGTAAATCCTTAATTTTCATTAAGTTAAGTCGAGGATTAGTTTCTAGTTAAGCATCGAGGATTATTTTCTAGTCTGTACATCATGCCTACGTTAAAGAAAAAGCGCTATTGGTATAAATGTAAAATAAATTCAGCGCCCGGTTTTTGATACTCCCCTCAGACTCAGTCTGATCAATTGTGGAAAATACGGTTCTGCGATTACAGCCTATTGTTGAACATGAATTTCATATTGAGCAATTTTAATGGTACATTTTAATACTATTTAGCATTTATAAAGTATATTAAATGTGATTATGTGTATCGCAACACCACTTATAGGCGGATTCTTGTACTAAAATTTTTATGTCATAAATGTCACGCGCATCATTTTGATTATCTCTAGTTCCAATTGTATATCATTTCGACCAATTTAATGCATTTTAGAGCCCTCAGAAATGGGGAACTTATTTCTTACTAGTCTTGTATATGTATTTATAATTCAGGATGAATTTCAAAAAAGAACATTACTGTCTTGATCTTTCATTTCAAAACGTATTTTCCGCTGTCGCTCGAGTGGCAAGAAAAGCTAAGGAGTCTTTTGCTTGGTCCCTGATTCTAAATTACCAGGACAAACTTGAGCTAAAGGCCCTCCACACTATGGTATGCTGCAAGCCATTACCAACGTCTGTAGGGGGATGGCTTATCGAAGTCGACGATGTCAGACGATAAAATGACCTTGACGGAGGATGGCTTCAGAAGCGGTTTTTCTCCAAAGATCAAATGCAGCCAGACGCGCAATTAAAGTGCGCGGTAGACCCTGTGGACGATTCCACGCTCTCGGCTCATTTAGTTGCCCAGTGTGTGGATAGAACCCGTAAACCATCACCCAAGGTCACCACCAGGAAGTGGTGAACAATTGGTAATAGTGTGGCGGCTACATCACGCATACTTTCACCCTAGCAATGCTGGTGAAATGAAAGGCGCTTCTCTACGCCTTAATTCTTACGGTCTCTGCTCCAAGTGCTTGGCTCGTCCAGTTGGCACTGGATAAAACAGTTACTTTACTGCTTTTGTGTGTACAGTATTATTAGATTTTCTGTGAAGAGCTTGGACGCATAAATTTTATTTTAAACTCATGGAAACAAGCATACCCTTATATAAAAAAGAAAGTATCGATTTATAAAAAAAAAAAAAAAAAAATCAGCTGTAAACGATTTTAATTAAAATAATAAGAAATTGTTAATGTATAACAAATAATCAGCTGTAAACAATTTAAATTAAAATCATAGGAAATTATTAATTTATAAAAAAACCCAGCTGTAAACAAGTTAAATTAAAATTATACGAAATTATTAATTTATAGCAAAAAAAAAAAAAAAAAAAAAATCAACTGTAAACAATTTAAAATATAATCATAAGTAATTATTTATATAAAAAAATCTGCTGTAATTAATTTTAATTAAAATAAAAATAAATTATTCATTTATAACAACAAAAATGAGCTGTAAACAATTTAAATTAAAATCATAAGAAATTGTTAATGTATAACAAACAATCAGCTGTACATAATTTAAATTAAAATCATAGGAAATTATTATTTTATAAAAATACCCAACTGTAAACAAGTTAAATTAAAATTATACAAAATTATTAATTTATAGCAAAATAAAAATCAACTGTAAACAATTTTAATTAAAATAAAAATAAATTATTCATTTATAACAACAAAAATGAGCTGTAAACAATTTAAATTAAAATCATAAAAAATTGCTAATGTATAACAAACAATCAGCTGTACACAATTTAAATTAAATTCATAGGAAATTATTAATTTACAAAAAAAAACAGCTGTAAACAATTAAAATTAAAAGCATAAATTATTAATTTATAACAAAAAAAATCAGCTGTAAACAATTTAAATTAAAATCATAGGAAATTATTAATTTTATAACAAAAACAATCAGCAGCAAACAATTTAAAATATAATCATAAGTATTATTAATTTATATAAAAAAAATCTGCTGCAAGCAATTTGAATTAAAATCAAAATAAATTATTAATTTATAACAACAAAATTCAGTTGTAAACAATTTAAATTAAAATCATAAGAAATTATTAATTTATAACAAAAAAATCAGCTGTTAACAGTTTTAATTAAAAATATAAAATATTAATAATTTAAAAAATCAGCCTTAAACAATTTTAATCAAACTGTTTTCAAGAATAAAAAAATTTGACATGATTAGATTTAAAAATTTTAAAATATTGGCTGCTACTATATTACAGTCGAAATATATCACTTGTGACTTCAACGTCATAATGACGTCAGAAATCCCCAGAGAGGGGAATTTGGTACCAAAAATTTCTCTCTCTGACATCGTTATGATGCAAAAGTCGACATACATATGTCGATCATAATATGGTAGCACCCTCTATCATGAATCATTTCATAATTGAAACAGAATACTCATCTTTTGACTTAATTTTCAGCCATAAAAAATAATCGGGAATTAAATTTAAAATTATCATAAATTAAATATAAAATATTTAAATAATTATATATATATATATAATATAATATATATATATATATAATTATCTAATTACGGGCAAGATACCTTATTGAAATATAGGCAGAGGATATTTAACTAATATAAAATAAGTAATTACGTTATTTTATTTTGAGCTTATGACGTCATAGCTACCATTGACAA
>CM063500.1:19355233-19407733 GCA_032207245.1 Pardosa pseudoannulata | reverse complement strand
GTGCAGTGGCGTACGTAGAATTTTTTTCAAGGGGGGGTTCATAATTCTAAAAAATAATAGCCCTCATAATTTCTACTAAAATTTTTATTTTTGCCATTTTACCTGAGCTCAAGGGGGGTTAAACCCCTAACCCCCCCCCTTTGCGTACGCCCCTGGTTGGGTGTATATGTGTGTGTGTATTGAACACGGTAAAAATTAATCCGCCGGTCACATCGAATTAAGCTCCTATTGCTTTTAATTTCTATGGCTATTGGGCAAGAAGAAGCAAGCCTATGCAGGTAGCTTTCTGAAGAATATGTAGTCGAATCATACCATAAAAAGAACACGCAGAGTTCATAACGGAACTTTTATTTAGTTAAGAGAATGATATATTAATCTTTCAAAGGCAGAAGACAGAATGAACATGAAAACATGTTTGGATTAGAGGGTTGGACCCCAAAGCGAGACGCGGATAACTTTCCCAAGCAACTGGCAACTGAGTCAACGAATTTAACAGTCAGACAGGAACTTAGATCATTGCAAGAGTCGGCCTTTTATTGAGATAGCTGAAAAATATGGAGAATGGATAGAAACTTTGCATGTAATGCAGAGAAAGCTTTGGAAAATGGGTTGGAAGAATTTAAGTTCCGACATATTTCGCATTTTGGTAACATATTTCGTGGCTGGGAAAATAGATATGAAAAAATAAGAATGGAAAACAGGAAAATTTTTAAGAGATAGTTTAACACTAATAATTTATATATATAATATATATATATATATATATATATATATATATATATATATATATATATATATATATACAGAGAGAGAGAGAGAGAGAGAAAGAGATAGATAGAGAATTTATATATATATATATATATATATATATATATATATATATATATATATATACAGAGAGAGAGAGAGAGAGAAAGAGATAGATACATATATCTATCTATCCATTTATATATATATATATATATATATATATATATAGAGAGAGAGAGAGAGAGAGAGAGATTTATAGATAAATAGATAGACAGATAGGTAGATAGATAGATATATAGATAGATATCATATATATATATATATATATATATATATATATATATATATATATATATAATATTGCTTGTAGATTTATGTTTTCTTAGAACGAGTTTTCCTTTTTTGAGTTCCTAGAATAGAAATCTTAAAATAATCTACAACATTTTCAAATAATATATATTATTTATAAATTTTCCATTTGGATACCTATTTTCACGGTTGTGGCTCAATTTTACTCATAAAATGTATAGGAAAATAAATAAATATAGTAGAAAATATAGTATAAAATATATAAAGTATAGTATAAAGTAAATATAGAGAAGTCGAGAATACTTCCATTCCAATGACAGAAATTCATGCTACTGACTGGCGCATTGAAGAATTGTCAAGTTCATCAATCATACAAGAGAAACAGATGTAGAAACCATTGTGCTAAATATAATAGAAACGTTTGCGGAAAATATGTTTCAAAAATAGATTTTATTTGTAAAAAATGTTTTTAATGAATTTTTTGATAATAAACATTTTATTTAAATTAATTTTGACTATTTTCGTTGCAAAAAACTTCAATTTTCTTTTATGAGTCAAATTGATTCACTTCAGTAAAAATAGGTATATGTTCAACATATGCAAATCTAGTGTTAAACTTTATATTTATTTTACTCCGTGCAGGCCATAATAACTTAGATTTCAGACATACATTGATATATAATCGGCAGAAATGTCTCGGGTAATGTAGGGTTAAACGAGACAAATATTAGTGAGCGATAAATAAAGAATACAATAGGAACAACTCTACTCGCACGTCACACATTCATAATTACATTCGATATCTTTTTACCAATTCCTGACCAATCAGTAATAAAGGAAATTTTGCCTGTAGTAACGAATAGCTAATAAGATTTCGACGTATGCTTCCATTTAAGTCCTTTGTACTTCTCATAATGCGTAACTGTTCTACCTTTAAATTCGATAATCGTTTCTCACTGAATAAGTTGCAAATGGCAGATGGTAAGTTTTTTATATTGATTGACACAATTCCTCGGAAAATCTGATTCTTTCCAGAAAGCTCCAATTGCTGTGTCAAGTAATACATGTTGCTTGATTGTTCGTCACTTACGAGGAATGGTGGGTTTTACTAAAGATATAAGTAGATATGACAGATGGTGTAATCTTTTAATATTCTGTAATTTATACGTAGATGGGAAATTTATTCGAAATCTCTTTTTTTTTTTCCTCACGAAGAACATCATTTCAGCGATTCTGTTTTGTTAATTGACTTATGCATCATTTTAGGTATTTCTATATTGCAGGGACTATCTATCTATTCCTTATTCTCCTACAGGGGATGGGTAAGAACATAGTATAATTTCCACAGCATGAGCTTTAACACTAGAATTACGGTAGTCTTTGTATACCTAGAATTACGGTGGGTGTCATTTTGACCCCTTGATAAGAAATCTGCATATTTCTCTATATGATATAATATATTTGTGAAAAATAAATTAAAATAACTCAAATTATGACAACTACAGTTTGTTTGTAAAAGTATACAGTTTGCAGGTATGTAGGATCAGTTAAACGATTTACTACGTTCTCTCCTAAACTTTGATCACTTGGTCTCATTTCATCTTCTCCTAAATATGGAAATCTGTTTAATAAGTATTTTGTCCTAACATCTAATTCTAGCCAAAATTTTATTCCGAATTTATCGAGCTTGTTAGGCATATACTGCAAAAAATGGCATCTTGATTTTGTAGGGAATAACTGTTTATCAGATGTAATATTTTCATTTGGTTTGTAGCAAAGCTTACAGTTTTCTATAAAAGTATTCCATACCTCGGATATTAGTGTAAATTTATCACACTGCAAACGTGAAGACCTTGTTAGTTTATTTTCAAAACTAAGAAATTTCATAAATTCCGGAAAGCTATCTCTACTCATAGTTTCAACTTTGGTCCCCAAGTCTTGGACTACAAACTAGTTGGTAAGCCCTTGGCGGCTAATGCCCCCTTACGTACACACAACGCTATGAATGCTTCCAGTTCTGCTAATAAAATAGTGAAAGAGTCATTATGACGTTTACACTTGTTTTCAACATCAGTATATAGCCTGCTGTATTTCTAGGTATAATCATTTGTTAGGGCTAAAATAAAAATAGGATTTTTTTGAAAACTTTACTATTTCGTAAATCACAATGATTTAAGAAAAGTCAAGAAAGGATTAAGATATTTGCAAAAAAATAGAAGAGCTGTCAGAGTTAAAAGTTCGCTAGGTGTCAAAATGACCCCTTCCGTAATTCTAGTGTTAAGGCATATAAGGCATTCTCAAGCTTGGAAGACGGGATTTTTCAAGTTATCATTTAAAATATTACATGTATTTTGCCGATTCCAAAACTGTACAATTTCAACTCTTTTTTTTTCACAGGGTAGATATATTTTTTAGGTGATTTAGTACTCTTGTAAAAAATATCTATCTTTTACCATAGACGGGAAATTTTATATAAAAATTTCAATGACATCAGTTCAACCGATGGGTATGTATAATTTATTTCTTTTATAAATTATTATTTTCTATTCGGGAAATTTGTAAGAAAAATTTACCGCTGCAAATTGCTTGTACATTTCTAAATTCAAAAGAAAGTTCTGAGATCGAAAAAATAGGGCGTTAATAAGTGATGATGAAATGTTTTTTCATCTAAATACAGTGAACAATGCTGATCAAAATTCATATATATATATATATATATATATATATATATATATATATATATATATACATAGACATATATATATATATATATATACATAGACATATATATATACATATACATATACATATACATATACATATACATATACATATACATATACATACACACATACACATACACATATACACATACACACATATACACATATACATATACACATGCACATATACACATACACTTATACGCATACACATATACACATACACATACATGTATACACATATATGTACATACATATATATACATAAATATTATATATATATATACACATATGTATATATATGTATATGTATATATATGTATATACACATATATATATATATATACACATATATACATACATATATATTATACACATATATATATATATATACATATATATACATATATATATATATATATATATATATATATATATATATATATATGTATATACATATATGTACATACATATATATACATAAATATTATATATATATATTATATATACATGCATACATATATATATATGTATATCTACATATATATACATATATATACACACACACATATATATATATACACGAATATATATCCATATATATGCATGTATATATATATATATATATATATATATATATATATATATATATATATATATATATATATATATATACATACATATAAGTAGATGAATATATATATATATATATATATATATATATATATATATATATATACCCAACCCTTTTTTTAATGATAAAATATACATGAGATACATGATAAATTTGGGGATAAGTTCCATAGCTTTAAAAAATCGTATAAGAGTATGTCAGACACTTTTTTAGTCTAAAGATTAAAGAATAACACATATTTCCTTATTCTCCTACAAGGGATGAACATGGAATAATTTCCACAGCATGAACTTTAAAGTATGCATAATGCTCTCAAACTTTGAAAACTGGATTTTTCAAGTTTATTTAAAATATTTCATGTATTTTGCTGATTCCAAAACTGTATAAACTCAACTCCTTTCTTACACGGTAGATATATTTTTTCAGTGATTTAGTACCCTTGTAAAAAATATATCTTTTTACAAGACGGGAATTTTGTATAAATATTTTAATGTCACCAGTCCAACCGATGAGTATGTATAATTTATTCTTTTATAAATTATTACTTTTGATACGGGAAATTCGTTAGAAAAATTGCGAATTGCTTGTACATTTGTAAATTTGTAAATTAGAAATTCCTTTTTTGTAGCAAATACAAGCTAATTTTTATAGTAAATAAAAACTAATTATCTGTTTTCCTATTTGTAAACTGCTATTGTATACGAGAGATATATTTAGTTACATACCATGATAAACGATTAATATAAACTTTCCAATGCGTCTACAGTTTTTAAAACTTACACCTTTTAATTTTTAAGAACTTAAAAATAAGACACACGTTTAATTTTCGGGTTTAAAAAACATAAAGATTTTTTCTTCAATTTGATTTAAAAATTTAGTTTCTAATATATATTTTTCAAAAGTTATCTTGCTAGTAAGTGAAGTTCAGTTTTGTTTGGTGTATATGCTTTATACTATTTAAAAATATATACTACTTGCAATGATAAAACTAAATACTTATTAAAGCTAGAAAACGTCATTAAAAAGTTTGCAAAAAATCATTTTTAAAAGTAGCAGAACTTTATGTTTTATGATGACTTTAATAAATTCTGCTACAATCAAGATTTTAATTCTCGAGAGGTAATATGTTACTATGCCCCCTTAAGACATTATTCTGCGTATCAATATTTTATATACCTTATTTTGTATTCATGATCCTATCTTAGTCAGTCAATTCGTAGTTTTTATGAGCTTCTCAAGTGTTCCTGCTTATTAGATTTCTCCGGTATCATCTTTCAGTCGCTTTTGGCGGTACTATCCATCTTTCGAAGTGTTCTCTTGTTTACCCAACTACTAAAATAAACTCTCCCTAATAACCCTCTACAGTTTAAGCTGACGACACCGCCCTCGCATCGTCCCGTAATTGCCCAGTCACGATTCCTCAGGTCTAAAGCAGCGGCGTAATGATTGCTCGGTCCCCCTCCTCTCTTTTTTTTGCCTCGGCGGGGAATTCTCGTTGACCTCTGGGTGCCTACGGATCTCTCGACTCGGCGATCGTGTCTCAGGTGTGAAAATTACAAACTCCAGATCGCCGAATAATTGTAGGGCCCCCGTCTTATCTGGCGGCGGCATCGCAGCGCAGCCTGCGCAAACGGTGGGGTGTGAGGGGCCGGATTCGAATCTCTGGAGGAGCAAAGAATGGCATGCCTGCAAGATTGCGATGCGAGATTGGGGACGGACGCAGCGGGACTTCTTAAATATAAATATGTACTCACGGGGGGGGGGGGAGGAATGGCTTGGCCAATTGCGAAAGACTCAAAGGGAAAGCGGCTTTCTTGGTAGAGTCCAGCAAAAGCGGCTTTTACCACACCACGTCTGTCTTTATCACACACGCCTCGATTTGCGGTTTGATGGACAGTTATTGTCTCCTCTACGAGAATGACTAAACAAAGACGGGTTTATCGCAACCGCTTATCACCCGTAATAAAAATGAAACGGTGACAACTAGTTTCGAACAACAGATCGTGAAGGATTAATTGAGAATCCCGTCTTCCAATGACAGTTCCCACATGCCTAAGGTCGTGACTGTAATTATCCCAATTATTAAAGGATGCAGAGAATAGTACATTGTGACAATCTTTCTCGATATTTTTCAACTTGATGGACTGTTAATTTGATCGGAAATAGTTGTCTCCTCTTTTGTTTTTATAAAGCATTATTATGGAACAAATGTCTATGAAATTATAAAAAGATCAACGAGTCAAGAAGAGATATTGTGGATTTCAAGGAGATACTAGGTTTTCAAATCTACTTTATTTTCTTTAAAGAGTCTCATACCTCTTAAAAGAAATCAAAAAATCTTTCTTTTTATTTTAACTTGATGGACTGTTAATTTGCTCGGAAATAGATGTCTCCTCTTTTGTTTTTATAAAGCGTTATTATGGAACAAGAGTCTATGAAATTAGGAAAAGATCAACGAGTCAAGAAGAGAGATTGTGGATTCAAGCAGATACAGGATTTTCAAATTACTTTATTTTGTTTAAAGGGTTTCATACCTCTTAAAAGAAATCAAAAAATCTTTCTCAAAATTTAAAAAAAATTAAAACATCTTTCTTTTTATTTTAACTTGATGGACTGTTAATTTGCTTGGAAAGAGATGTCTCCCACTTTTGTTTTTATAAAGCGTTATTATGGAACAAGAGTCTATGAAATTAGGAAAAGATCAACGAGTCAAGAAGAGAGATTGTGGATTCAAGCAGATACAGGATTTTCAAATTACTTTATTTTGTTTAAAGGGTTTCATATTTCTTAAAGAAAATCTAGTCATGCTGAAAATTTGATTGTTATCAGTTTCTGTTGATTTGCATCAGTTTCTAATTTCTGATATTATTGATCAGTATTATCAGTCATATCTAATTACTGATATGACTGATAATTATTGATTGAACTTATTTCCTCTGTTAAAAAATTACTAGCTCTGTAATCCGACGTTTCTTGATCTATATCTAATAATACGTCATTACAAAGTAAAGAGAAGAAGTGAGGTTATGTGACATACGTCCCAAACTTTCTTAAGCGAAGAGAGTCACATGAAGACTTATAAATTAACACATTGTATGCGGGATACGTACTAGTACGTTTTCTGACAATTGATACTTGAATAGTGTAACAACATGGTTTGTTTGTGGGTACAAAAATAACGGTACATACAGGAAAACGAAGCCTAGTGTTCTTGTCTACTACATAGATTCTGGAAAAAATTAGACAAATAAAAACTAGTTTTTACATCAGTCAGTGCTGAACCACAGAATGGGAAGGTTGATTAAAAAAATCAATTTAGATTTAAAATTAACTTTTTATTTATCCTTGAGAAAATGATATTATATATATGTATATTTATATATTATATATATATTTGTATTTATATATATATATATATATATATATATATATATATATATTTATGTTTATTTGTCTATTTGTCTATTTATATATTTGTTTATATATTTCAATATAAAATACGAAAAGTTGGTTAAAAATTGAATAA
Organism: Pardosa pseudoannulata; assembly: GCA_032207245.1. Taxonomy (NCBI): domain Eukaryota; kingdom Metazoa; phylum Arthropoda; class Arachnida; order Araneae; family Lycosidae; genus Pardosa; species Pardosa pseudoannulata. The sequence goes on along the minus strand of CM063500.1, from coordinate 19,399,791 downwards.
TTTTTGATCTATTGAGATTTAACTAAATTTAGGTGTAAAACGCCCGCTCCCGGTACAATGAAGCTACGAAATGTACCAGCACACAATATGTTAATAAATATTTTGAGGATGCATGAAACTTTAAATTTTAAAAATGAAACTTCAAAGTAAAAGCTTCCAAGTTTCATACACCAATAATAAACTATCTTAATTTTTAGTGAAATAAATATATAAAAAAAATCGTATAAAAATATAGCCCCGAAAAAATTGCAACCAGACGAAACACACAAAAAAATTGTTAAATCTGCATTTTTGGACGATACGTTTTAAACTTCGGTCTAAATGTTGTTAGAGTTACAAGACAAGGGGGGAGGGAAATTTCGTTCGATTATTTCGGGAAATCGAGAAGCTATCAAATGTTTAATTCAAGTTTCGAAAAATATTTTTAAAAAACTCCGCAAAGTTTTTACACTCGAATTTTAATAGTATAGATTGTGATATCACGTGATAGGTTGGGTGGAACTACGAGCATTTAATACCAGCAATAATCTCTTGTCAAAGAATCTCTTGTCGAAAATTTGAAGATTTTACTACAAACCAAGTGAATTTATAAACTTGCTTCTTTTTATTTTCAAAACAGAACTTACTTAAAAAACACGTTTCATTCAATATACGCATTATATTGAACCACATTATATGATTCATTCCACAGATGACAAGTATGTGTTCAAATGTGACAGATTTCAAACAGATTTATTCGTTTGATGACGCTTCGTACAATATTTCTCTTTTATTGCTTCATTCTATAAATGACAAGCATATATTCAGATAAGGAGAGCTTCATACAGATTTATTAATCTGATTATGTCTCGTACAATATCCACATTATATCGATGAATTTTATAGATTCCAACCCTTTGTTCAAATATAGAAGACTTCGAACAGATTTATACGTTTGATCAAGCATTGTACAATATCCGCCTTCAAACAGCTTTATTCATATGATCAGTTCTCGTACAATATCAGCATTATACTGATTCCTTCTATCAATTACAATCTTTTGTGCAAATATGAAGAATTTCAAATAGATTTATGAATTTGACCAAGCCTCTTACAACATCCGCATTATATTAATTTATTCTATAGATTACAAACATGCATTCAAATATGGAAGCCTTCATACAGATTTATTAATTTGGTCATACCTCGTACAATATCCACATTATATTGAATAATTCTATAGATTCCAACCTTTTGTTCAAATGTAGAAGACTTCAAACAGATTTATACGTTTGATCAAGCATCGCACAAAATCCGCATTGTATTGATCCATTCTATAGATTACAAACATGTATTCTAATATAGAAGCCTTCACACAAATTTATTCATTTGATCAGGTCTCGTATAACATCCGCATTATATTGATTTATTCCATAGATTACAAACATGGCTTCAAATATGGAAGCCTTAATACAGATTTATTAATTTGTTTAAGCCTCGTACAATATACACATTATATTCATTCATGCTATAGATTTCAACCCTTTGAATCCCCCCCTCAAATACAGAAGACTTAATACAGATCAAGCATCGTACAATATTCGCATTATAATGATTTATTCTATAGATTACAAACATGCGTTCCAATATGGAAGTCTTCATACAGATTTATTAATTTGATTCCGCCTTGTACAATATGCGCATTATATTGATTCATTATATAAACAGCAATCTTCCATATGGGAATCATAAAATCCCAATATAAAATATTTCAAGCATATTTATTAATTTAATTATATTTAATCTTATATTGGGGAAAATTATAGCTTCCGAGATAAAGCTAGTAGAATTTAACAACCCTTAAGTGGCACATATAATTTATTCTACTCGCGCATTATATTGATTCTTTCTATAAACAGCAATCTTCCATATGGTGATCATAAAATTTCAATATAGAAGATTTCAAACATATTTATTAATTTAATTATATTTAATCTTATATTGGAGAAAATTATAGCTTCGGATTTAAAGCTAGTAGAATTTAACAACCCTTAAGTGACACATATAATTTATTGCAATTCGCGCACTACACAGAATTTTTCAATACAAGTTTTTATAATACGTTGAAAATAAAAAGCAAAAAATAATTCATTATAGATTTTTGTCACATTTTTTTAGCGTTTAAAATCTTCGATACCACACAAGGCCTCTTCAACGTATTTACTAAATCCAAAAAAACATGTTCTTGAACTTTATTTTCTGTCATACTGTATGTTTTCAAAGGTGGAATGTTTTTCTTTCTCAGACGCAATATCTTTGAGATAACGCCAACATGGTAAGGGGAGAAAATTTGCCCAAGGACAGAAAAAAAAAAAAAAAAATGAAAGCAAAACGCTGCCATCCCGGCAGCGACAGAGAGGCGTTACTCCAATGTTCACACCCTATGTTTTTATCACTTTTCCAGAATATGTTGGCTAGTATTAAGAAGGGGCACCAATTAGGACTCATTAGGGAAATATTAGCATGGAGAGTGTCTCATCTCTCAAAAGAGACACCAGCAGCTGCGATATATAGAAAAACACAGTTCTTGATAACTATATTTATCACAGAGAAAAAGTGCATATCTTCCCTTGTAGAAATCTTACCGGGTAATACTTTCTTTTTGTCGTTTCTCGGCATCTCGTGTTTATACTTTCAATGCGATCAATACTTCATTTAAATCATAGATTCCAAACGGAATCGGTGTGCCCCCCCCCTCCTCCAACCTTCTAGCAGATTCAGAAGCAAATGAGAGGCGTTAAGGAAAGTGGTCATCAGATATGATTCCTTTAAAAATAATCAATAAATTACTCCTCTTCTAAACAGCCCCTAGGGGGCCAGGGCTTACGGTGCTAACCTCCGTTTCCTAGACCAAGGGGTACGAAGCATATGTTCCGGTTAAGTGGTCAACCTTACGCAGAACCCCAAGTGTTTAGTTCTCAAGCATGCTTGATTCTCAGTTTGTCCACCCATTGAAGGGATGAAAGGCTGAGTCAACCTTCTGCGTCATGAGAGCTCGAAGCGCTACCTCGACGCCACTGGGCTTCGTAATCATTAAATTAACCGAATGTATTATATTAACCCTAATAAATACAGTATTTTTTGTCAATTATAAACTTCACCACTGTCCACCAACAATCTAAGAAATTTTACAGTTTTTTCTTATTTACCTTTTTATCTTACTTTAGTAATTTTTTTTAAAATTCTGCACACTAAGGCCGTAGGCAAGGGTGGATTTAGGGGACTGGGCCCCCTCCGAAATTCTAAAAGACTGTTTCATAGAAAGAAAATGGATCATGTGTGTGTGTCATACAAAGTGTAATACCTCCACTAGCCTTAACCCTCTCGTTAATTTATTTCTTTTTGATTTTATGCCTAAAATTTTTCAAAATTCTCCCATTTCAATTCTTCTATACTCAATTTTTCCAATACTTTTTTATATTTTCAATGCGATCAATACTTCGTTTAAATCATAGGTTCCAAACGGAACCGGTGTGCCCCCCCCCCCCTCTAATCCAACCTTCTAGCAGATTCAGAAGCAAATGAGGGGCGTTAAGAAAAGTGGTCATTAGATATGATTCCTTTAAAAATAATCAATAAATTAACCAAATATATTATATTAACCCTAATAAATACGGAATTTTTTTCAATTATAAACTTCGTAAATTTCACCACTGGCAGCCAACAATCTAACAAATTTTACATTTTTTTCTTATTTACTTTTTTATCTTACTTTAATCACTTTTTTCAAAGTCTGCATCCAAGGCCGTAGGCAAGGGGAGGAATTTAGGGAACTGGGCCTTCTCCGAAATTCTAAAACACCGTTTCGTGGAAAGAAAATGGATTATGTTTGTGTGTCATATAAAGTGTAACACCTCCACTAGCCTCAACACTCTCGTTAATTTTTTATTTCTTTTTGATTTTATGCCTAAAATTTTTCAAAATTCTCCCATTTCAATTCTTGTAATCCAAGTTTTTCATCTATCCAAACGAAATCAAGGACATGAATCATTGACATTGCATTCCTTTCACCCTTCTCAAAACTAAAATATGAATTAAAAACTGCTATGTTGAGCCCCTTCTTTTACTTTTCTAAACCGGATGACAATTCTCCCAGTAAAACTTCATATACTTGTAATTTTTATTCAGTTGTATGAATTGCTGCCGACACAATTGTTTAACAACTTGCAAAAGAACCACTGACTTAAGTTTCCCTCTCATGTGGTTTGGTTTGGAGTGCCATGGTCTACTTTTTGCAACGCGAGGGCTAATTACAATCAAGCTCAAACCGGGCCCATATAGCAGTGAGGTCCTCCAGGCTTATCCCGGTTGCAAACGAAGGCTATTGACACCTGAGCCTATAGCTTAAAGCCGATTCCAAAGGCTACGAACATGTATGCCACAGTGGGAATCCAACCCGGAACTCCGGTATCGAACAATAGTTCCCTAACCATTCGACCATCATTTGACATTCCCTCTCATCTGAATTCATCCACAGAATTACCCCACTCCTCTGGACGGTATTTTTACAGTGTTTCTCAACGTGGGGCGTACCCCTACAAAAGGGGCATATGGTTTTCAAGTGGGCATTTTGTTTTTTAAGGGGCAATTAAATTTTGATGGTATCTAGTGAATTAATTAGAGCAATTCCCTGGATATCCCCAAATGAGGGAATTTGAAACTGACACTAACTAAATTTGTGCTTAATGTAAAATCACTTTTCAGGAGGCATCAAGGAAATGGGTCTCACTAATTTTTTTTGGTGCATCCCATATTTTTTAAGATCCATTTTGGCAACCTGCATTCGATATTTACCTTCCGCTTATTGTACTTGACTAAAATAAAGTTTTCTGCTTTTCACTAACTCAGAATTTTATCTATTTATCTTATTTAAAATCTGCTTAAGTTTCTAATTTTCTTTAAAAAATACATGTTAACAAAGCCTAGCTGGTCGAAGCAAGATCACTATAAGTGTGGCCACGCCGAGTTTTATTCTACTGCAGCGGGGTCAGTAAAGAAGCATGGGGTCTGTAGGCAATTCGGTACTGGGTCCTCTTGCATTATGTAGCCTCCACACTATGGCCAATTTTTAAGAATTCCTGATGGTGACCTTGGATGATGATTTACGGGTTGCATGCACATAGTGGGCCACTAAATGAGCCATGTGGATTCATCTATAGGGTCTACTGCGCACTTTAGTTGCGCATCTGACTGCCTTTGATCTTTGGAGAAAAACCGCTTCCGAAGCCATCCTCTACCAAGGCCATTTTATCGTCCGCCATCGTCGACCGTGATAAGCAATACCCCCTCCAGACGGTGGTAATGGCTTGCAACGGACCATAGTTTGGAGGAGCCATTAGCTCAAGTTTGTCCTGGTAATTTAGAATCAGGGACAAGCAAAAAACCCCCTAGCTTTTAATGCCACTTCTAAGGCCGTAAGAACTAAGGCGTAGGGAAGCGCCTTTCATTTGACCAGCATTGCTATGGTGAAAGTATGTGTGATGTAGTTACCACACTGTGACCAATTGTTCACCACTTCCTGATGGTGACCTTGAAAGATGGTTTACGGGTAGCATCCCCACAGTGAGCCACTAAATGAGCCATGTGGATTCATCCACAGGTCTACGGCGCACTTTAACTGCGCATCTGGCTGTCTTTGATCTTTGTAGAAAAGCCGCTTCCGAATCCATCCTCCGCCAAGGCCATTTTATCGTCTGTCATCGTCGCCCACGATAAGCCATAACCCCTCCAGACGGTTTTAATGGTTTGCAGTGGACCATACTGTCCGAACTTTAGCTGAAGTTTGTTCTAGTTATTTAGAATCAGGGACCAAGCAAAAGTCCCCTAGCTTCTCCTGCCACTCCCAAAAGTATTGTTTGGGAAGTTGGAAGACACTAGGACCACAAACATATATCTTATGCGCTCCAGTCACCATTTACGAACACGGGGGATCTCAAGCCGGTTCGATCTTCGAACCCGCTACCCTCCAGTTAGCTTTGCCTTTGCCGACTGAGCGACCGCGGATCAGGGAAATACGTTTTGAAATGAAAGATCAAGACAGTAATGTGCATTTTTGATAGTCATCATGAATTGTAAATATATATACAATACTAGCATATATCCCGCCATATGACGGGATCAGTAAAATTTTTAATTTTCCGGAATTGTAAAGTACCCTATGAGGCAGGTAAAAAAATGGTTGGATTTTTGGCTGAGAATTATCTTTCAGCAAAAAATAATTGATGATTAAATTTTAAATTATCACATACGTACATAATCTATTATTTAAGCCAAATATAAAAGAAAATTAATTACGTAATATCTAAGTTCAGTGATAAAACGTATAAAAATAATGCAAACGATATTTAAATAATTTAAAATAAGAAATGATTCAATGAGATGATTAAAGGAATGACGTCATAATGATAGAAAAAAATGTTATTTTCATTTATTTATTATGTAATAAATTGATAAATTTAATCGCCTGCTCTTAACCGGGGAAAATAGGGGTTGAAATAATCGCATTAATCTCTCGAAAAGGGGGAAAGAAGTGGATTTCGAACGTTTTAAATACGACAGTATCTTTCGCTGTGATATGAAGCATATTTACACCAATTTATTTTAGAATCGGATCGATAGTTAAGAAGAAGATAAACTTTACTCTCTTTAAATTTTGCTAACCCTAACTCATTAAGAATCTAATATAGATGCCTCTATCCATTCCAGGGCCAACCGCTTCAAAAATTCGTGGACAGACGGACAGATAACTTAGGCTATTATTATATAGGGGCAAGACATAAATTCTCCACTTCGGAGGATTCTAGAATGCGTTAAATTGGTCCAAATGATATACAATGGAAACTCTAGATAATTCAAATGATGCGCTTGACATTTATTACATAAAAATTTTAGTACAAAAATTCGCCTGTAAGTGGCGCTGTGATACACATAAGCACATTTAACTTGATTTTAAATAATATTAAAAAGTAGCATTAAAAGTGCTCAATATGCCCCCTTCATGTTCAATTAGAGGGCGCCGAATTTATTTTACAGTTATACGAATAGCACTTTTTCTTTAACGTGGGCATGATGTACAGACAAGAAACTAATGCTCGACTTAAATTAATGAAAATAAATACACTATGTATTACAGCGCCCCCTAAAGGCAGATTTTTGTACTAATTTTTTATATATATATAATGAATGTCAAGTGTAACATTTGAATTAACTTTAGATCCAATTGTATCTCATTTGGACCAATAGAGCGTAATATAGAGCCTTCAGAAGTGGTGAACTTATTTCTTGCTGACACTATACATGTTCCCAGTTGCTTTCTAACCTAAACAAAGAAACTTATAATTCATTTTAACCATAGTGTGGAGGGGCTTTTAGAAGTCACACCTCGCCAACTAGTGTGCCATAGATTGGCCTTGGGGACATTTGGGAAGTTGGTCAACCTCGTTGTCTCTCTTTTATGATGGAGGTTGTTGCCGCAAATGATCTAATGTATTGTTTTAATACAACCCTCATAATGTGGGTAAAGGTCATAAAAATTTAAAGAGGAAATCGTCTGCATAACAGAATTATGTCCTCGTCAAATACTGCAATATGTAAACAATGGTTTGAATAACCAATGGAACATTATCATAATTATGATATGTTAAAATAATAGGTGGATACAATAATGAAGCAATACGCATATGATAACATTGTATTGGAACTTTTAAGTGCCCCTTTTATATTTTCAATTCATTATATGCAATGATTTAACGGGAAAAACAGATTTGTAAATGATGTGTACAATTTTTAACCAATATAAATTTAAGCCTTAAGAATCGTCCTTCTTAACATATTGACGAAAAGCGGGAACAAGTGAAGCATGAAAATTAACACTATGTGTTTTTGTAGTTTTTAGAATATTAGAAGAATAGTTTTAATATATTTTCTTAAATAAACTTAATTTTGATTAATTGAGCCCCTTTAATTAGATTGCGGCTATAATTATGCGGAAATGTACATAAGACAGTAAAGGTCGGAGCTCTATCTCTTATAAATAACAGGTAGAAAATAAACCGAATGTTATTCACACTAGACAGAATTAGCAAGATGATGAAAACCATATATCATGTTTCATTACTGACACATTGGTCTCCCTTATCATTTCTAATTGTAGACGACACCCGATTTTAATTTTGACGTAGTATTGGAATTTGTCTTATCTGCGTATAAATACTTACTCTATCAGTATATATTTAACAGTGATTGGTATTAATCTTTGAGCATATGCATATTTTTTCACTTTAACAAACCTCTGCACATTGGTCTCCCTTATTATTTCTAATTGTAGATGACACCCGATTTTAATTTTGGCGTAGTATTGGAATCTGTCTTATCTGCTTATAAATACTTACTCTGTCAATATATCATTATCAGGGATTGGTATTAATCTTTGAGCATATGCAAATTTTTTCACTTTAACAAACATCTGCACATTGGTCTCCCTCATCATTTCTAATTGTAGATGACACCCCATTTTAATTTTGGCGTTGTATTAGAATTTGTCTTATCTGCGTATACATACTTACTCTGTCAGTATATCTTTAACAGTGATTGGTATTAATCTTTGAGCATATGCAAATTTTTTCACTTTAACAAACTTCTGCACATTGGTCTCTCTTATCATTTCTAATTGCAGACGACACCCAATTTTAATTTTGACGTAGTATTGGGATTTGTCTTATCTGCGTATAAATACATACTCTGTCAATACATCATTATCAGGGATTGGTATTAATCTTTGAGCACATGCATATTTTTCACTTTAACAAACTTCTGCACATTGGTCTCTCTTACCATTTCTAATTGTAGACGACATCCAATTTTAATTTTGGTGTAGTATTGGAATTTGTCTTATCTGAGTATAAATACTAACTCTGTCAATATATCAGTAATTAGTATTAATCTTTGAGCATATGTATATTTTTTCACTTTAACAAACCTCTGCACATTGCTCTCCCTTATCATTTCTAATTGTAGACGACACCCGATTTTAATTATGGCGTAGTATTAGAATTTATCTTATCTGCGTATAAATACATACTCTGTCAATATATCATTATCAGTGATTGGTATTAATCTTAGCACATGCATATTTTTTCACTTTAACAAACTTCTGCACATTGGTCTTCCTTATCATTTCTAATTGCAGACGACACCCGATTTTAATACTGGTGTAGTATTGGAATTTGTCTTATCTGCGTATAAATGCTTACTCTGTCAATACATCATTATCAGTGATTGGTATTAATCTTTGAGCATATGCATATTTTTTCACTTTAACAAACCTCTGCACATTGGTCTCTCTTTCTAATTGTAGACGATTTTCTCTACACGTTTCAGTCTAATCTAAATAGTATGGAATAACGATAAATGAAAAATTTGTAATTTTGTCGATGTCTTGTAATTCTGTTCATTGTGAGTTTCATTGCAATATTTATACTTTAAATATATTTATTTAAATTGCTACCGTTATTCAGCCCATGTTAGATATTTAATGGCTGATATATTTGAGACTTAATGCATCATATGAAATATATATTATAAATTGTATTAAACTTAAAAATTATATTCTATATAATAGACTTACCTCTCCTCTGTTCTTAACCTCATTCATATCTTAAGCATGAAGATGTATTTCAAATAGAGAAATACGTCTTCATGCTACCTTATAAGGGGATGATATGACAAAGCATTTTTGTAAATTTTTAAATCAGAATCCACGACCAACAGTTTATGGTGCAAAGCACATGTCCCGGCTAGGTGGTCAATCTTATGCGGAATCCCCAGTGTCTAGTTCCCAAAAAAGCTTTGTTCTCAATTTGTCTATCCACTGCATGGATAAAAAGGCCGAATCAACCTTGCTCAGGCCGATGGACCTAGGACCTGTGTCATATATATATATATATATATATATATATATATATATATATATATATATATATATATATATACATATATATATATACACATATATATACATATATACACACATATGTATGTATATTAATCTATATGTGTATATACACACACACACGCACATATATATATATATATATATATATATATATATACATATATATATAGTGTGTGTGTGTGTGTGTGTATAAATATATATGTAATATTAAGATCCCTTATTTACATATTTTAATATTAATTTCATAACTTCTGCTCATAAATTACTTTATTGCGGTTTGCGGGGTAATTCTGATTTTTCCTCCAGACACGCTATAGACTTAAACCAGCCTCTGTCTGTACTTCTTTAACCAATAGTAAACGCGTTCTCTTTAGACATGGGTATTTTTTATCCATGGTCAAATGTACTTAGGGATTGATTATTCCTAGTTTTTTTCCCCTGAGAAATCCCCACTTAAAAGTGTGTGTGGACGATGTTCTCGAAGTTCTTGTCTGTTGTACTGATTGATGAATCGTCACCAGAAATAAAAGGTGTCGTTCTTTTTTGATGAATATCGCTCATTTTACATACACATATATGCATGTATATATATGTATGTATATATATGTGTGTGTCTATATGTGTATATATATTATACATATACATATATATATATATATATATATATATATATATATATATATATATATATATATATATATATATATATATATATATATATATATATATATATATATATAGATAGATAGATAGATAGATAGATAGATAGTAGATAGATAGATAGATAGATAGATAGATAGATAGATAGAGAATGAGAGAGAGAGAGAGAGATTGCGGGTTGTAATAAAATAGTATACATGACTCAGATTCGAAATGACAACAATTTGCCTTTTCGAGTTAATGCAGGTCTGGAAGCAGGTTAACAAGTCATAGCGATCAAATCATAGTAATAGATATTAAGGCATAGTAGATTTTTCCTAAGACAAAGAAAAATACACTAATGCGTGAAAAGTACATTAACCCACTACATCCGACTTCCCTCATAAAGCTGTTATTAAATCATCATTTGTAAATCTATTGCCGTAAACTGTTAGTTTTACTTCGTGAGTATAGCAAATGACTTGTTCCACCCACTTCCGTCTTACGTGAAGGGAAAAAGTGGGTAAATATGAAAAGTTATTAAAACGTAATACTTTAATATAGGTCTGACGAACATCCAACAAGTAAGAAAATGGTTATTATAGCCACCTGAAAACTGAAGACGAATCTATGGATTCTATAATCCATCATTTCCGCTTTAAATTTCCCATGCATTTTGCTGTAATTATCTTAAAAACATCTGTGCTTTTTTTTTTCCTAATTTGAAGCAAATAGTTTGTGTTAGGTAGAACGGTAAAGAAAGGTGAAAAGTTTTAGAAAAGAAGAATGTTCGTAATGTGTTAGTCTTCATACTTAATTATGAGTATAGTCACTGGGTGACAGAAATGTATAATTAGTTCAGGGACTGCATGAAGAGTGTACAACACCCTTAGACAATCCTTTATCCATCTCCCAAAAAATCTGAAATTTAACATGTTGTTAGTCAGCTACGAGATAACTCGCAAATTTGCTACACAGAGAACGCTTGTAAATTTAAATGCGATTTCACAAAAGAGTATGATTGAGGTAAAAGTACTTCTGAAGATCAGGATTTTTAAAGAAAGAAATTTGTGTAAATTTGGAAAAAAACCCTTTCTTTTCAGTCTAGTGTAAATCAGTGGCGTATCCAGAAAATAATTTTGGGGGATGCATATTGTCATTGCAAACAAGGGTACCCATATGGAAAGTGCAGAAGGAGCTTGAGCTCCCCCCATCTTTTTTATAAAGTCAATTCTTTAAACTAAATTTAACACTTAAATATGCAAATACAACACATGCATACACACATTTTTACCTCGGACCCCCTCCTAAATTCTCTGATATATGTTCCTATAATTGCCATGAAAATATAGACTTCTTTAATTTAGTATTATCATTACGTAAAAACGACAGAATACATTATATCAATCTAATTTCTCCGTTGTAAAACTATTCATGAACTGATACAATGTTTACCAAGTTATAAAAATTAGAAAAATATGACCATTTAAGAAAAATAATAGAGATAGTATGAAAACAAAATTTTTTCCAGAATTGATAGAATCCTGTATCATTGAAAATTGATAAAATACAATTTAATAATTGAATGAAGCAGTTGCAGTTTTAAACAAAGGGTTGTACGCCTCTGTATGGCGTTATCTCTTTTTGGCTGTGAATAAATTTTATTACTGTATAAAACTGAAAAATAATCTTAGAGTTTTATAATTTCTAGCTCTAATTTTTGTAAATGTACACACATAAAGACGACAAAACTGAAAAGCAAGCAAGCAAAATGCAAGCAAGCCACAGTAACCAAACTGTAAACTGAGATGTTACACAGCGCTGCTCTACAATCCTAGAAATTCTACAGTCTAAGGATTATATCTATCAATCATTGTAATAATAATTTTTCATTTTTTTTCTTATTGAAAAATATTTTCTTAATAATCACATTCCACCATACCATTTCTTTTACCATGGTCATCTGCGGCTTTAAAAGCTACGCGAAACATTTTTTGCTTTTAATATTTGACCGATAAATAACAAAAAAAAATATTGCGACGGTCCCTGAAAGATCATTGACAAGGGTGGTAATATGTCTTAACATCGTTAGAGCAATTCGCCTCAAAAGACCTCTAAAGTGTCTACTTCTGACACATTGCTTGAGAAAGGAAACGCCCATTTGCCAATCGTTAAGTTAGTTAGACCAAATTAGACCGATCATATCGACCAACCCCCCACGAGGGTGCCCTCGATTATTGCAGTTACCCATTTTTGGGCATCGTTTTTTTTTTTTTTGCTGTAGATTTCTTGTCACTATTGCATTTGAAATTCGCATTTATATTCTTTATTGCTTTAATTTATTTCAGCGATATGCAAATAGATTCAACTGCACTAAATGTTAATTAGTAAAGGAAAAGCACAAATTTTTTTTTATTTTTTTTTTTTATAAATATTTTTTATTTTATTTTTTATTTATTTGTGTTTTTTTTTGTTTTAGTTTTTTTTTATCTATGACTTTTTTTATTTTTTTTAATTTTCTAATTTTTCATTTTTCTCTTTTTATGTTCTTTTTATTTTTTTATACATATTTTATCCTTCTTTTTTTTTTTAGGACATATTAACTGTTGTATATCTTTTGTGTTTTTTTATTTTTTTTGTTTTTTTTATTTCTTTTATTTTTTTTTCTTTTTATTTTGATTTTTTTAATTTTTTTTTTTTTTTTGATTAAATGTATTTTTTTCTGTAGATGCATTTTTTTAATCACTTTTTTCTTATTATTTTTATTTTTTTTTTTTGAATATTTTTTTTTTTCTTTTTTTTTATTTTTTTTTAACTAATTTTGTATATTTTTTTTTTTTGTCACATTTATTTTATTATTTTTTCTTTTTTTGTTGTTTTTTTATTTTTTTATATGTTTTTTTTTATTCTATATGTTTTTTTATTATCATCTTTTTTATTTTTTTATATTTTATTTTATTGTTTTTTTTTTTTTTTTTTATTTATATTTTTAATTTTTTTTTTATTTTTTCAGATTTTTTTTTTGTTTTTTTTTTTTTATAGATTTATATTTCTTTTTTTTTAAGGATTTTGTTGTTTTTTTGGCTTTTTGTTTTTTTTCTTTATTTAATTTTTCCTATTTTATTTTGATTACTTTCTTCTAATTTTTTTTTGGTATATTTCATTTTTTCACACACATTATAGTTTTCATTTCAGTAATTGTAAGTTTGTTTTTATCCTTATTAGAACAGGCACACTCCATACATTACACCACCACACTATATATATATATAAAATAAAATCATTCACACACTCATTACTTTTAGTAGTTGATTATCTGATTATATAAATTATTGTTTGTCTCTATCCTTTTTTGATGATGTTGATGTTGTTTTATTAGTTCATAAATTCTATGTATATTAAATATATTATATTTCATGTAGATTCAGATTACAAAATACAAGACATTTTTATGTTTTAAATTTTAATAAACAATGAAAACATTGTTTATCCTTTATATTATATTTTATATATATTTATATTAGGATTTACAAGAAAATAAAACAACAATATAGATTCTGTTAATAGAAATAGTACGCCTCTTTTGCCGATTTCGCCAATAGGAGCGATATTTTTCTCGTGACGTTAGGACCAGTGGCAGAAAACAGTCAACACCCGACATGGCGGTGGTGATGCCATTTCTTGGCAAGATTCGCCTCTTTTATTATTAAGAAAGTTAACTTTTTGGCAACATCGTTTGCTGGAGAAATAGAGTTCTTGTCACTAATCTGCATTTGAAATTCGCATTCCGGCCGTATATTCTTTATTGCTTTAATTTATTTCCAGTGATATGCAAATAGATTCAACTGCACTAAATGTTAATTAGTAAAGGAAAAGCACAAATATGTGTACTTATTTATATATTTTTTTAAAATATTTGTACGCTTAGTTTATATATGTCTTTAGATTCTAAAAATGACTTCATGTGGAAAAAAAAAGAGATAATTTAACCTTTATTCTCATCAGTTTATTCCTCTGTTATTTTTAAATGAAACAGAGAACTATTGATTATAAAGTACAAATATTATATTCTGTAGAATATATTAGTTCTTGTAAGGACAAATATTAAACTGTGTAGATAAAGAATGACTGGCAGAAATATAACGATGCCCTTTTAGGTTGGCGATCATACTATAATCTATATATATATATTAAAATAGATTAAATTCATCCAAAGACATTAGAGCTTTATTGATTACTTGTAAGAGCTTTTAAGTGTTGTTGATATCCTTTATTCTGGAAGATGTTCATAAATTAGTTTGTCCCAGCATTCTACAACGGAAAATATTATATTCTGTAGATAAAGTATGATTGGCAGAAATAGAATGATGTCATTTTATGTTGGCAATCATACTGTAATGTATATATGTATTAAAATATATTAAATTCATCCAAACACAAAAGAGCTTTGTTGATTATGAGCTTTGTTTATTATTTGTTGCTGGGGCAAGAGCTTTTAAGTGTTGTTGATAACCTTTATTCTGGAAGACGTTCATAAATTAGTTTGGCACACCATTTTACAAGGAAAAATATTATATCTGTAGATAAGGTATGATTGGCAGAATTAGATGATGTTATTTTAGGTTGGCGATCAAAATTTAATGTGTGTATATATATGTATATATATATATATATATATATATATATATATATATATATATATCTTAAAATAGATTAAATTCATCCAAACACATTAGAGATTTGTTGTTACGTGTAAGAGCTTTTAAGTGTTGTTGATATCCTTTATTCGGGAAGACGTTCATAAATTAGTTTGGCTCAGCATTCCACAAGGACAAATATTATATTCTGTAGATAAAAGTATGATTGGCAGAAATAGAATGGTGTCATTTTAGACTGGCGATCATACTATAATTATATATGTATTAAAATAAACTAAATTCATCCTAACACAATAGAGCACTGTTGATTACGTGCAAGAGCTTTTAAGAGTTGTTGATATCCTTTATTCTGGAAGACGTTCATAAATTAGTTTGGCACACCATTCTACAAATATTATATTCTGTAGATAAAGTATGATTGGCAGAAATAGAATAATGTCATTTTAGATTGGAGATCATATTACAATGTACACACACACACACACACACACACACACACACATATATATATATATATATATATATATATATATTAAAATATATTAAATTCATTCAAACACAATAGAGCTTTGTTGATTACGTGCAAGAGCTTTTAAGTGTTGTTGATATCCTTTATTCTGGAAGATATTTATAAATTAGTTTGGACCTGCATTCTACAAGGACAAATATTATATTCTCTGTACATAAAGTATGATTGGCAGAAATAGAATGATGTCATTTTAGGTTGGCGATCATACTATAATGTATATGTATATTAAAATATATTAAATTCATTCAAACACAATAGAACTTTGATTAAGTGCAAGAGCTTTTAAGTGTTGTTGATATCCTTTATTCTGGAAGATGTTCATAAATTAGTTTGGCCCAGCATTCTACAAGGGCAAATATTATATTCTGTAGATAAAATATGATTGACAGAAATAGAATGATGTCATTTTAGTTTGGAGATTATACTATAATGTATATATATAAATTAAAATATATATATATATATATATAAATATATATATATATAATATATATATATATAATATATAAAACATAATATATATATATATATATATAAATATATATATATAATAATATATATATATATATATATATATATATATATATATATATATATATATATTAAAATATATTAAATTCATACAAACACAATAGATCTTTTTTGATCAGGCGAAAAAGCTTTTAAGTGTTGTTTATATTCTTTATTCTGGAAGTCGTTCATAAATTAGTATGATTCAACATTCTGCAAAGACAGATATTATATGATGTAGATAAATAATGAGTGGAAGTAATAGAATGGTGTATTTTTTATTACCTATTATAATAAAATGTATTTTAAAATGTATTACATTCATACAAACACAAAAGAGCTCTGTTAATTATGAGCAAGAGCTTTTAAATGCTGTTGATATCCTTTATTCAGGAAGATTTCATAAATTAGTATGATTCAATATCTCCCAAGGACAAATATTATATTCTGTAGGTAAAGAATGATTGGCAGAAATAGAATGATGTCATTTTAGTTTGGAGATTATACTATAATGTATATATATAAATTAAAATATATTAGATTCATCCAAACACAATAGAGCTCTGTTGATAACGTGCAAGAGCTTTTAAGTGTTGTTGACATCCTTTATTCTGGAAGATGTTCATAAATTAGTATGATTCAACATTCTGCAAAGACAGATATTATATTCTGTAGATAAATAATGAGTGGAAGTAATAGAATGGTGTATTTTTTATTACCTATTATAATAAAATGTATTTTAAAATGTATTACATTCATACAAACACAAAAGAGCTCTGTTAATTATGAGCAAGAGCTTTTAAATGTTGTTGATATCAGGAATTCAGGAAGATTTCATAAATTAGTTTGATTCAGAATCCCCCAAGGACAAATATTATATTCTGTAGGTAAAGAATGTTTGGCAGAAATTGAATGATGTCATTTTAGGTTCGCAAACATTTTGTATTGTATACATATTAAAATGTATTAAATTCATCTCTTTAAAGCAACAACTTTGCTACTGAAATATCAAAATAAAATTTCATTAATGGATGCTGCTTACAGACTGAAAAGGAAGAAAGCTGTTAATATATTTTTTAAAGAGAGATGATTTGGTTAGATATAAAGTTGCACTAATAACATAACACTTGGTGTAGTAAAGTGATCTCGTCTGTGTTTACATGTTATGGAGATAGTTCTTAAGTACAGGAAAATATACAATCATGGTATATGTTTAGCAATTAGGTTTGAACAAGCTGGCTTTAAAAGCTTGAAGAATTCATTTGCTACAAATTTATAAATTACTGATTATGTTATATTGTTTTTGCATTTCGTTGTCATACAAGGTATGTAAGTTTGTAAAGAAAATATAAAAGGATATATCCTAATTCTTATCTTAATATTTTTTTTATTTTCCTAGTTATTCATAAGGTTACTCTAGTTTAAATTCGTCTTGTGAATACTGGAACATATGGTGCAATATTTACTAGTTAAATTTTAGCCTGGTTAAAACTTTAGCATAAATTAAAAGACTGAATGCGGATGCAATTATATAGGTTTGACTATATTAAGGTTTAAACTAGGTGGCTTTAAAAGCTAGCTAGACGAATTAATTTAAGTCTACAAAATGGTAGTTTATAAAATACTGATTATTCCATACTGTTTTCGTATTTCGTTGTCATACAAGGTATGTAAGTTTGTAAAGAAAATATAAAAGGATATATCCTAATTCTTATCTTAATTTTTTTTTATTTTCCTAGTTATTCATAAAATTACTCTAGTTTAAATTCGTCTTGTGAATACTGGAGGGTAAATTATATATGCTCTAGTATTTACTAGTTAAATTTTAACCTGATTAAAACTTTAGCGTAAATTAAAAGACTGAATTCAGATGCAATTATATAGGCTTGACTATATTAAGGTTTGAACAAGCTGGCTTTAAAAGCTAGAAGAATTAACTTACGTTTGTAAAACGGTAGTTTATAAATTACTGATTATTCCATACTGTTTTCGTACTTCGTTGCCGTACAAGGTATGTAAGTTTGCAACAGAAATATAAAAGAATATATCCTAATTCTTTTCTTAATATTTTTAAAAAATTTCCTAGTTATTCAAAAAATTACTCTAGTTTAAATTCGTCTGGTGAATACTGGAGCGTAAATTAAATATGATCCAGTATTTACTAGTTTAAATTTACACCTGGTTAAAAATTTAGAATAAATTAAAAGACTGAATGCGGATGCAATTATATAGGCTTGACTATATTAAGGTTTGAACAAGCTGGCTTTAAAAGCTAGAAGATTTAATTTACTTCTGTAAAAGGGTAGTTTATAAATTACTGATTATTCCATACTGTTTTCGTATTTCGTTGTCATGCAAGGTATGTAAGTTTGCAAAAGAAATATAAAAGGATATGTCATAATTCCATTCTCTGTATTTTTAAAAATTTTCTTAGTTATTCATAAAATTACTTTAGTTTAGATTCGTCTAGTAAATATTAGACCGTAAATTAAATATGTTCCAGGTTTAACAGTTAAATTTAAACCTGGTTAAAAATTTAACGTTAATTAAAAGACTTATTGCCGATCTCACCAAAGTCGTTAAACGGATAACCACGATTAATCCATAGTGCCAACCAGTGGCGGGGCGCAATTATCCGTTTAAACAGAGATTAATCATGGTTAGCCGTTAAACGACTTTTATGAGACCGGCCCTGAATGTAGTTGTAATTATATTTTTCCACATAAGTTAAATTTAAGTACAGCGTTGCTAATCCGTTTTATGTATGTATGCAAGACTAAGGATGGATGGATGATTTAGTTATGTATGTATGCGCTTTGTGTTTGTATGTGTTTAATATTTTTTTGCGATTGAAAGTTCACTGTACTTTGGATTAAGACTCTGGACCTTCCCGGAAAAGAAATTGTGGCTGCGTCACTGGTCAGAAACACCCAACAGGAAAGTAGAAAGATTTCTTTTTTTATTAATATTATTTAAATTCGTGTACAGAATTAATGGAAATAATAATAAAGAGATTATTGATAAATTGTTAATATTTAAAAAAACATGTAGCAAAATATTTATCAATATTTTTTTGTAGTAAGAAGAAGCAGTTCTGCAGTAAAAGTTGTAGAGATGTGGACTTTT
This sequence comes from Pardosa pseudoannulata, assembly GCA_032207245.1. Lineage (NCBI taxonomy): Eukaryota > Metazoa > Arthropoda > Arachnida > Araneae > Lycosidae > Pardosa > Pardosa pseudoannulata. The sequence continues at coordinate 19,380,338 of CM063500.1, read as the reverse complement.
ATGCCAGGTAAGATATGTGTATATTTAACCCCTTCCCGGTTTTTTCCTAGCTGAACTCGGGCAAGCGAAAAGTACCATCCTGGCTCAACCCGAGTGTAGCTCGGGCTCTGTGAAATTTTAATCTCACCCCCAATTAAATTTAATCCCAAATTATCTCACATATGCTTTTTATGGTTTCGAATGCTTTTGTTTACTTTTCTGGCTACTAGATTATTTACTGCTCAAAGAAAGACAGCAGAGAAAAGAAGGTAAGGGGAGAAACAAGGATCTACTGTCCAGATTGTGATGTTGGACTCTGTGCAGTACCGTTTTACTGATTGTATCATATATGATCAAATTTTGATTGATAATTTCACAATTATTTATGTAAATAACAGGATATAAATACAATTTAATTCAAGATAAAAAACTAGGTATTCTAAGCTTTATATTTATAGTTAGTGAGAGTTGACTCCAAAGACTAATGATTTCTTACGCACAGAAAGCCAACTATACAGGTAAATTACTCATTTATTTACATTAATTTTACATTAATTACATTAATTTTTAGGAAATTTTGTATGCGAATGATGCTATTATGTTTAAAAAGCTATGTAGGTATGAAAATAAGCATAAAAATTGACATTGTTTAACCCATAATCCCGAAATAAAATGAACCTGGAAGGGGTTAAGTCACTTCCTAAAGAAACGACATGTTTGATAGCAGGTAACTATCAAGGTTTATCTTCCTTGAACACTTAACGTACATTTTAGAAATAATACTGCGTAAATTCTAACTCACAATACAAGGAAATGAAATTACTCACAATAGAATGTCGCCGAAAGCCAAACCAACAGAAATCCAGTGACCACAATCTTATCATTCATTTATACCAGAATAGCAAAAACTTGTTTAGGCTTAAATACAGCCTCTGCACGAACCACTTAATTTACTGTACGTAAAGCAGCTGCTAACAGTTCAGTTCTGTTTAGCAAAATTACTTATTTGCGTATTTATAGTACCGGTTTATGCTAAACTTAGCATTTTTTCTAAATGACAAACTTGCTAGCTTCTTCAAACCTATGGAAATTTAATGGTCGATTATTGTTAATTGAGCATTAGGAAAAAACCATACAGTCTAATAGAAAATTAAAAGAATTTTTTTTAATTTTAAAACAATTAAATAATAATAATAATAATGTTTATAAAATAATAATAATAATAATAATGTTTATATAATAATAATAATATTAATAATAATGTTTACATAATAATTAAATAATAATAATATTACTTATTTGCGTATTTATAGTACCGGTTTATGCTAAACTTAGCATTTTTTCTAAATGACAAACTTGCTAGCTTCTTCAAACCTTTGGAAATTTAATAGTCGATTATTGTTAATTGAGCATTAGGAAAAAACCATACAGTCTAATAGAAAATTAAAAGAAATTTTTTTTTAAATTTTAAAACAATTAAATAAGAATAATAATAATGTTTATAAAATAATAATAATAATAATAATAATAATAATAATAATAATGTTTATATAATAATAATAATATTAATAATAATGTTTATATAATAATTAAATAATAATAATATTACTTATTTGCGTATTTATAGTACCGGTTTATGCTAAACTTAGCATTTTTTCTGAATAACAAACTTACTAGCTTCTTCAAACCTATGGAAATTTAATGGTCGATTATTGTTAATTGAGCATTAGGAAAAAACCATACAGTCTAATAGAAAATTAAAAGAATTTTTTTTTAATTTCAAAACAATTAAATAATAATAATAATAATGTTTATAAAATAATAATAATAATAATAATAATAATAATAATAATAATAATAATAATAATAATAATAATAATAATAATGTTTATATAATAATAATATTAATAATAATGTTTATATAATAATTAAATAATAATAATAATAATAATAATAATAATAATAATAATAATAATAATAAAAATAATTTAATTTATAAAAAAATTTTATTTTAAAATATTTATACTAAATTTTATGGTAATTCTCAGCATTCTTAACTCTATATGCTTCATGATAACTATCCAAATACTAGAGTTATACGTTTTCACTTCCAGTTTTCAAACTATTTCAGCTACATTTCCACCTTAAGAGTATTAGGAAGGAAAATTTGTCTAAATCCAAGTTCTTTTTATCACTATCTCTGTAAAGTTATTTTAAGTATATTTTAAAACGCGTTACTGTGTAAAATGAAAATGCCTTAAAATATTATTGAAAGGAAAGCAATCATCGCTTTCATTCATAATGTTTATTCTTACTCTATATATTTTCTTTCACAAGGAACTATTTAGAGAACAAAACATAGTACAAATATGTGTTTTCATATAAATTTTATTTACTGTATATAAAGGACTTTGTATGCAGTAAATTGTGGAAACTTTAAAATATTGTGTTTTTTTACAAATAAATATTGATATTTTGTAGTTTTCACGATACATCCTGGATAAAAGTCTTACTTTGTCTTTCATTTTAAATGATCATGTTCAAATTTAAAAAAAAAAAAAAAAAAAAAAAAAAAAAAAAAAAAAAAAATCGTTCCCTATTTACAATTAATATGAAATTTGTACAAATCTAAATTCTGAAAAAACACATATGTGAATCCATATTGGATATATATATATATATATATATATATATATATATATATATACATATGTGTATCCATACATATATATATATACATATATACATATGTGTATGCTTACATATATACACATGCATATATTATATATAAATATACATAATATATATTGTATATATATACATATATATATATAATATACATACATTTATATATATATATATATATATATATATTTATATATATATATATATATATATATATATATATATATTTATATATATTTATATATATACATATATGTATACACACGTGTGTGTATAGTGTGGATGTGTGGTAGTTGAATAAAGTGATTGGTAAATTGTGATCTGAATCAAAACTCTTTAAACATGCTTTAAACATTCCAAACTGATAAAATTAAAAATCTTTCCTCTGGATATTTTATTTTAAATCTATTGAAACTTTAAACCAATTTTCGAAGAAGTACATCCCAACTAAATATAGCATGTTTAAAGATATAGATACAAGAGCCTTACTATGCATAACATAATAGCAATGACATTGAAGGACATCGCGTTAACAAGCTTTCTTATGTTTTTCTGGTTCACTGGCGGTGCATTTGTTTCGGATTGTATCTTTCGACCATTGTTTGGTGGATATGCCACTTTTTTAAATTTTGATTTTCTCTCCTGTCGGCGATTTAATCACTGTAATCGACGCATGTTTTTATTATTACCAATCTATTATATGCTGTAAAACTGGATACGTTGTTATTCTAAAGAACGGAAATGGAAACGATGAGTGGTGTAAAAGGATGGATTTGGGAAATGGATGTAGAGATTCGATAAAATGTTTGACTGTGAATTAATTATTTACAATAATAGTTGGAAGAAATAAACATTTTATCAGATTTAGAATTAACTTGTTTAGAATGATATTTAATACATTGAAAATACCCTGTATTTGTTACCCGCTTTGTGATCTCACTATTAGCATTCTGTCACCTGTACTAGGGCAAGTACATTATCGCTGTGACTGTTATCTGACTTAAAGGATTTTAATTTTGAAAAGCTTGGTTCGAATATTGGTACGTTTTCTACCTCTTCATATTTCTTGTGGTTTTGCTATTAACATTCTATCCCCTGTACTCGAGCAAGTACATTATCGCTGTCACTGTTATCTTACTTAAAGGATTTTATTTTTGTGAAGCTTGGTACTAATATTGGCACTTTTCTTCTTATTTATATTTCTTGTGATCTTGCTACTAGCATTCTGTCACCTGTACTATGGCAAGTACATTATTGCTGTCACGGTCATCTTACTTACATGATTTTAATCTTGTGAAGCTTCTTACTAATATTGGTACTTCTTTTTCCATATTTCTTGTGATCTTGCTACTAACATTTTGTCACCTGTACTAAAACCAAGTACATTATCGCTGTGACTGTTATCTGACTTAAAGGATTTTAATTTTGAAAAGCTTGGTTCGAATATTGGTACGTTTTCTACCTCTTCATATTTCTTGTGATCTTACTACTAACATTCTATCACCTGTGCTAGGGCAAGTACATTATCGCTGTCACTGTTATCTGACTTAAAGGATTTTAATTTTGAAAAGCTTGGTTCGAATATTGGTACGTCTTCTTCATCTTCATATTTCTTGTGGTTTTGCTATTAACATTCTGTCACCTGTACATGGGCAAGTATTTTATCGATGTCACTGTTATCTGACTTAAAGGATTTTAATTTTGTAAAGCTTGGTTCGAATATTGGTACGTCTTCTTCCTCTTCATATTTCTTGTGGTTTTGCTATTAACATTCTATCCCCTGTACTCGAGCAAGTACATTATCGCTGTCACTGTTATCTTACTTAAAGGATTTTATTTTTGTGAAGCTTGGTACTAATATTGGTACTTTTCTTCTTATTTATATTTCTTGTGATCTTGCTACTAGCATTCTGTCACCTGTACTAGGCCAAGTACATTATCACTGTCACTATTATATTACTTAAATGACTTTAGTTTTGTGAAGCTTCGTACTAATATTGGTACGTCTTTTTCCTCTTCATATTTCTTCTGATCTTGCTACTTGCTCTGATCTTGTTACCTGTACTCTGGCAAGTACATTATCGTTGTTACTGTTATCTTACTTAAAGGATTTTAATTTTAAGAAGCTTTGTACTAATATTGGTACGTCTTCTTCCTCTTCATATTTTTTGTGATCTTGCTACTAACATTCTATCATCTGTACTCGAGCAAGTACATTATCGCTGTCCCTTTTATCTTACTTAAAGGATTTTAATTTTGTGAAAACTTCGTGCACGATACTTGTAGAGGTAGTAGGCCCTACTTGGGGGTCTTTTATTTGATTCTGGCTTCTAAATTACAAGGAACAAACGGAGGTAATGTTACTAGCGTCCATAGTATTCCTTAAGCTACAAGCTCTCGCCAGGTTGTGTTAAATGAACACAACAATGAAGCTTCGCCACCATGTTTGACATAAAAATACTTCTCTGTGTTATCAGTTGTATTGAGAAGAAGTATCCTGATTTGGGAATAAGTCCTTAAGTTTCTACAATATCTGTATGGATTTATGCGAGTTTGTGGATTTATATGCAAAAGGTGCTACACCGAATGAGTGATAATAAAATGAAAAATGTTGTGAAATATTTGAATCCATTAAGTGTTGGCAATAAAAAAGTAAATCTTACAAGCAATAAGCGAACAACGGAAAAAAAGTTATTAGTTTATTTGTGTTTATTTGCTTTAACTTTTGTTAAAATGAAAATTGGTTACAATAATTTTACTTTACATTAAACTTTTTTTCGTGACCCCTAAATGTTATTCACGCCGCCCCCCTAAATTAGTTTTCGTAGACCAAGTACCCTCTCAGTGGTAATACAGACTTTCGAGGTTCCGTAAAAACAACTGATTCAGACTCCCCCCCCCCCTCCTGTATTACCCTAAAAAAAAGTTACGTGATACAAACTTTTTGACGATAGATGCGGGAAAACGAAGAGCCCGGAAACAATGCATGTGAGATATAATAATATTGGTTCTATAAGATTGAATTCAGAATAAAATGATTGGAATGATGAATAAAGGAATAATATACAGACCACTGTAGGTTCGTAGAACCACCGATTTAGACAGTGATTTCCGAATGATACAGCGACGTCTTTTGACAATCGATACGGCAAACAAGGAACACTGAAATAATGTATGCGGGAAATAATAATATTGGTTCTATGGGACTGAATTCAAGATAGTAAGAATGGAACGCTGAATGCGGTAATATTATACATACCACTGAAAATCCACAGGAACTACTGATTTAGACTCATCTTGTATTTCCGGTAGAAAACGAGACATGATACAAGTTTTTCGACGATTAATGTGAGAAAACGAAGAGCCACGGATAATGAACTTGAGAAATAGTAATATTAATTCTATGTGATTGAATTCAAGATCAAATGAATGGAACGATAAACGCTTTAATATTACACGTATCGCTAGAAATCCACATGAATAACTGATTTAGACTCCCTGTATTTCCCGGAAGAAAAAGAGACATGATACAAGTTTTCCGACGATTGATGCGGGAAAACTAAGAGCCAAGGAACAATGCATGTGAGATATAATAATATTGGTTCTGTGAGATTGAATTCGATATCCAATGAATGAAACGGTGAATGCTGGACTATTACACTTACCACTGAAGATTGATGGGAACTACTGATTTAGACTCACTCTGCATTTCCCTGAAGAAAAAGAGACATGATACAAAGTTTTGGACGATAGATGCGAGAAAGCGAAGAGCCAGGGAAAATGCACGTAGGAAATAATAATATTGATTCTATGTGATTGAATTCAAGATCATATGAATGTAATGATGAATGCGGGAATATTATATGTACCACTGGAGGTTCACAGGAACTACTGATTTATAATCACCTTGTATTTACCGGAAGAAAAGAAGACATGATACAAGTTTTTCGACGATAGATGAGGGAAAATAATGAGCAAAGGGCAATGTACTTGGTAAATAATATTGGTTCAATGTGACTGAATTCAAGATCGTAAGAATGAAAGGATGAATGCGGGAATATTATACATATCACTGAAATCCACAGAAGCAACTGATTTAGACTCACTCTGTATTTCCTGGAAAAAAGGGAGACCTGAAACAAGTTTCCTGACGATAGATGCGGAAAATGAAGAGCCAAGGACAATATACGTAGAAAATAATAATATTGGTTCTATGGGACTGAATTCAAGATCAAATGAATGGAATGATGAATGCAAGAATAGTATACGTACCACTGGAAATCCACAGGAACTACTCATTTAGACTCACCTTGTATTTCCTGGAAGAAAAAGAGACCTGATACAAGTTTTTCGACGATAGGGGAGGGAAAACGAAGAGTCAAGGAACAATGCACATGAGAGATAATAATATTGGTTCTATGAGACTGAATTCAGGACCAAATGAATAGAACGATAGATGCGGGTTTAATAATTCAAGGTTTGACTGTAACAACTAGAGATGACTATTAAACTTTTTCTTGGGAATTACCTTAACACAACATAAACCTTTTTTGGAGATCAAGCTTTCATACTCGTGAGTGGAAGATGTCAGTATGTTAATATCCTTCCGCGGTACTGTCAATCAAATCAAGGTTTTGTGGGTCAACTGTTGACACACACCTTCTTATCATAACATTCCCACGTCCAGATTTTAATGTTGGCAATGAGATGTATTTTAGAAGGCCATGTATGGATTTTCTCTAGAAGTCTATCCTTTCTTTTCAACTAAAAACGTTGGCTATGCTTTGGCAAGAACATACCGCTTTATTCTTATCTCCACAAACCATTTTATTCGCGGATTTCCTTTACATGTTCATAACTGGTTGTCAATTTAATTTTTCAAATTATATTCCTCTTGAGGAACTACATCTTTCTGGTAATTTTCGTAAGCTACTGATATAAAATTTAGGATTTATGAGGAAAAAACTGGTAAAAATTTTTGCAGTGTTTAAAAAACATCTTATTTTTTTAATACATGATCCATGTTTCTAAAAAATCCCAGAATTATTGTATTAATCAGATAAATATTATTTAAAAGTTTAAAATAACTTTTAATTATGTATGACATAGGGTTATCAAAAATATACGGTTTCCTTTTTAGCGTGAGCGTGGACTAGTAACTGCAGAAGTCCCCGGAACTTCATTGGGAATTTTAAGAATGTTCTTTACATGAACGAATTTCCAAATAACATACCGCTTTATTCTTATCTCCACAAACCTTTTTCTTCGAGAATTTCATTTACATATTCATATCTGGTTGGCAATTTAATTTTTCAAAGTTTAACTATATTCCTTTGAACAAACTACATCTTTCTGGTAATTTTTGTAAGCTACTGATGTAAAATTTAGGATTTATGAGGAAAAAACTGATAAAAAATTGTGCAATGTTTAAAAAACATTTTATCTTTTTTAATATATGATCCATGTTTCTAAAAAAATTTTAGAATTATTGTATTAAATCAGGTAAATGTATTCAAAAGTTACAAATAATTTTTAGCTATTTATGATAGAGGGTTATCAAAATATACAGTTTCCTTTTTAATGTGAGCTTGGATTAGTAACTGCAGAAGTCCCCTGAACTCCATTGGGAATTTTAAGAATGTTCTTTGCATGAACGAATTTCCAAGTAATATATCGCTTTATTCTTATCTCCACAAACCTTTTTATTCGCGGATTTCCTTTACATGTTCATAACTGGTTGTCAATTTAATTTTTCAAAGTTTAACTATATTCCTTTGAACAAACTACATCTTTCTGGTAATTTTTGTAAGCTACTGATGTAAAATTTAGGATTTATGAGGAAAAAACTGATAAAAAATTGTGCAATGTTTAAAAAACATCTTATTTTTTTAATACATGATCCATGTTTCTAAAAAATCCCAGAATTATTGTATTAATCAGATAAATATTATTTAAAAGTTTAAAATAGTATTTAGCTATTTATGATATACGGTTATCAAAAATATACAGTTTCCTGTTTAGCGTGAGCGTGGACTAATAACTGCAGAAGTCCCCTGAACTCCATTGGGAATTTTAAGAATGTTCTTTGCATGAACGAATTTCCAAGTAATATATCGCTTTATTCTTATCTCCACAAACCTTTTTATTCGCGGATTTCCTTTACATGTTCATAACTGGTTGTCAATTTAATTTTTAAAAGTTTACTTATATTCTTCTCGACAAACTACATCTTTCTGGTAATTTTTTGTAAGCTACTGATATAAAATTTGAGATTTATTTTGGACTGGTAAAAATTTTTGCAGTGTTTAAAAAACATCTTATTTTTTTAATACATGATCCATGTTTCTAAAAAATCCTATAATTATTGTAATAAGATAAGTGTTATTTAAAAGTTACAAATAATTTTTAGCTATTTATGATAGAGGGTTATCAAAATATACAGTTTCCTTTTTAATGTGAGCTTGGATTAGTAACTGCAGAAGTCTCTGGAACTTGACTGGAAAGACTGAATTTAAGAATGTTCTTTACATGGTTAGTGAATGAATTTCCATTTAAATTTTAGAAATTCAAACAAATGTCCTAACTCCAAAGCGCTTATAGTCATGAAACTGCAACTAACTGTAACCACAACGGTCAGTTCTAGTAAAGAAAAAAATGTAAACATAGAAGCATGTCGTTCCCCATCACTTTCCAATTGTATACAGTTAATTTTTTAACTATTATTCTTTAATAAGTAATATTCCTTTATTGTTTTACTATTATTTATTACTATTACTATTATTACTTTACTATTACTTATTACTATTTCTATTATTACTTTACTACTACTGTTACTTATTAAGGATAATTATTTTACTTATAATGCTTCTTTATAAGTAATATAAGTAATAACTAATAAAAAAAACAAACTCCTCTGCGTTACAGCTCCTAAGAGGCTAGGACCTACGATGCCAATCTCCATTTCCGAGAGAAGAGTGTGGTATGTTCTGGTTACGTAGTCAACCTTACGAGGAACCCCCAGTGTTTAGTTCTCACGCATGCTTGTTCCTCAGTTTGTCTACCCACTGAAGGTATGAAAGGCTGAGTCAACCTTGTCCAGCTTGGGGATCGAACAGCGCGAAGAAATACCCCAGTGCCGCTGGACTTTAGTAATAACTAATATTCCTTTTATATTATTTTTTAATAATAATTAAATTCTTTAGGTATTATTTCTTAATTATAATCAATTCCTTTAGAAGACGTATGTTTTCTAAATATTAAATGTTGTAATAGATTCTTATTTTTAGTTATCGAGCACTTTATTAACAAAAAGGAGATTTAAATTCATATTTCTAGTGAAATATCGAGCATTTTATTCACAAAAAGGGTTATGAGAATGCTGGTAAGAAAATAGCCAAATCCGAGAAACTAGTCGAGAAGATTTTAATGGAAAATACGGTAAGGTCTCTTATTTTTTTTCTTTCATTATATCATGTAGAATTTCTTCTTGTTTTGACTGTCCCAGTGTGTTGGGTTCTTCAGTGTGCATGGATGCATACGTGTACAAAGTTACATGACTGCAAGTCAATAATTTACAAAAGCGCTGTGTAAAGTCCTCTATCTCTTTTAAAGTTAATTTTTACTATGCTTATTTTATTGAGTAAAAGTTAGCTATTTATAGGTTATACCTATTATAATCTTTTCCTGGATCAGGGATATATAGACACAGTTAACCTAGTATCAAGTTTCACATTGGGATGATGATGCATGAAAAAAAAATTTATTCATAAAAGTAATACTTTTTTCAATTTTTAAAACCCCAAAATGATGAATGCGGGAATATTATATGTACCACTGGAGGTTCACAGGAACTACTGATTTATAATCACCTTGTATTTACCGGAAGAAAAGAAGACATGATACAAGTTTTTCGACGATAGATGAGGGAAAATAATGAGCAAAGGGCAATGTACTTGGTAAATAATATTGGTTCAATGTGACTGAATTCAAGATCGTAAGAATGAAAGGATGAATGCGGGAATATTATACATATCACTGAAATCCACAGAAGCAACTGATTTAGACTCACTCTGTATTTCCTGGAAAAAAGGGAGACCTGAAACAAGTTTCCTGACGATAGATGCGGAAAATGAAGAGCCAAGGACAATATACGTGGGAAATAATAATATTGGTTCTATGGGACTGAATTCAAGATCAAATGAATGAACGATGAATGCGGGAATATTATACGTACCACTGGAAATCCACAGGAACTACTGATTTAGACTCACCTTGTATTTCCTGGAAGAAAAAGAGACCTGATACAAGTTTTTCGACGATAGATGAGGGAAAACGAAGAGTCAAGGAACAATGCTCGTGAGAGATAATAATATTGGTTCTATGAGATTGAATTCAGGACCAAATGAATAGAACGATAGATGCGGGTTTAATAATTCAAGGTTTGACTGTAACAACTAGAGATGACTATTAAACTTTTTCTTGGGAATTACCTTAACACAACATAAACCTTTTTTGGAGATCAAGTTTTCATACTCGTGAGTGGAAGATGTCAGTATGTTAATATCCTTCCGCGGTACTGTCAATCAATTCAAGGTTTTGTAGGGCAACTGTTGACACACACCTTCTTATCATAACATTCCCACGTCCAGATTTTAATGTTGGCAATGAGATGTATTTTAGAAGGCCATGTATGGATTTTCTCTACAAGACTATCCTTTCAACTAAAAACGTTGGCTATGCTTTGGCAAGAACATACCGCTTTATTCTTATCGCCACAAACCTTTTTCTTCGCGGATTTCATTTACATATTCATATCTGGTTGGCAATTTAATTTTTCAAATTATATTCCTCTTGAGGAACTACATCTTTCTGGTAATTTTCGTAAGCTACTGATATAAAATTTAGGATTTATGAGGAAAAAACTGGTAATAATTTTTGCAATGTTTAAAAAACATTTTATTTTTTTAATATATGATCCATGTTTCTAAAAAATCCCAGAATTATTGTATTAATCAGATAAATATTAATTAAAAGTTTCAAATAACTTTTAGTTAAGTATGATATTGGGTTATCAAAATATACGGTTTCCTTTTTAGCGTGAGCGTGGACTAGTAACTGCAGAAGTCCCCATTAGTCCTAGGAACTTCATTGGGAATTTTAAGAATGTTCTTAATATGAACGAATTTCCAAGTAACATACCGCTTTATTCTTATCTCCCCAAACCTTTCTCTTCGCTGATTACCTTTATACGTTCACATCTGGTTGTCAATTTAATTTTTTAAAGTTTAATTGTATTCCTCTCGACAAACTACATCTTTCTTTTAAGCTACTGATACAAAATTTGGGATTTGTTTGGGACTGGTAAAAATTTTTGCAATGTTTAAAAAATATTTTATCTTTTTTAATATATGATTCATGTTTCTAAAAAAAATCCTAGAATGATTGTATTAATCAGGTAAATGTTATTCAAAAGTTACAAATAATATTTAGCTATTTATGATATAGGGTTATCAAAAATATACAGTTCCATTTTTAGTGTGAGCGTGGATTAATAACTGCAGAAGTCCCCGGAACTTTAATGGAAGGACTGAATTTAAGAATGTTTTTTACATGGTTAGTGAATGAATTTCTAAGTAATTTTTAGAAATTCAAACAAATGTCTCAACTCCAAAGTTCTTATAGTCAGGAAACCTCAACTAACTGTAACCACAACGGTCAGTTGCAGTGGAGAAAAAACTGTTAACATAGAATCATGTCGCTCCCCATTACTTTCCAATTGTATACAGTTAATTTTTTAATTATTATTCTTTATTAAGTAATATTCCTTTATTATTCCACTATTATTACTTTACTATTACGATTACTATTTTACTATTACTTATTACTATTTCTATTATTAATTTACTACTACTGTTACTTATTAAGGATTATTATTTTACTTATAATACATCTTTATAAGTAATATAAGTAATAACTAATAAAAAAATTAAACTCCTCTGTATTACAGCTCGCAGGGGGGCAGGACCTACGGTGCCAATTTCCATTTCCGAGAGAAGAGTGTTAAACAAGTACTTATCTTTAACCAGTTTTTTTAAACGTATAAAGACATGTTTTTTTTTAATATTAAATGCTGCAATAAATTCTTATTTCTAATTGAAATATCGACTATTTAATTGGGAAAAGGAGATTTTACAGGATTATGAGAGTGTTGGTAAGAAAATAGGCCAACTCGAGTAACTCGTCGAGAAGATTCTTAATGGAACATACAGTAAGATCTCTCTTTTTCTCTTTCATTATATTATGCAGAATTTCTTCTTATTTTGACAGTCATAGTGTGTTGGGATCTACGGTATGCATAAATGCATACATGCAAAAAGTTACATAACTGCAAGTCAATAATTTACAAAATTGCTTAGTACAGTCTTCTATGTCGACGTATCAAAGTTGATTTTAAAAATTAACTTTCATTAAGTTTACTAGCATATAGCTCGTCATATGACGAGATTAGGGAAACTTTTAATTTTCCAAAATTGTAAAGTACCCTATGAGGCAGGTAAAAGAATGGTTTGTTTATTGGCTGAGAATTATCTGGTACACGCTCAATAATTTGTTTATATTTACTGACCGCATGTTAGTTGCGAACTGTAATTTATCTTGTCATATTAGGGACTGCAGAGGTTTTAATATTCACAGTGATTATTTGGTGGTATATATGAATGATGTCTAAAATTGAGCGAATCGATTGCAAACCGTGTAGTTATGTATAGAAAACAAATACACAAACGAACAAACTTCTTAATTTTCAAAGAGATATAATTTAAAAGTTATATATTTAATAGTCCGGGAAATATACTCCTAGAATTTTATGAACAGAATTTGTTGTTAATACTGGTGATAAAATTTTCATTGCAACGATAAATAATCGGTGATTAAATTTAAAATTTCCTCATAAGCCAAATATAAAAGAAAATTATTTACGTCGTATTTACGTTCAGTGATAAAAAGTACGAAAATAATGAAGACGATATTTAAGTAATTTAATATAAAAAATGATTAAATGAGATGGTTAAAAGAATGACGCCATAATTAAAAAAAATGTTATTTTCATCTACTTATAGAGTGACAAATTGATGAATTTAATCACCTGATCTTAACCAGTGAAAATAGGGCTTGAAATAACGGAATTAAACGCTTGAAAAGGAGGGAAGGGGTGGATTTCGAACGTTTTTGAACTCGCTTTGAATTTTACTAACTCTAACTCATCAAGAATCTAATGGATGCCTCTATCCATTCCAGGTCTAACCGTTTCATAAATTCGAGGACAGACGAACAGATAACTTAGGCTATTAATATATAGGGGATTTTATTAAGTTAAAGTTAGCTATTTATAGGTTATACCTATTATAATCTTTTCCTGAATCAGGGATATATAGACACAGTTAACCTAGTATCAAGTTTCACATTGGGATGATAGTGCATGATGAAAAGAATTTATTCATAAAAGTAACACTTTTTCAATTTTTAAAACCTCAATTAGCATTTTTATAGCTTCCGTCTTTCCTTTTGGGATCCCTTTGAAATCACCTTTTGCTACAGGAGGTCAATATCTTCATTATCCCTTGGAATTACGAAATGACACTTAATTCAAACTGTGGCAAATGTTAAGTAGGTACTTATCTTTCCCCAGTTTGTAAATGTATAAAGACGTATGTTTTCTAAATATTAAATGTTGCAATAAATTCTTATTTCTAGTGAAATATTGAGCATTTAATTGTCAAAAAGACGATTTTACGGGATTATGAGAGTGCTGGTAAGAAAACAGCTCGACCCGACTAACTGGTCGAGAAGATTCTTAATGGTAAATGCGGTAAGGTCTCTTTTTTCTTTCTTTCATTATATCATTTAGAATTTCTTCTTGTTTTTACTGTCACAGTGTATTGGGATCTTCGGTGTACATGGATGCATACGTGTACAAAATTACATAACTGCCAGTCACTAATTTACAAAAGCGCTTTGTAACGCCCTCTATGTCTTTTAAAGTTACCTTTTATTAAGTTTGCTAGAATATAGCCCGTCATGTGACGGAATTAGTAAAATTTTTAATTTTCCAGAATTGTAAAGTATTCTATGAGGCAGGTAAAAAAATGGTTTGTTTTTTGGCTGAGAATTATCTGGTACACGCTCGATAATTAGTTTATCTTTACTAACCACATGTTAGTTGTCAACTTTAATTCATCTTGGCTTATTACGTGATAGGATGGACAGCGGAGGTTTTAATATTGACAGTGATTATTTGGCAGTATATATGAACGATGTCCAAAATTGAGCGAATCGATTGTAAACCGTTTGGTTATGTATAAAAAACAAACACACAAACGAACAAACTTCTTAATTTTCAAAGATATATAACATAAACTCTAGATACCTATTAGTCAGTGAAATAGACTCCTAGACTTTTATGAAAATAATTTGTAAAGTACCAGTAAAATACCGGTGATAAAATTTTCATTGCAACAAAAAAATAATCGATGATTAAATTTAAATTGATCACATATGCACCTAATCAATTATTAAGCCAAATACAAAAGAAAATTAATTGCGACGTATTTAAGTTCAGTGATAAAACGTACGAAAATAATGCAGACGATATTTAAATAATTTAAAATAAAAAAAATTAAATGAAAAAAAATTAAAAAAATTAAATGATATGTTAAAGGAATGACGTCATAGTGATAGAAAAAAATGTAATTCTCATCTACTTATAGAGTGAGAAATTGATGAATTTAATGGCCTGATTTTAACCGGAGAAAATAGGGCTTGAAATAATGGATTAAAAGATTGAAAAGGAGGGAAGGGGTGGATTTCGAACGTTTTCGAACTCATTTTGAATTTTACTAACCCTAACTCATCAAGAATCTAATGAGGCTGCCTGTATCCAATCCAGGTGTAACCGCTGCATAAATTCGAGGACAGATAACTTAGGCTATTATTATATAGGGGATTTTATTAAGTTAAAGTTAGCTATTTATAGGTTATGCCTATTATAACCTTTTCTTGAATCAGTGATATAAAACACAGTTAACCCAGTATCAAGTTTCACATTGGAATGATGATGCATAATGAAAAGAATTTATTCACAAAAAAGAAAATACCTCTTCAATTTTTAAAACCTCAATTAGCATTTTTATAGCTTCCGTCTTTCCTTTTGGGATCCCTTTGAAATCACCCAAAAATCATATTAAAAAACAAAATTAATTCAATATTAAAATATTAAGTATCTTAAAAAAAAAAACAATTACATCCAAAAAAAATTTAATAAACAAAATAGCTAATTATCCATTTTCATAATAGTTTAATGAATACTATCGAGAACCGTTACCAAAAATATTAAAATCAAAAATTTTTAATTAAACAAAATAAAAACTCTAAAATTTAAAATTACGAACAAATTAAAATATTAAAAACAAACTTAATATTAATATATTAAACAAATTTAAACTGTCTAATTTCCTTATTAACAAAAACAAAATTACTTCAAATTCAAACAAATAAAATAATCCAAAAAAAAAAACTACAATATCTCTATCCCCAAATCTAATTTAATACCCTATCGAATATATACCAACTTATGACTTGTTAGGAAAAATTCAAAGCTAGTTCGAAAA
The DNA here is from genome assembly GCA_032207245.1 of Pardosa pseudoannulata. Classification (NCBI taxonomy): domain Eukaryota; kingdom Metazoa; phylum Arthropoda; class Arachnida; order Araneae; family Lycosidae; genus Pardosa; species Pardosa pseudoannulata. The sequence goes on along the minus strand of CM063500.1, from coordinate 19,364,010 downwards.
CGTTCCAAATCTCCCCCCTTTTCGATCATTAACAAACATATTTCACCCTATTTTCCCGTTTAACCAACCAAAAAAATCATATCATAAAAAAAAAATAACATACCAAAGCAAAATAAACCACAACATTAATCACCATTAAAACCATCACAATAACATAACAAACAAAAAACAAATACAAATAATTCAATTTATAAAAAAATAACAAAAAATAAATTTAAAACATTATTTCAAAAAACAATTATTATAACAAATTACCACAACACAATAAAACAAAATATATAATAAAACACAAATATACAAATACAATATATATATATATATATATATATATATAAAAAAACATATATAATATATATATAAACTATAAAAAATAAAATATAACAAAAAAATAAATTACATATAAATATTATATAATATATATAATATAAATATATAACAATAACAAAATATATATATATAATACAATTATATATATAAAAAAATATATATATTAATATATAAATTTATATATATATATATATATATATTTATATATATATATATATTTTTATATATATATATATAAAATATATATATATATATATATATATATCTATATATATTTATATATCATTATAAGTAGATGAAAATAACATTTTTTTTCTAGCATTATGATGTCATTTCTTTAACCATCGCATTTAATCATTTCTTATTTTGTTTGCATTATATTCAAACGGTTAATCACTGAACTTAGATATCACGTACATTATTTTCTTTTTTATTTGTCTTAAATAATAGATTAGGTACATATGGGATAATTTTAAATTTAATCATCGATTATTTTTTGTTGCAACGAAAGTTTTATCACCGGTATTAACAACAAATTATTTTCATAAAAGTCTAGGAGTCTATTTCATGGACTAATAAATATCTAACGTTTAAGTTATAAATCTTTGAAAATTAAGAAGTTTGTTCGTTTGTGTGTTTGTTTTTTTTATACATAACCACACGGTTCGCAATCGATTCGCTTAATTTTGGACATCATTCATATATACCGCCCAATAATCACTATCAATATTAAAACCTTTGCTGTTCATCCTATCGCGTAATATGACAAGATAAATTAAGGTTGGCACCTAACATGCGGTCAGTAAAGATAAACAAATTATTGAGCGTGTACCAGATAATTCTCATTTAAAAAACAAACCATTTTACACCTGCCTCATAGGGTACTTTACAATTCTGGAAAATTAAAAACTTTACAAATTAAACGTGAGGAACCGAAAGCAAATTTATGATATATTAAATCAAAACTATTTATTTATTTTCTCAACTTTTGTTATTGGATATATATGTATACGAGTATATATTGTTTAATTTTTCTCTCTTTTTATAAGGATAAGATGAGTAGATAAATTATTTTTTAAATACAATTTGTGCATACCATATGTGTTATTAATGACAAACTATATAAATGTTAAATAAAATACAGTTTTACAACTTTTACATGCCGAACTGTTTCCGAATGATAGATACCTGTGGTAGATCTTCGGTATTGATGGTATTGATGTTTGCAGACTTTCGGAATCGATTTTAAACAGTAGGTCCCGGTTTCATTAGCCCTCGTGTAGCAAAACAGTAGTATTTCCCCAGTTAAGAGCAGGCGATTAAATTTATCAATTTATCACAAAATGAATAGGTAAAAACCTTTTTTTTTCTAGCATTATGACGTCATTCTTTTAACCATCTCATTTAATCATTTCTTATTTTAGATTATTTGAATATTGTCTGCATTATTTTCATACGCTTTATCACTAAAATTTTGATTTATGTAAATAATTTTCTTTTATATTTGGCTTAAATAACAGATTAGGTACATATGTGATAATTTTAAGTTTAATCATCGATTATTTTTTGCTGCAATGAATATTTTATCACCGATATTAACAACAAATTCTATCTACCTCCAGAGTGTAGTGGAAATGATAATTTCGTTCCTTTACTTCCATTAATTACTGTGGCAAAAAAAATTGAAGAACTTAACGATAATTTTGACATAGCTAAGAAAACTTTGAATTATTTTTCTAATTGAATTCAACGTGATTCTAAACTGCATTCACAGTATCGGGAGACTTTAGAGAAGTATGAAGATAAACAAATTATTGAGTGTGTAACAGATAATTCTCAGCCAAAAAACAAACCATTTTTTTATCTGCCTTATAGGGTACTTCACAATTCTGGAAAATTAAAAACTTTACTGATCCCGTGATATAACGGGCTATATGCTAGTTAAGTAATTAATAGCTATAAAAGGTATGGATTTTTCCACAGACCAAATGGTAGTGGTCGGCCCAAAAAGATTTCTTCGCCTCGGTAGAGAGGCGGATACTGAGGTTTGTTTAAAGAGAATTCTAGAATTTCTGCAGTAGAGATAGCAAAAGAGTTAAAGGAGATATTTGTTGTCAATGTGCTTCCACAGACGGTAAGAATTTTTTTACATTCTACGGAATATAGAGCCTATGCACCACAGAAGAAACCATACTTATCTGCCCGAAATGTGAAAAAAACATCTTAAATATGCTAATTACTCTATTACAATTCAGGAAAATTAAAAATTTTACTGATCCCGTCATATGACGGGCTATATGCTAGTAAATTAAATATTTTCCGTATAGAAATATTTAGTTTAGTTATTCAGACATCAGACCTGTCCAAACTAACTGCTTCAGTAATCAAAACATTAAGCCAGTATCTTTCTACAACATAAAAAACAATCCGCAGTAAGTCTTCTTCCAGCTTCGATCATCAGATCTTTATTGCGGTCGTTAATTTTGATTCCTTTTCTAGTGTCGGCGGCTGCAGACACGGTGCGTGGCTCAGAAGGCGTCAATTTGCATTAATATGCATGGATTTCGATAGAGCGTGATAGAATACAGTATGCTGCGCACGATGCATGCATGACACTTCTTTAGACCTCAGCGATTCGATGGCGTGGAAAGTTTTTTGGTGTATAAAAACTATATCCATAAACTCTTCTGTTCCGACTTATGCTACCCCACCCTCGAGTTTTGGTTCAGTTCCTGCATTTTATAAACAAATAAAATAAATCAATTACAGTTTTGAAAGACACTGCAAAATTGTAAACTATGATATAAGGTGAATAATTGCGTATATTGTTATAAAAATTATGTAAGCTTATATTGGTAAAATGAAAACTAATGTATATATGTAATATATCAAAATTATTTAACTTTAATATTTCCTTAAAAACCGCCCCTCTCTCATTCTAATTCCTTAAAATATTTTCCTTGCCTCTAAATGTCTTAATCAAAGGAGTAACTTAAAATTCTTCCCAAAAATTTCTATCCTAAAAATGTAAATTTTCTGTCTATTGAACACGTTTCCCAGCTGTCGCTGGCAAATGGCTCAGCTTTTTTTCCTGATCTTGATCTTAAATTCGCTGAGTAAGGGGGAAAATTCTTTCTGTCATCGCTCTTGGGTGCACCTCTGTTCGAGCAGAGTGATTTTTGTGTCTTTTCTTTGTCTGCCGTAGCTTAGTAAAGATGTCCGTTTTAGCTTCTCTGAAATAAAGTTTTAATTCGACTTGTGCCGTTCTCTTCAGTGTCGGCCGACTGATTTTTATTAGTTCTAGCTGATTAGGCTTCTCCTTGCCCAGTAGCCAAGAGAAAAAATAATGGGGCTACATAATTATTATGATAATAGGAATTAATTTATTACATCTATATATATATATATATATATATATATATATGTATATATATGTGTATATATGTATATATGTATATATATATATATATATATATATATATATATATATATATATGTGTGTGTGTGTGTGTGTGTGTGTGTGTGTTTGTATTTCTAGCCAGTTATATAGAACACCCATGTAAGCATAATAGTAAACTTCAATGCACTGGACTAAGTTATGAATCTACTAGGAATCTGTGTTAACAGGGAGTGGTTAAATACGATCTTGCACGAAGTTTTACTTGTGCCGTTCTCTTCAATGTCGGCCGGCCGAACGCTGGCCGATCGGTTAGGGCGCTGATCGTCGGTACCAGAGTTCGTGCGTTCGAATCCCACTATGGCATGGATGTTCATAGCCGTTTGGAATCGGCTTTAAACAGTAGGTCCCGGTCTCATTAGCCCTCGTGTGCAAAACAGTAGACTGTAGCGCTCCAAACCAAACCAAACCAATCAATGTCGGCCGACTGCATTTTTATTACTGATAGCTGTTTAGCTTTCTCCTTGTCCAGAAATTTTATAATTTATGGATTACATATATATTGTAAAATGTTAAACATTTAAGAATTGTATAAATATGAATTGTAAGAAAAAATGTAAAGTGTAAAATAAGACTAAGCTAATGTAACAAGATTTGTTTTGTAGTTATGGCAAACAAAGTTTGTAGATATAGCAAAATATCCATATCTACAAACTTGTTACATTTACTTGATGCCTTGCTACTCGTTACGTCTGGTAGATGCATGAGACCACAATCCTCGCCGTCCAACCCCTTCTTGTGCGCATCTCTTACTTTTGTCCAACTTGGCCATCCAATTTAGTCTCACTCTCGTATGGCCATTTGCCTCCTCCAACTTAACTTGACCTGGACTTTCTTTCTCTTTACAACAGATGCACATGTATAGAAATAGTGCAAAAAAATGTAATGCTGCTGTAAAAATGGGACAGCCTTGTGGAATCTTAACACATTGTATGCGGGACACTTACTAGTACGTTTTCTGAAGATTGATACTTGGGCACGGATCACGTACTAGTACGGGTTAGGGTGACAACATGGTTTGTTTGTGGGTACAAAAATAATGGTCTATAGAGGAAAACGAAGCCGAATGTTCTTGTCTGCTAAATAGATTCTGAAAATATTTAGACAAATAAAAACTAGTTTTTACATCAGTCGATGCGGAACCATAGAACGGGCAAAAATTAAAACTATATACTACTCTTTCTATTTGATTTTTCTTATTTACGATACTATTATAAACTTATCCACTAAAAACTATATTTTTTGTTTACAAAAGTCTCATGGTTGTTATTTATATACACTCATGTCCATAAATTAAGGATAATGAAGTTCAGGCAATGAAAGAGAAAAAAGCAAAACAAATTTGACTTATTTGTAAAGTCTATTTATTAAACAAAAAGGTAAAGAGCAAAAAAGATGCTATATGTTTGACATAATTAATAAAAATTGCGATTTTTACTCCCTGGAGCAAATTTCAAAAAAGAACCTATTTACAGAAAACAGTATAACATGGTTAGTATGATGGTTAATACGGAGTATGTCTCCCGGACGATGCAATACAAGCGTTACAACGCCTACGCATGCTGAGTATCAGATTATCAATCTGATCTTGGGGAAAATTACACCACTCATCAAGCAATGCCCTCCGAAGTTCCGATAGACAGTTGGGAGGGGGTTGACGGGCTGCAATTCGTCGGCCAAGCATGTCCCACACATGCTCTATTGGATTCAAGTCCGGTGAGTATGCTGGCCAATCCATACGGGTGATATCCTCCGATTGAAGGCATTCGTCTACAATGTTTGCACGGTGAGGTCGGGCGTTGTCATCCATATACAGAAATTCAGGACCCATGGCGCCCCGAAACAAACGTACATGTTGTTCCAGAATGACATCCCGATAGATGTGGCCTGTCATCGTTACACTCTGAACATGCAGGTCAGTTCTGGAACCAAGAATAATTCCTCCCCAAACGAGCCATCCTGCACCACCGTAACGGTGTCGTTCAATGGTGTTCTCTTGGTGGTAACGGGTACCTGGCGCTCTCCATATGAAAGTCCGGCGAGAATCAGAATGTAAACTGAACCTGGACTCGTCGGAAAACATCACACAAGACCACTGTTGCGGTGTCCACAATGCATGCTCTCTAGCCCAGCATAATCGCAGGCGACAGTGAGTTGCGGTAAGGGGAACACATCTGACAGGCCTACGAGCATATAGACCAATGTTCCCTAAGCGTCTGTACACGGTCTGCCTTGAAACTGTCGTACCGGTAGCTGAAGAGAGCTGACGAGACAGGTCTGATGCTGTGCTCCGTCTGTTTCTTTTGGCAGTAACTGCCAAATACCGGTCATCATTCGGCGTAGTAACTCGGGGGCGACCTGTGCTGTAACATCTACTCACATTACCATCATGTTTGAATCGTTGCCAAAGCCTGGAGATGACACTCTGGGCGATTCCAAGTTCCTCGGATACTTCCAGCTGGGTACGTCCACATTCCAGTCGTCCGATAATTCTACCACGTAAAAAATCATCCAAATGCTTCCTTTGTGCCATAACTATGCGGTTATTGCACTGAAAGGCTTTTAAAGCGCTTGTGAACAATTTTACTTCTTTGCTACCATTCCTTATATACCCCTTTCATACACTCTCGTCATTGTGACGTACTATCCGCGCCATCTGGTGGTTTCCTGCAATTTGCATATTCTTCTTCAAGATGTGTGTGATAATTCTACAAGTGAAATTTTTATTTTAGAGCTCAATTTCTGTGTGATTCTGAATTATCCTTAATTTATGGTCATGAGTGTATTTCGATTTATATATTTGTAAATATATTTCAATATAAAATACGAAAAGTTGGTTAAAAAATTAAATAGTTTTCGATCTATTGAGATTTAACTGAATAACAAAATTTACTCTCAAAACGTCTGCTTTCCGTACAATTCCATTGCGAAATATACCCACACACAATGTTAAAATATGAAAATGTGTATGCAAAGATGATATATGTAAAACATTTACCTGCCGCTACGCAGAAGTTGTAAATTGTTTAAGAAGATTTCAATAAATGCTGGGTCTTATCGTTTTTCGATGGGTTAGGCTAGATAGTGGAAGTGGTCAATTCCATTTTACCTTGCAATTTTCATCCATAAAGCTTCCTAAAGCGGCTGAATGTGGTGTGAAGAAAGTAAGTATTTAAGTTTCTCATACATCTCATTGTGGGAATTGTACGGCACAGGGTAATACAAAAATCTGGAAAGGAGAAATAGCGTTGTTTGTATTGTTTAAATTTGTATTAAATTTGGCAGTCATTTTTAGTATCCATTAAGGCAAAATAAGCATTCAGGGTCTGATCTGGCCGACAAAGAAGTAAAAGCTGCAATGGAGATGTTTTTTCTACAACGAAATGGTATTAAAATTGGGAAAAATAATTTAGAAGCGATAAGGATAAATTTTTAATATATTACATACATATGAGTTTTTTACTTCATTTGTACAATGTTTTAATATTTGAAGGCCTTTGTACTTCTGTTTTTTAAAATGTTATGATATCCACTATATTTTGATAAAAGTGCTAGATTGCGTGGAATTGAACTCCAATAGTATTGAAATTAGTGTTCCAGAAAATGGGATCTCCTTCGAGCGGAAAGGAGAGGAGCATGGGTGATAATGAGTGCGATAGCAATGTGGTAGATGGGCAAGACATGGACACAGAAATTATTTTTCATATAATTCAATAAATATACTTTTAATTATAAACATTTTCTTAACCCATCCACCGACCACCCTCCCCACCTTTTTCCCTTTCAAAACAGTCAACCTTTTCGTAAATTCCAGACGGAACTTACCGTACCATACTAGAGTTGCCGGTTTAAAAGTTGTCAGGCTACTTTTAAGTTATTTTCCCTGCAAGGTAAAGGAGTTCCGTTACGCAAAATTAGTTTCTTTCATTTATTATCGCTTTGCAATATATTTTTTTCCTCAAAAATGTGTTATACGAGTGCGAGAAGGGGTCGACAGGTTCGTTTTCGAACAGGAATTCGCTGTCGAACCCCCTCGACGCGTCCGTTCAGTGGGTTTTAAACTAGAATGTAACATTAACCCATAGACTTCTGATTTTAGAAAATTCTAAAATTAAAATTATGTACTGGAAATTTACATTTTGTAATACATTTTCTTCAAGATTTTTTTTTGTGTGCTTCTGTAATCTCTAACATTTTAAATACAAAGGAATATTAGCATGAATTGTTAAAACATAATGTAATATTTACTTTCTTTTTCTTAATTTTATACTATAAAACATATTCTCCAAACAATTTTTCTATGTGTATTTGATATTTTTAGTATAATGGGTTAAAATTACTGCTAATGTGAAATTTAACGTTTTGAATTAAAGAAAAAGAAAGCTCTTAAAAGTCGAATAAAAGTCGAAAAAATGTAAAATTAAGTTCAATTTTCGACTTCTCACATCTTCAAAACTATCAGTTTTATACACATAATCTTTTTTAGCATAGTTAGAGCAAATTATTAATTTTACACTCACATCTCATTCATTTCTGAAACATAAAAAATGTTTTTGTTAGAAAATTTTAAATAAGAGATACTTTGTTGTAAACAAAAATGATATCAAGTCTAACGCGCATGATTACTAAAAATATAATTAAGTTTAAGACAAACTTATTGTTTTAAAACATACTGAAATATCTCAAAATAATTTTGAACCTAAATTTGTATTAACCTATTTAATTTTGTATTAACCATTAATTAATGAACATTTATTAATGAACATTAATGAACATAATGTATAATTAATGAACCTTAATTATTGAACATTTATTAATTTTAAATAAGAGACACTTTGTTGTAAACAAAAATGATATCAAGTCTAACGCGCATGATTACTAAAAATATAATTAAGTTTAAGACAAACTTATTGTTTTAAAACATACTGAAATATCTCAAAATAATTTTGAACCTAAATTTGTATTAACCTATTTAATTTTGTATTAACCATTA
>CM063500.1:19345233-19350233 GCA_032207245.1 Pardosa pseudoannulata | reverse complement strand
ATCCCAAAAGCTCTGATTAAGTGATTATTTTGAAGTAAGAAATAGCTGAAAATCAATGATGTAAAATATTCTTGATAATTCTTGAACCAAAAGGGAGCGGTTTGTACTGATTTGCAAGGGATAAGGTAGCATGTGCGTGTTAAAATATATAAGCAGATTCAGTTTAGGTTTCCTTTACCTGTTCCTTTACCTGGATATGTGCTTCACTACTTTCTTTACGAAACCATTTCTCTATAATTGGTGCAAAGAACAATAAAGCTAGTGTTAACACCAATAGTCCTATGACAAGTCAATGTTTTTCTTTTGCATCTTATGTTACATCTGGGGGAAGCCAAGAACGTGAAATATTCTCTCAAACATTATGGAACAAAACCGTTTTGGTAGTTAGGTGACAGTTGAATAGTTGTTAAGCCCATTGAAGATGTTAAAGTTTGAAGAAATAAAGTTAGAATGAATAGAGCAAAAGCTTTTAAAAAGCTTTGAACAAAACATTCTGATATATCTAAGAGTTTTTCGTGCAATACGGATTCCTAACAAGAGTGAGCTACCTATTAGTTTTTCAATATTGCTTTGATACATATTTCTTCCCACCGATTACCATTCTTCTCAAACACATCTCAAATTGACAGTTCCGAACAACCGGTCACCAAGCTTAGACCTTCAACACAATAAGTACAGTTCTTGACTACTAAAACATTGCACTAATATATAGCGGTGGTAGTCAAACTAACATATTCTTATGATCTTTTTATACCATAACATGCACGTGCTAAGAAATCAGCATATTCAGTGTAGAATTCCATTTCCCGTTGTAGAATACGTTGCCTTCTCGTTAGATAGCCAACAATTTTCAACTGATTAAAGGCCTCATCACAAGTCTACCTGAACTAAAATAAATCGGTTGAAAATTCTTCTCTGTATTTCAAGAAATCTACACATTATTTACCAGTATAAGGAATCATAAACTAGCATGTACATGCTGAATCGGTTGAAAGTTCATCTCTGTTATACAAGAAATCTACACATTCTTTACCAGTATAAGGAATCATAAACTAACACGTAGATGCTGAATCGGTTGAAAATTCTTCTCTGTAATACAAGAAATCTACACATTCTTTACCAGTATAAGGAATCATAAACTAACACGTACATGCTGAATCGGTTGAAAATTCTTCTCTGTAATACAAGAAATCTACACATTCTTTACCAGTATAAGGAATCATAAACTAACACGTACATGCTGAATCGGTTGAAAATTCTTCTCTGTAATACAAGAAATCTACACATTCTTTACCAGTAAAAGGAATCATAAACTTACACGTACATGCTGAATCGGTTGAAAATTTTTCTTTATAATACAAGAAATCTACACATTCTTTACCAATATAAGGAATCATAAACTAACAAGTACATGCTGATATGTGATGCGGCCAAAAGAGTGTCTTTTGAATGGTTAAAGCTTCTTGCTTAAATTAAAAAGTCATTAACCACTTTCCCATGTAAAGTTACTTGCACGCAGAGCGTGACTAAATCAGTGGCATACGAGGCAATTGCCGCGGGCCACCACATCAGAGGGAAGTCTCCAAATCGAATAAAAAGTCTATTTTACTTTTCCTTCTTTAATGAACTTTGTATACAATATCATTACAGGGTAAAATCCGTCAGTTTTATGTTAACTTCTTCATCAATCGATTGTATGAACAGAAAAAAGTATATATTTCATAAACCCCTGGCTTTCTAGGACGGAATTCAACTAAATTTTGCAATTTCGATGGACAAATTTGGCTAATTAAAAGGCAATATTTTTACATATCGCAAAATGTGATATCTATAGGTTCTAGTCAGTTTTCTTGTTATATATCTATAATGAGGTGAAATTTTCAAATACTTCCATATAATTCGGTTTTTCATTACTGAAGTAAATGAGTTCATTACTTCATTACTGAAGTAAATGACGTTTCATTACTGATGAAACAGATGGGGAAGGCAAAGAAGTTTTTATCAAAGGCCCCCAATTAGGGTAAATCGGGTTCTGCTTACATGTATATATACTTAAAATGTTTATGTGCATAAACATTTATAGATGTATATAGAAGCCCGTTACCATATTTCAGAGTTATATTACAAACAGTGATGCATTCAAAAGTACCTGTGTAACAAACTCTCCTATAGACAGCCCCTCGCGAATTATTCACTCCTCAAACAAATTCGCCGCGAACAGGCAAAAAAAAATTGCTTCAAATTTGTCTCTTATTAACCTCTACACATCCCGCTTCTTGACTCCATACCTGTCGACACCCTATTTAGTAATAATGGGCGGGTTTTTTCTCCGCGTCACTGATCCCCACGGATGGCTTGATGATCCCGACTCTTGATCTCCGCCTCTTCTCATCCCTTGGCGACTTTCGAATCCTCGCCAACTCGGCAACCCTGAAACCAGCTCTCCCGGCCGCGGGAACTTGCTCACAACAAAACAAAACTTTCCAGCGCGAGGGATATACTATGTGAAGCTTTCCGTCATGCAGAGATCCTCTTTTTCTATAGACTCGCTCATATCCGGCAGCCCCGGATTTCAAAGTCCGGCTTTCCAGTGGCCTTTCCTTTACAACGGTTACATGCTGTTGCCTCGGTATTTTCCGGGGGCCCCCCTGTCCCTGCAAGATCAACTTTTATCGGGGGCCCGGCTACCACCCTACAGAGAAAACCCTATAGACTGTCGAGTTCAAGGATTGACAGTTCCGAGCAACAGGTCCCCAAGCTTAGACCTTCAACACAGTAAGTACAGTTCTTGAATACTAAAACAGTGCACTATTATTTAGCGGTGGTAGTCTAACTAACATAATTTAACGGGAGCCTTAAAACAAGGGGCTTAACGATAAATTTTAATGCAGATTTTTTAATTCCCCCCGTGAACTTACATCTCAAAGCTAATACAACCCGTCATGTAGCTAGAGTTCTTTTCCGTGATGGGTTCAAAGTCTTAATTCAAAATACAGTCAACATTCAGTATGATAAAAATAGTATTCAATCACACACACCCCCACACACAAAATACATACATAGTCTTATACATTCATCTTGCATACATACATTCAAATATATCGTAAAATGGATCAGCAATGCTGTACGTAAATTCGTTCTATTTTGAAAAATGTATTTACTACCATATTATGTCTTTTATTTTAAGCTCTAAGTTTTAACCAGGTTTAAATTTGACCTTAATTTAAATTTTTATAAGTTTTAAAAATCTTGTAATGTGCATATTGAAAGTATTTCGGGAAGGGCTTAGTCATTTAGTACCCCTTTGTCTATAAATACGTTCTTAAATATAGGAATAATATATATATATATATAGTATATATATATATATATATATACACACACATATACATATATATACATAGATACATATATACACACACACACATATATATATATATATATATATATATATATATGTATATATATATATACATACAATTATTCTGCAATAATCTAAAAGGGGGAAGGGGGGTCTTCCCTTCACTACATCACTTCTTAGAATTCTAAAGATTTTCCTAGGAATCTATCCCAAACATAGAAATATCTCAAATGAAGTCTAATACATTAATGTCTAGCTCTCATTTTGAGGACAGTTAAAAATTAGTTTGTCAAATACACATAATACATACATTCATACAAAGTCTTATACATTCATTTTGCATGCATACATAAATATAACATAAAATGTATCAGCAACGCTGTACGTACATTACTTGTATCTTTCAAAATGTATTTACTACCACATTATGTCTTTCATTTTAAGCTCTAAGTTTTCCTTAGGTTTAAATTTGAACTTAATTTAAATTTTTAAAAGTTTTAAAAATCTTGCAATGTACATATTGAAATTAAGGGTTTAGTCCTTTAGTACCCCTCCGCCTATAAACACACTCTTAAATATAGGAATATAAATATATATATATATATATATATATATATATATATATATATATATATATATATATATATATATATATATATATATATATATATATATATACATACATAAATATACTATATAAATATATATATACATACACATAATATATATAAATATATATACACATACACACAACATATATATATATATATATATATTTATATATATATATATATTTATATATATATATATATATATATATATATATATATATATATATATATAAATATATAATACAATTATTCTGCAATCCTCTAAAAGGGGGAAGGGGGTCTTCCCTTCGCTACATCACTTCTTAGAACTCTAAAGATTTTTCTAGGAATCTATCTCAAACTTAGAAATATCTCAAATGCAGTCTAACACATTAATGTCTAGCTCTCATTTTGAGGACAGTTAAAAATTAGTTTGTCAAATACACATAATACATACATTCATACAAAGTCTTATACATTCATTTTGCATGCATACATAAATATATCATAAAATGGATCAGCAAGACTGTACGTAAATTCATTGTATCTTGAAAAATGTATTTACTACCATATTATGTCTTTTATTTTACGCTCTAAGTTTTCACCAAATTTAAATTTGAACTTAATTTAAATTTTTAAAAGTTTTAAAAATCTTGCAATGTACATATTGAAATTAAGGGTTTAGTCCTTTAGTACCCCTTTGCCTATAAACACGTTCTTAAATATAGGAATATAAATATATATATATATATATATATATATATATATATATATATATATATATATATATATATATATATATATATTCTGCAATCTTCTAAAAAGGAGGGAAGGATTCCTTCCCTTCGCTACGTCCCTTCTTAGAACTCTAAGGATTTGTCTAAGAATCTGCCCCAAACATAGAAATATCTTAACATGCAATTTAACAAATTAATGTCTAACTCTCATTTGAGGACAGTTAATAATTAGTTTGTAAAATCCACAAAATACATACATACATACATACATACACAGTCTTATACAACCATTCACGTTCTTAAAAATAGGAA
>CM063500.1:19337733-19340233 GCA_032207245.1 Pardosa pseudoannulata | reverse complement strand
AGTTAATTATACCAAACAATAAATTACTGTTGCATATTATCTATACCTATTTCACCTGCCTATCTACCTATTAAAAACACAAAGTAGCAATTAATTAAAACATCCGTTTAATCTAGTAAAAAATTGTTTATCCAGTTCCAATTGTTGCGCCAGTTCTTAAAAAAATAGCACTGAAAATTACAAGGATAAAAATTATAATAAGAAAAAGTCAAAAGGCATTAACTAATCGAATATAGAAAACTTTGGATTAGGAGAATTTGGACAAGATAAATAGAAAAAAATGTGAGTTCCTGCACAAATAAATTTGTGTGAACAATAATGCTATCGTTGATGACTTTCCCCATACGTTACTTTGTCCGCTTCCACCCCGATACATTCGTTTTCAGGGACATTTTTTCAATTGCACGTGCGAACAAGGAAAGACTAAGTGCTGTGAGTTTTACTAATACAATACAGTACAATAGCTACGTATTAATGCAGTTTAAAAATGTGGGAGAGAAGCTGCCAAATACCTGGAACTGAATTTAACACATTGTGTGTGGGTACACAGCGGAATTGTATCGGGAGCGGGCGTTTTGTGCTTAAATTTAGTTATTTAAATTAGATCGAAAATTATTTAATTTTTTAACCAACTTTTCGTATTTTATATTGAAATATACAAATAGACAAATAAACAATATATATATATATATATATATATATATATATATATATATATAAATACAAATATATATATTTATAATAAAATATACATATATATCATATCATTTTCGCAAGGATAAATAAAAAGTTAATTTAAAATCTAAATTGATTTTTTAATCAATTTTCCGTTTTGTGGTTCCGCATCGACTGATGTAAAAACTTTTTTTTATTTGTCTAAATTTTTCCAGAATCTATGATGTAGACAAGAACATTCGGCGTAGTTTTCCTGTATATACCGTTATTATTATACCCACAAACCATGTTGTTACACTAACCCGTACTAGTACGTGTCCCGCGCTCAAGTATCAATCGTCAGAAAACGTACTAGTGCGTATCTCGCATACAATGTGTTAATATTATTTATTTAATTTGTAAATATATCTATATATTCGCTTATCTCAGGGGGCTCACGTACTCATGTGTATAAATAGTGAAGCCGCTACTGCTATAAAGGTATATCGTATAAGTCCATAACCCATCACTATAACTGTATTTCATCTTGATTACTTGTGGAAGGATCACTGATTGGTTAGGGTGCTGATCTTCGGTGCTGGAGTTCGCTGGTTCGAATCCCACTGTGGCAGGGGTGCTCGGAATCGGCATTAAGCAGAAGGTCCCGGTCTCAATAGCCCTCGTGTAGGAAAAACGTAGACCGTAGTGCACCGAAACAAAACCAAACTTCTTAACTATTTCATGCATTTTTTTGAAGTTCATCAATGATAACTTTTGGCGATGGTTTAGTGGTAGTTAACAAAAATAATTAAAAAATCTATGTCACAAAAGCTCCCCTCTCACGTCATCGAAAAATAACATAGATCAAGATGTACCTCTTGATTTCGTTTATAATATTATATAAACTTGTAAATGTATAGATAATTGTCTCTAATCCAATAGTGAACAAAGTTACTTAACATTTACATATATCTACAAGTAAATATTTATCGTAATACAATCAAAAATTAGGATAACAGTAGAACCTCGATTAATCGTTAATCTCTGTTAACCGAAGTTGGTTTCTTCTTCACTTTTTTTTTTCACTTTCTACTATCATTCAAAATTTTCTCTTTACAAACATGCATTGTTAAATTTTTATTTTTTCCCACATTCCCTTTGTATGCAAGCTGTCCTTTCCAAACTACGAGTGCAGATAAATATTTTGGAATTCACTTTTTTAGAATTCCTTGTCACAAGCACAATTCTCGTTATGAGTTTACTCTTCCCTACTTTCAAACATACCCTATAACAAAAACACATGCCATTTCGAAATTTGGAAGGCCATACTGCCGATTTCCATAACAATCGACTGCACCAATGACGATACTACATATTAAGCTGGATGATTATTGATGAATTCTGGATTATCCGAAAATTTCTCATTATCCGAAGCAGGTTCGGTCCCAATTACTTTGATTAAGAGGTTCTACTGTATATACGAAAGTTTTACCCCGATGTTTTTTTGGGACATAAAGATTATCAAAATGGTAAAGATATACTAGACATTAAAATTTAAAAGCGCCCTAAAATAACTGTATTATCATTAAAATACTAGCATATAGCCCGTCCTATGACTGGATCAGTAAAATTTTTAATTTTCCAGAATTGTAAAGTACCCTCTGAGGCAGGTAATAAAATGGTTTGCTTTCGGCACAGAATTATCTTACAATTGTACTGAGGTAAAATTTGAATACAAGTTTGGAAAACAACTCAGGTAATGAGCTTAAATGGAAATTTTGTTGTGGTAGTCTCTTATCCCAAAAGTATTCTCCATTTTGTCATTCATGTATTTCTCATTTCGCGT
>CM063500.1:19322733-19332733 GCA_032207245.1 Pardosa pseudoannulata | reverse complement strand
TTGCATTTAATGCTGAGGGGTGCTTATCATTCCACATTTACAGTTTGGTGAATCTAATTTTCCAATTCTGTACAAGAAGGTTGGGAAACTTCCATGATCGGTTATGAAATAATTTAATATGTCATTTTCGAATTGTAACTTTTGTTCTACTTTAGACATTATAGTATAGGTTGCTCTTCCTTTTTCACTATTGTCCCAATAATCTTGCAAATCTTTATTTATGTTTTCTTTCATATATTTTTTAAATATTGATACCGGGAGCTGTCGAAACCAAAAACAAAACCATGACTCTCACATCGTTTTTGGATAACAAATATGGATAAAGCATATATTGGAGCATAAATATAGCCTCCGAACCATTGTTTCATTAAAAATGCCATTTTGAATAAAAACTAATCTCTCAAGCCTTAGACGATAATTTTGAGTTTTAAAAATATAGTACAATTGCAGTTATTTATTGTTCAACAAAAGATATTTTAATACCGCTAACCAAAATCATCTAAAAATTGTGCGAACAGCCTCTGTAATAATTTGTACCTCCTTTCGTTAAATAAATAATTAAGCCTCACAGGAGAGTTTAGAGGAAATAAAACTTTTAAATTGGAAGATGTTTAAAAGTAAACTTTTTAAGATAATGAAATTTACTATTACAGTTATATGAATAAAATTTGGTTCACAGAACTATAAGTCTTAAACACTAACTTTTGTTCCACTGTAATGTTCATGCTTATTACTTCTTATGTAAATTGAAATAAATATTTAACCCTTTTTTGCATAATTTTTTTCGGTGTTAAATCAACGAACAAAACTACAGAGAATTACAATTTCCTGCCTAGAGGGCGTTACAGTCATCATATACATTATTTCTATTTTTCAAATCCTGTAATAAAAACCTAAAAAAAGGAGGAGAAAACCCTTCCTAATTACTACTTTTAAGTGAATAAAAGAAATTACAGTTATACAAGTGATGATGAATATATAGTTTTTAGAGACCATTATTTCGCAGACAAAAGACAAAAATATCATTATCAGTCATGTTTAACATCTGTTCGGATTATCCAATGTTCAAACTTGACCTTTAAACATTGAAGAGATGCAGCGAATACTTCCAAAACCGGACAATAACATAAAAGCTGTGATCATTTCTTTTTTTAATTATCTCTTTAAAAAAAATATCAGAGAAAAAGTCTTTCTTTCCTTCCTGGATTTGTGGCATCAACGTTGAAGAAATTGATAAGGCAAATGACGATCGTTCTATTTCACACCTTTCTGCTTTCAGCTTAATTGCTTCTAATGATAGGTTGCGTTTAGACAATTTAATGATTGTGGATAACAGATGTAAAATATCCCCTAATGCTTCAAGTTACTCAAGAACACTGAAAGTCGTTATTGGGAAGTTGTTAAACGTTTCACAGAATTTTGCATGCATTTGGTGGATTAACATGCGTTGGATTAACAGCTACAAAGGCTGTAAGAGGGTAACAAATTTTGATTTCAGTGTTAAGTTTTAAGGTAACGGAAGATTTAACTGAAAAAATATTCAAAATTTCCCCAATTTTTATTGGCTATTTTAAAGTATCTAATTCTGCATGCATTTAGTGGACTAACAGTACTGGATTAACAGGAAAAAAGATTTAAAGAAGGTAACAAATTTTGATTAAATGTTTGAAGTTTTAAGGTATTGAAAAATTTAATTGAGGAAGTTTTCAAAATTTCTCAAATTTTATTGGCTATTTTAAAGTATCTAATTTGCATGTATTTAGTGGATTAACAGCAAAAAGGGCTTAAAGAGAGTAAAAACATTTAAGTTCTATGTTTGAAGTTTTAAGACATTGAAAGATTTATCTAAAGAAATGTTAAAAATCTCTTTTTTTATACGTTATTTTAAAATATCTAACTTTGCAATTTTTGGATTAACTTGTCTGGACTAAAAAAAAAAAAAAAAAAAAAAAAAAAAAAAAAAATGATTTTTTCTTTTGAAGTTTTGAGGTATCAAAATATTTAACTGGAGAAATTTTCAAATTTTATCTATTACTATACGTTATTTTAAAATGTTTAATTTTGTATTCTTTTGATGCATTACCATGTACTGGATTAACAGCTACAAAGGCTGTAAGAGAGTAACAAATTTTGATATCAATGTTTGGAGTTTTAAGGTATTGGAAGATTTAACTGAAGAAATACTCAATATTTCCCCAATTTTTTGGCTATTCTAAAGTTATCTAATTATGCATGCATTTAGTGGACTAACAGTACTGGATTAACAGCAAAAAAGGTTTAAAGAAGGTAACAAATTTTGATTACAGTGATTGAATTTTTAAGTAATTGAAAGATTTAATTGAGGAAGTTTTCAAAATTTCTTAATTTTTATTTGCCATTTTAAAATATCTATTTGCGCATTCATTTACTGGACTAACAGTACTGAATTAACAGGAAAAAAAGTTTAAAGAAGGTAACAAATTTTGATTAAATGTTAAGTTTTAAGGTATCGGAAGATTTAACTGAAGAAATATTCAAAATTTATCCAATTTTTATTGGCTATTTTAAAGTATCTAATTGTGCATGCATTTAGTGGACTAACAGTACTGGATTAACAGGAAAAAAGATTTAAAGAAAGTAACAAATTTTGATTAAATGTTTGAAGTTTTAAAGTATTGAAAGATTTAATTGAGGAAGTTTTCAAAATTTCTCAAATTTTATTGGCTATTTTAAAGTATCTAATTTGCATATATTTAGTGAATTAACTGTAAAAAAGGCTTAAAGAGGGTTAAAATTTTCTATGTTTAAAGTTTTAAGGAATTGAAAGATTTACTAAGGAAATGTTTAAAAAAATCTATGTTTTTATACGTTATTTTAAAATATCTAATTTTGCATTTTTTGGATTAATACGTACTGCACTAACGAACAAAAAAATTAAAAAAATTAAAAAGGGTAATAATATTTGATTTCTTTGCTTGAAGTTTTAAGGAATATTTAGCTGGAGAAATTTGCAAAATTAATCTATATCTATACGTTATTTTAAATTATCTAATTTTGCATATTTTGATGGATTACCATGTACTGCATTAACAGTTACAAAGTCTCAAAGAGGGTAAAAATTTTGATTTCTCTGTTTGAATTTTTAAGGATAAGATTTAATTGGGGTTCAAATTTCCCTGTTTCTATACTTTATTTTAAAATACCTAATTTTGCATGCATTTGGTGAACTAACAGTAACAAAAGTTCAACGAGGTTTAAAAATTTTCATTTCTTTTTTTTAAGTCTTAAGGT
The DNA here is from genome assembly GCA_032207245.1 of Pardosa pseudoannulata. Lineage (NCBI taxonomy): Eukaryota > Metazoa > Arthropoda > Arachnida > Araneae > Lycosidae > Pardosa > Pardosa pseudoannulata. Next base: position 19,329,463 of record CM063500.1, on the reverse strand, counting down.
AAAGATTTAACAGAGGAATTGTAGAAAATTTTCCTATTTCCATACGTTATTTTAAAGTATCTAATTTCTCTATGAAAAACTGCAGTAGATAATTAGTTAAACCGAAATATAATTGTTACTGTCTAGAGAGAAAGGAAATTAAGCATCCTAATCATCATAAGTTCTAACTATAAGCTGTAGTAATATAATGTAATTAACAATGAAACACAGTTTAATTAATTTTATTTGTATTAAATTCAAATTTAAGTTAATTCACACTTTTTTCAGTATTGTCTACACATATTTAGTTATTTCCATACTTGCTTAACCATATTTACGTGTAATATTTTCATAAAATAAAAACTGCACATTTTTCTTAATCACTTACGTTAATTTTTTTGAAAATTTTTAATTTTAATTTTAAATTTTAATAAATTTTTGGTTACAGCACTAATATTTTAGCCTATTTTTACAGGCTTTTCATCTAGTGTATGTGTACACACATACACACACATTATATATATATATATATATATATATATATATATATATATATATATGTGTGTGTGTGTATATATATATCTATATTTATATGTATATTTGTATATATAAATATATATATATATATATATATATATATACATACATACATATAGATGTATATATATAAATAAATATATATATACATGTATATATATATATATATATATATATATATATAATATGTGTATATATATAAATAAATATATATATATATATGCATATTAAGTGTGTGTATATGTGTGTAGTTTGAGACCAGGTTTAAAGGTATATATATAATATATATATGTGCATTTGAATGATGAATTAATGAAGTAACACTCCAATATAATTCTAAAAATTGGTAGTTTTTAAGACTGCTTGCATACATTTCACTCACTCTATACTTTGAATTTACACAACTTTTCGAAAGTATATTTCAAAATCATACGCCTCTGTATACTTTAAAATCACACTCTTCCAAAATGAAAACATTTTAGTTAAAGCGAAAAATTGTTAAATATTAATTTTATTCGCCATATACCGAGAATTTCTCTTTTATCTTTGGCAACGATTGATTGCAACATAAGGGTGTGAAATTGTCAATATTATATCCCTAGATACCTGTATAATTGTCCCTAATAATATAGTCTGATAGACAGCAAAATGACGACAGTGATGTCACAGATGCTAAGATAAGTGCAATGCCAAGCAATCTTATTGTGATACCTTGAATGTGTGAAAGACGTTTTCATCTCGAAATTGCTTTTGAGTTAATGTCTCCCTTTCAAACATATGTATATGTTAAACACCGAATGACTGTCTCAAAGAACTAGGATCATTGTGTATTATTTCATTTTTGTAGGTAATTTTGCAGGAATAAAATATTTTCATCTTAAAATTGCTTTTGAGGTAATGTTCCCCTTTCAAATATGTATAGTTAAAGACCGAAGGATTGTCTTGAACTAGGATCCTTGTATATTTTTCTCGTCTTTATACGCAATTTTTCAGGAATAAGGTGTTCAACTGAGAAGAGTGAAATATAGGACTCATTGCTGTTATTATAAGAACTGTTTTATGTTATACTGCATTTAATTAATAAAAAAAGGCTAAGAATCTTATTCTTATTCGACTACTCCTATTTTTCCATATTTTTTATTTTTTAATACGTTATTGATATCACCAGGAACAGTTAAGAAAGTAACTTTCAAAACTAATTTTATTTCAAATCTAATCTTACTTATCTTATCTGTCAAAACTAATCTTATTCTTATTCGACTAGTCCTGTTTTTTCATATTTTTTCATTTTTTAATACTTTATTGATATCATTAGTAACAGTTAAGATATTAACCTTGAAAACTAATTTTATTTCAAAACTAATCTTACTCATTTTTTCTTTTAAAACTAATCGTGTTCTTATTCGACTACTCCTGTTTTTCCTATTTTCTCATTTTTTTAATACTTTATTGATATCGCCAGGATCAGTTAAGATAGTAACTTTCAAAGCTAATTTTATGTCAGAACCATTCTTACTCATCTTATGCTTCAAAACTAATCTTATTCTTATTCGACTATTCCTGTTTTTTTCATATTTTTTCATTTTTTAATACTTTATTGATATCACCAGGAACAGTTAAGATAGTAACTTTCAAAGCTAATTTTATGTCAGAACTATTCTTACTCATCTTATGCTTCAAAACTAATCTTATTCTTATTCGACTATTCCTGTTTTTTTCATATTTTTTCATTTTTTAATACTTTATTGATATCACCAGGAACAGTTAAGATAGTAACTTTCAAAGCTAATTTTATTTCAAAACTAATCTTACTCATTTTTTCTTTTAAAACTAATCGTGTTCTTATTCGACTACTCCTGTTTTTCCTATTTTCTCATTTTTTTAATACTTTATTGATATCGCCAGGATCAGTTAAGATAGTAACTTTCAAAGCTAATTTTATGTCAGAACCATTCTTACTCATCTTATGCTTCAAAACTAATCTTATTCTTATTCGACTATTCCTGTTTTTTTCATATTTTTTCATTTTTTAATACTTTATTGATATCACCAGGAACAGTTAAGATAGTAACTTTCAAAGCTAATTTTATTTCAAAACTAATCTTACTCATTGTATGCTTTCAAAACTAATCTTATTCATATTCGGATACTCCTTTTTTTCCATATTTTTTCATTTTTTAATACTTTATTGATATCACCAGGAACAGTTAAGATAGTAACTTTCAAAGCTAATTTTATGTCAGAACTATTCTTACTCATCTTATGCTTCAAAACTAATCTTATTCTTATTCGACTATTCCTGTTTTTTTCATATTTTTTCATTTTTTAATACTTTATTGATATCACCAGGAACAGTTAAGATAGTAACTTTCAAAGCTAATTTTATGTCAGAACTATTCTTACTCATCTTATGCTTCAAAACTAATCTTATTCTTATTCGACTACTTCTGTTTTTCCATATTTTTTCATTTTCAATACTTTATTGATATCACCAGGAACAGTTAAGATAGTAACTTTCAAAGCTAATATTATTTCAAAACTAATCTAACTCATTGTATCTTTCAAAACTAATCTTATTCATATTCGAATACTCCTTTTTTTCCATATTTTTTCATTTTTTATTACTTTATTGATATCACCAGGAACAGTTAAGATAGTAACTTTCAAAGCTAATTTTATGTCAGAACTATTCTTACTCATCTTATGCTTCAAAACTAATCTTATTCTTATTCGACTATTCCTGTTTTTTTCATATTTTTTCATTTTTTAATACTTTATTGATATCACCAGGAACAGTTAAGATAGTAACTTTCAAAGCTAATTTTATGTCAGAACTATTCTTACTCATCTTATGCTTCAAAACTAATCTTATTCTTATTCGACTACTTCTGTTTTTCCATATTTTTTCATTTTCAATACTTTATTGATATCACCAGGAACAGTTAAGATAGTAACTTTCAAAGCTAATATTATTTCAAAACTAATCTAACTCATTGTATCTTTCAAAACTAATCTTATTCATATTCGAATACTCCTTTTTTTCCATATTTTTTCATTTTTTATTACTTTATTGATATCACCAGGAACAGTTAGGATACTAACTTTTAAAACTAATTTATTTCGTTTTTAACAACCCCTTTTGAAAATTTAGTATGTTGTTTGTATTATATGTATGTAAATATGGTCAAAATTTTAACGTACAATAATAATTATTTTAAAAACTATTAATTATTAACTGTTTAAAAAGTAGCCTTAATAAAAATTTTCCATGCGCACATAATATACTTGAAAAATTTAGCATATTGTTTTTAATATGTATACGTAAATGTAGTCAATATTTTAACAGACAGTAATAATTATTTTAGAATTTAATAATAATTAGCTATTTAAAAAGTAGCTGAAATGAAAATTTTCCATGCTCATCCTTTTTACACATAATCTGCTTGAAAAATTTAGCATGTTATTTCTAATTTGGGTACGCAAATGTGGTCAAAATTTTTACGGATAGTAATAATTTTTTTAGAAGCTATTAATTATTAGCTATTTAAAAAAAGAAGATTTATTAAAAATTTTCCATGCGCTTTCTTTCTACACATAATCTGCTTAAAAAATTTAGCATTTTATTTTTAATATGGGTACGTTAATGTGGTCAAAATTTTAACGGACAGTAATAATAATTTAGAAGTTATTAATTATTATCCATTTAAAAATTAGCTTTATTACATATTTTCCATAAAGATCCTTTTTACACATAATCTGCATGAAAAATTTGGCCTATTATTTCTAATATGGGCACATAAATGTTGTCAAAATTTTAACGGACAGTAATAATTATTTTAGAAACTATTAATTATTAGCTATTTAAAAAGTATCTTAAATAAAAATTTTCCATGAGCATTTTTTACACATCTGCTTGAAAAATTTAGCAAGTTGTTTGTAATATGTATACATAAATGTGGTCAAAATTTTAACAGACAGTAATAATTATTTTAGAAGCTAATAATTATTAGCTGTTTAAAAAGAAGCTTTATTAAAAATTTTTCATGCGCTTTCTTTCTACACATAATCTGCTTAAAAATTTAGCATTTTATTTTTAATATGGGTTCGTTAATGTGGTCAAAATTTTAACGGACAGTAATAATAATTTAGAAGCTATTAATTATTATCCATTTAAAAATTAGCTTTATTAAAAGTTTTCCATATGATCCTTTTCACATAATCTGCTTGAAAAATTTAGCGTGTTTTTTCTAATATGGGTACGTCAATGTAATCGAAATTTTAATAATACACAGTAATAATTATTTTAGAAGCTATTTTAGAAACTATTAATTATTAGCTATTTAAAGGGTAGCTTTTATAAAAATTTTCCATGCTCATCCTTTTTACACATAATCTGCTTGAGAAATTTAACATGTTATTTCTAATATGTGTATGTAAATGTGGTAAAACTTTAATAAACAGTAATTATTATTTTAGAAGCTAATAATTATTAAAAAGTACCTTTATTAAGAATGTTCCAAGCGCATACATTTTACACACATAATTTGCTTGAAATTATTTAACTCTGTTTAAAAATAGTTAATAGTAAACTGGAAAATATTAAAAGAGCAATAAAATAGAAAAATATTGTTTTTGTACAAATTATGTGTTAAAAGCATACATTTTCTCTATCTCTGCTTGAAAAAGTAGCCTGTGTTTCTAATAAAATATATTTTACATCAAACTATAAATATATTTTTCTCTGGTTATATATCTATATTCCCAACTGAAAAATATGTGCAACTGCATCAACATATAGCTATGTGTTACTGTTGTATAATTTAAATATCTTTAAATTTACTGTTAAGTAGATAAAAATGTCGCAAAAAATTATTAATATATAACTTAAAATACTGAGACAAAATAAATTTTAAATTTAATTCTAAGTCTTTTCAACATCAATAGGCTAAGAGTTCATTCTTAAATAAAAATAACATTAGGAAAGTTATAAAAATTTATTAAAAAAAAAAAAAAACCCACACTATAAATTAAAAAAATAAATTTGAGAGTTTAAAAAATTTCCGCACTTTTTAAAAATCAAATATGAAGTACCTTTAAGCAAGTTTTATGCAGGGATTATACTGTTACAAATGTTGCACAACCATAAAAAAAAACGAAACAAACAAATAAACAGTTGAGAAGGAACGTATCTGATTAGAGCATACAAGTTCCTTTTACGATGTACTGGACCACCAAAAGTGCTCAGAAATGATTTTAAGTCTTTTCAACATCAATTGCCGATGAGTTTGTTGTTAAATAAAAATAACATTTGGAAAGTTAAAAAATTTATTTTTAAAAAATCCCACACTATCAATTAAAGAATTAAATTTAAGTGTTTAACAGCATCCGCACTATTTAAAAATCAAATATGAAGTACCTTTAAGCAAGTTTTATGCAGGAATTATACTGTTACAAATGTTGCACAACGATACAAAACAAACAAATGAATAAACAGTTGAGAAGGAACGTATCTGATTAGAGCATACAAGTTCCTTTTACGATGTACTAATCTCCAAAAGTGCTCAAAAATGATCCTAAGTCTTTTCATCATCAATTGCCGATGAGTTTATTGCTAAATAAAAGTAACATTAGGAAAGTTATAAAAATTTACTTGTAAAAAACCCCATACTATAAATTAATTAAATTTAAGAGTTTAACAATATCCGCACTTTTTAAAATTCAAATATGAGAGCTGTTACCTTAGAGCAAGTTTTATGCAGGAATTATACTGTTACAAAAGTTGCACAACGATACAAAACAAACAAACGAATAACCAGATGAGCAGGAACGTATCTGATTAATGCATGCAATAATCAAATAAAAACCGCTCCATCCCAACCATTCAGACATTATAATTTTGCACGCAATACAGTGATTTATAAATGGTAAGGTTACACACTCGATCGAAAAAGATTTATCACACAAGCAATGTTGAAACACAAAAAGGAAAAGAGCGTTTAAAATATCAGTTTTAAAATTTATAAATATTTAACCTTTAATATAAATTTATGTTGTTTTAGTTTTATGTTATACCAAATGTTGTATACATGATAAACATTAAGAATGTTGAGAAGTGTATCTGATACGTCCTTTTAACGATGTATTTCACATCTCATTAAAAGTTTCATAATGTTGTTTTGCCTTCGAGTTTATTGCTAAATTAAAATACATTAAC
>CM063500.1:19297733-19317733 GCA_032207245.1 Pardosa pseudoannulata | reverse complement strand
TAAGTTAAGCAAAACAATGGAGAGCATTATTTCTGACGCCATTAGAAACTGATTAGTTATCCTCTTTTGTTTTATAAGCTGAAAACTAATATAACTAAAAATCACGTATTTGTATCTGGTAACCAAGATAGAAATCAGTTACTCCTGTTTTTTTATATATTTATTTATTTATTTATTTTTTGTTAGTCAGCTTCATGGTGTAGGGTTTCCTACATCAGGTCCAATATACCACGTCGCAATATGCGACAAGTCCAAGGTTAAAGGTATTAGGCAGCTTTACTTTGAGCGAGGTACCAAGAGGGCTGAAGACTGACTTAACCTCAAGAATGGGTCTCGGTAATTTAGAAGCAGGGACTTCGTAGAAGACCTTAAGGCCAGGCCTGCCACTTCCAGGCTTATTCTTTGAGAACTTGGAAGATATTACGACCACGAATCGATTTTACGTGTCTCAACAGCTATTAATGAATACGGCGGAACTTTGGCCTGTTCGAGCCTCTATCACGTTACCTTCCATATATGAGATCGTTCCTGCTACCACTGCTTCTAAGCCCATTTTTAAGAAATAAGTCTAAAATTATATAGTTTCTATTATTTTGTATTATGGCAACTGTACATTTAAAAAGTTTAAAAAAGAAAGAAAAATCTTAATTTTTGGTAGGGGCTTGCACTTTTTTAGTTCTCCCTTGTTTGCTAAACTGAAAAAAAAAACACACTAATCTGTCACACATTTTACCTTCGCTGGTTGTTATTTCAATAAAATTCAATAAAAAATAATGTAAAATATTTATGATCAAGGTTTCCAAGCTGCATAAAGTTTATATTGTCAAATATTTTTATAAATTTTTTTTTCTAATAGATGGAATATTTTACAAAATCGAGTCAAAATGCTTCTCCGGAGTCTGCATCGACCTTACAGCCGAAGACAGCACATAATATTTTTTAAATACCTAAGTAATAAAAGTTTTAAAAAATTAAGACTTTTTAAAAGTGGGGAATTTTTTTTCGAAACTCCAGGACCGGCTGCACTCTCAGAAGCGAGTCTCTTTTTCTCCTCCCTACATCCTTTACCAAGATTTACAAGGTTCGGCTGTAAGGTTACGGAGTCTGCATCAACCATTCAGCCGAAGACAGCACACAATTTTTTTTTAAATATCTAAGTAATAACAGTTTTAAAAAATTAAGACTTTCTAAAAGTCGGGAATTTTTTTTCGAAACTCCAGGATCGCCTGCACTCTCAGAAGCGAGTCTCTTTTTCTCCCCCCAACATCCTTTCCCAAGATTTACAAAGTTCGGTTGTAAGGTTACGGAGTCTGCATCAACCATTCAGCCGAAGACAGCACACAAGTTTTTTTAAATATCTAAGTAATAAAAGTTTAAAAAAATTAAGACTTTTTAAAAGTGGGGATTTTTTTTTTCGAAACTCCAGGACCGGCTGCACTCTCAGAAGCGAGTCTCTTTTTCTCCCCCTACATCCTTTACTAAGATTTACAAAGTTCGGCTGTAAGGTTAAGGAGTCTGCATTAACCTTACAGCCGAAGACAGCACACAATTTTTTAAATATCTAAGTAATAAAAGTTTAAAAAAAATTAAGACTTTTTAAAAGTGGGGAATTTTTTTTTTCGAAACTCTAGGGTAGCCTAAACACTTAGAAGAGAGTCTCCTTTTCTCCCCCCAACATCCTTTACCAAGATTTACAAAGTTCGGCTGTAAGGTTACGGAGTCTGCATCAACCTTACAGCCGAAGACAGCACACAAGTTTTTTTAAATATCTAAGTAATAAAAGTTTAAAAAAATTAAGACTTTTTAAAAGTGGGGATTTTTTTTTTCGAAACTCCAGGACCGGCTGCACTCTGAGAAGCGAGTCTCTTTTTCTCCCCCTACATCCTTTACTAAGATTTACAAAGTTCGGCTGTAAGGTTACGGAGTCTGCATCAACCATTCAGCCGAAGACAGCACACAATTTTTTTTTAAATATCTAAGTAATAACAGTTTTAAAAAATTAAGACTTTCTAAAAGTCGGGAATTTTTTTTTTCGAACCTCCAGGATCGCCTGCACTCTCAGAAGCGAGTCTCTTTTTCTCCCCCCAACATCCTTTACCAAGATTTACAAAGTTCGGCTGTAAGGTTACGGAGTCTGCATCAACCTTACAACCGAAGACAGCATACAATTTTTTTAAATATCTAAATAATAAAAGTTTTAAAAATTAAGACTTTTTAAAAGTCCGGAATTTTTTTTTTTTTTTTCGAAACTCCAGGATCGCCTGCACTCTCAGAAGCGAGTCTCTTTTTCTCCCCCCAACATCCTTTACCAAGATTTACAAAGTTCGGCTGTAAGGTTACGGAGTCTGCATCAACCTTACAGCCGAAGACAGCACACAAGTTTTTTTAAATATCTAAGTAATAAAAGTTTAAAAAAATTAAGACTTTTTAAAAGTGGGGATTTTTTTTTTCGAAACTCCAGGACCGGCTGCACTCTCAGAAGCGAGTCTCTTTTTCTCCTCCCAACATCCTTTCTCAAGGTTTACAAAGTTCGGCTGTATGGTTACGGAGTCTGCATCGACCTTACAGCCGAAGACAGCACATAATATTTTTTAAATACCTAAGTAATAAAAGTTTTAAAAAATTAAGACTTTTTAAAAGTGGGGATTTTTTTTCGAAACTCCAGGACCTCCTGCACTCTCAGAAGAGTCTCTTTTTCTCCCCCCTACATCCTTTCTCAAGATTTACAAAGTTCGGCTGTAAGGTTACGGAGTCTGCATCGACCTTACAGCCGAAGACAGCACACAATTTTTTTTAAATATCTAAGTAATAAAAGTTTTAAAAAATTAAGACTTTTTAAAAGTGGGGATTTTTTTTTCTAAACTCCAGGACCGCCTGCACTCTCAGAAACGAGTCTCCTTTTCTCCCCCCTACATCCTTTACCAAGATTTACAAAGTCCGGCTGTAAGGTTACGGAGTCTGCATCAACCTTACAGCCGAAGACAGCACACAAGTTTTTAAATATCTAAGTAATAAAACTTTTAAAAATTAAGATTTTTTAAAAGTCCGGAATTTTTTTTTTTGAAACTCTAGGACCTTGGACTCCAGGACTCTCAGAAGCGAGTCTCTTTTTCTCTCCCCAACATCCTTTATCAAGATTTACAAAGTTCGGCTGTAAGGTTACGGAGTCTGCAAGAACCTTACAGCCGAAGACAGCACACAATTTTTTAAATATCTAAGTAATAAAACTTTTAAAAATTAAGATTTTTTAAAAGTCCGGAATTTTTTTTTTCGAAACTCCAGGACCGCCTGCACTCTCAGAAGCGAGTCTCTTTTTCTCCCCCCAACATCCTTTACCAAGATTTACAAAGTTCGGTTGTAAGGTTACGGAGTCTGCATCAACCTTACAGCCGAAGACAGCACACAAGTTTTTTTAAATATCTAAGTAATAAAAGTTTAAAAAAATTAAGACTTTTTAAAAGTGGGGATTTTTTTTTTCGAAACTCCAGGGTAGCCTAAACACTTAGAAGAGAGTCTCCTTTTCTCCCCCTACATCCTTTACTAAGATTTACAAAGTTCGGCTGTAAGGTTACGGAGTCTGCATCGACCTTACAGCCGAAGACAGCACATAATATTTTTTAAATACCTAAGTAATAAAAGTTTTAAAAAATTAAGACTTTTTAAAAGTGGGGAATTTTTTTTCGAAACTCCAGGACCGGCTGCACTCTGAGAAGCGAGTCTCTTTTTCTCCCCCTACATCCTTTACTAAGATTTACAAAGTTCGGCTGTAAGGTTAAGGAGTCTGCATTAACCTTACAGCCGAAGACAGCACACATTTTTTTAAATATCTAAGTAATAAGAGTTTTAAAAAATTAAGACTTTCTAAAAGTCGGGAATTTTTTTTTTTTTCGAAACTCCAGGATCGCCTGCACTCTCAGAAGCGAGTCTCTTTTTCTCCTCCCTACATCCTTTACCAAGATTTACAAGGTTCGGCTGTAAGGTTACGGAGTCTGCATCAACCTTACAGCCGAAGACAGCACACAAGTTTTTTTAAATATCTAAGTAATAAAAGTTTAAAAAATTAAGACTTTCTAAAAGTCGGGAATTTTTTTTTTTTTCGAAACTCCAGGATCGCCTGCACTCTCAGAAGCGAGTCTCTTTTTCTCCCCCCAACATCCTTTACCAAGATTTACAAAGTTCGGCTGTAAGGTTACGGAGTCTGCATCAACCATTCAGCCGAAGACAGCACACAATTTTTTTTTAAATATCTAAGTAATAACAGTTTTAAAAAATTAAGACTTTCTAAAAGTCGGGATTTTTTTTCGAAACTTCAGGACCTCCTGCACTCTCAGAAGAGTCTCTTTTTCTCCCCCCTACATCCTTTCTTAAGGTTTACAAAGTTCGGTTGTAAGGTTACGGAGTCTGCATCGACCTTACAGCCGAAGACAGCACATAATATTTTTTAAATACCTAAGTAATAAAAGTTTTAAAAAATTAAGACTTTTTAAAAGTGGGGAATTTTTTTTCGAAACTCCAGGACCGGCTGCACTCTGAGAAGCGAGTCTCTTTTTCTCCCCCTACATCCTTTACTAAGATTTACAAAGTTCGGCTGTAAGGTTAAGGAGTCTGCATTAACCTTACAGCCGAAGACAGCACACATTTTTTTAAATATCTAAGTAATAAAAGTTTAAAAAAATTAAGACTTTTTAAAAGTGGGGAATTTTTTTTCGAAACTCCAGGACCGGCTGCACTCTCAGAAGAGTCTCTTTTTCTCCCCCCTACATCCTTTCTCAAGGTTTACAAAGTTCGGCTGTATGGTTACGGAGTCTGCATTAACCTTACAGCCGAAGACAGCACACAATTTTTTAAATACCTAAGTAATAAAAGTTTTAAAAAATTAAGACTTTTTAAAAGTGGGGAATTTTTTTTCGAAACTTCAGGACCTCCTGCACTCTCAGAAGAGTCTCTTTTTCTCCCCCTACATCCTTTACTAAGATTTACAAAGTTCGGCTGTAAGGTTAAGGAGTCTGCATTAACCTTACAGCCGAAGACAGCACACATTTTTTTAAATATCTAAGTAATAAAAGTTTAAAAAAATTAAGACTTTTTAAAAGTGGGGAATTTTTTTTTCGAAACTCTAGGACCGCCTACACTCTCAGAAGCGAGTCTCTTTTTCTCCCCCCAACATCCTTTCCCAAGATTTACAAAGTTCGGCTGTAAGGTTACGGAGTCTGCATCAACCATTCAGCCGAAGACAGCACACAATTTTTTTTAAATATCTAAGTAATAAGAGTTTTAAAAAATTAAGACTTTCTAAAAGTGGGGATTTTTTTTTCTAAACTCCAGGACCGCCTGCACTCTCAGAAACGAGTCTCCTTTTCTCCCCCCTACATCCTTTACCAAGATTTACAAAGTCCGGCTGTAAGGTTACGGAGTCTGCATCAACCTTACAGCCGAAGACAGCACACAAGTTTTTAAATATCTAAGTAATAAAACTTTTAAAAATTAAGATTTTTTAAAAGTCCGGAATTTTTTTTTTTGAAACTCTAGGACCTTGGACTCCAGGACTCTCAGAAGCGAGTCTCTTTTTCTCTCCCCAACATCCTTTATCAAGATTTACAAAGTTCGGCTGTAAGGTTACGGAGTCTGCAAGAACCTTACAGCCGAAGACAGCACACAATTTTTTAAATATCTAAGTAATAAAACTTTTAAAAATTAAGATTTTTTAAAAGTCCGGAATTTTTTTTTTCGAAACTCCAGGACCGCCTGCACTCTCAGAAGCGAGTCTCTTTTTCTCCCCCTAACATCCTTTCCCAAGATTTACAAAGTTCGAAGTTTATCGTCTCTTGGCAATGTTCGCCCTGTAAGTCAACAAGTCTCCCGCTGCGAGAAAAGCCGCGATCGGGTCGGTCTCTCTCTCCACCGCTAACCGGTTTCCTAAACTGTCGGCAGAGGGGGTGAAGAAAAAAAAAACCCACACCGCGAAGAGAGCTTGGAAGAAATTGATGGTGACACCGAAGCAAAAACACGTATCATCACACTTGGATAAGATGGATTCTAGCTTCTGTCGGTGCCCGAGGGGCGCGGAATTGGCACCGACCCGTCAAGCCGATGTAATGCGTCGGATTACTTGAGCCGCCTTTTTCTATCTCGTTTGCCGCTGTATTTTTTAATCTACTTATTGAATAAATCTACTTGGTTTCTCTGCGAGAATTTGTTTAATGTATTAGGGGATTGGAAGGGACCGGCTGCTTATCGGTTTATAGAAATTGCTGTCCTGACTCTTAATAAGCAGAATTGTTTACATACATCTATGTTCATACGTAAATCTTTACTCAGAGATGCATAGATTTATACGTATGTATGAATGAAGATATATAGATAGTAATATATCTTAGATATATGCAGGAGATGGTTAGAACAGATCTCTTGGTACCTCTGCGAGAATTTGTTTAATGTATTAATGAATTTCAAGGGACCAGTTACTTATCCATTTATAGAAATCGATGTTCTGACTCTTAATAAGAACTGTTTATATACATCTATGTCCATACGTAAATCTTTACATAGAGATGAATTAATTTATACCCATGTATGAATGCAGATATATAGATAGTAATATATTTTAGATATATAGAGGAGATGGTTGGAACAGATCTCTCAGTTCCTCCGCGGGAATTTGTTTAATGTATTAAGAATTTGAATTGACCGGCTACTTATCGGTTTATAGAAATTGCTGTCCTGACTCTTAATAAGCAGAATTGTTTACATACATCTATGTTCATACGTAAATCTTTACTCAGAGATGCATAGATTTATACGTATGTATGAATGAAGATATATAGATAGTAATATATCTGAGATATATGCAGGAGATGGTTAGAACAGATCTCTCGGTACCTCTGCGAGAATTTGTTTAATGTATTAAGGAATTTCAAGGGACCAGTTACTTATCCATTTATAGAAATCAATGTTCTGACTCTTAATAAGCAAAACTGTTTATATATATCTATGTTCATACGTAAATCTTTAAATAGAGATGCATAGATTTATATGCATGTATGAATGAAGATCTATAAATAATAATATATCTTAGATATAAACAGGAGATAGTTTGAATACAACTCTAGATTCCTTTGCGAACATTTGTTTAATGTATTAGGGCATTTGAAGGGACCGGCTACTTATCGGTTTATAGAAATTGCTGTCCTGACTCTTAATAAGCAGAATTGTTTACATACATCTATGTTCATACGTAAATCTTTACAGGGAGATGCATAGATTTATACGTATGTATGAATGAAGATATACAGATAGTAATATATCTTAGATATATGCAGGAGATGGTTAGAACAGATCTCTCGGTACCTCTGCGAGAATTTGTTTAATGTATTAAGGAATTTCAAGGGACCAGTTACTTATCCATTTATAGAAATCAATGTTTTTACTCTTAATAAGCAGAACTGTTTATATACATCTATGTTCATACATAAATCTTTACATAGAGATGAATTGATTTATACCCATGTATAAATGCAGATATATAGATAGTAATATATTTTAGATATATAGAGGAGATGGTTGGAAAATATCTCTCAGTTCCTCCGCGGGAATTTGTGTAATGTATTAAGAATTTGAACGGACCTGCTACTTATCGGTTTATAGAAATTGCTGTCCTGACTCTTAATAAGCAGAATTGTTTACATACATCTATGTTCATACATAAATCTTTACACAGAGATACATAGAATTATACATATACTTGTATGCAAATATATGGATAGTAATATATCTTAGATATATACAGGAGATGGTTGGGACAGATCTCTCGGTTCCTCTGCGAGACTTTGTTTAATGTATTAAGAAATTTGAAGGGACCAGTTACTTATCCGTTTATAGAAATCAATGTTCTGACTCTTAAACAGCAAAACTGTTTATATACATTTATGTTCATATGTAAATCTTTGCATAGAGATGAATTGAATTATATGCATGTATGAATGCAGATATATAAATAATAATATATCTTAGATATATACAGGGGATAGATGGAATACACCTTTGCGTTCCACTGCGAGAATTTGTTTAATGTATTAAGGTATGTGAAGGAACCGTCTACGTATCGTACATAGCAATCACTGCCCTGACTCGTAATAAGCAGAATTGTTTACATGCATCTATGTTTATACGTAAATCTTTACATGGGAGACATATACACTTATACGCATGTATGAATGCAAATATATAGAGAGAGCAATTATGTTTGCAATATATGTAGGAGATATTTTTAATAAATCTCTCGGTTTCTTTGAGAGAATTAGCTTATTATATGTATGATATGAAGGGACCAGCTACTTATTGGTTTAGAGAAATTATAGTTCTGACTCTTAATGGGCAAAATTGTTTACACACAAGTATATTCATACGTATATCTTTATATAGATCTGATTTATATGTACGCATAAATGTAGATATATTCTTAAAAATATATTATATATATATATATATATATATATATATATATATGCATATATATACATACATATACATATATATATATATATACATATACATATATATATACATATATATATACATATATATACATATATATACATACATATACATATATATACGCATATATATAATATACATAAACATACACATTGTGATTCGATATATACCTCGTTATGTATATTTTTGTACCTTTATATAAGTTTAATATCTTAGTCTAAATTAACTATTAATTAATAATCAATATTTATTTTTAATTTAAATTAAAAAAAATTAAGCACATATTTTTTTGAAAATTAATCACATTTTTTTCTTTTTTTCTCTTTTTACATGCACACACACACACACATATATATATATATATGTATATATATATATATATATATATGTATATATATATATATATATATATATATATATATAAATATATATATATATATATATATATATACACACACATATATATATATATACATATATATACATATATATATATATATATATATATATATATATATATATATATATACATATATATATATATACATATATATATATATATATATATATATATATATATATATATATATATATATATATATATATATGAGATATTTTGAATAAGTTCTTTGTAAGGAATTGTTAAACACAGTAAAGGATTTAAAGGGATCGATTACTTATTCGTTTATGGAAATTACTGTTCTGATTATTAATTAGCAGACTTGTTTCCACACATTTGTAAATATTTATTAAAGATATATCTGCATAAAAATTCATAAATATATATTTATGTGTACATATATACATATATATATGTTGGCTTAAATATACATAGAGAGATATAGTTATATATTATCGAATTTTATAAAACAGCATACATGGCTTCGAGTCGAAATGACTCCAACGGGCGCTTTAGTGTTAAATTTCATACTTTGTTTACTTTCAGGTGTCCATGTAGATTTAAGTTATTGACCAGTTTATACTGGGAAGATATCCCTAGGGCACTAACTGTTTTAAAAAAGATTTAACAGCCTTCTTTTCACCGAAAGGAATCATAAACCCAATTCCGATTACCAACCGTTTGTCTGCAGCCACAATATCCTGGCAAATTTTCCTTCCTCGTGTAAAGAGCTGGGCTGAGTGGTTTTCCAGCACCCAGCCCGGCCCATCCTTAACTCCCACCTGCTGCCGACCGACCGGCTATCGTTTTCGGAAATTGCCCGTCTGTTTGCCCTCTTTGTTTGCCCAGGTGGAAATGTCGGCACACACAGTCACAAAAGATTTTTATCGCCCCCCACCGTCCGAAGTAATGCTAGGAAATTCTTTTGTGGGCTTTAGATAAATAGTAGGAGTGGGGAGGCCGCACATCGATCTGCACTCACTCGAGTGCGGTATTTGTTTGAATACTGAAGTGTTCTCACACTTTCCCTTATATCTAGAAAAAGTAATTCCTTTCGATAACAACTCTGCTAAATTGATCGAAAGCATACCTATTCCTTACGTTTGTCTAGACTTTGATCTATGTATAGACTGAGGAATTTCGATAAATGGTTCATTCTTCATATTACTTTCCCGTTTATTCAGTACTAAGTTAAATATATACTAATGAATGTAAAATGCGCCCATTACAATATACTTAGATAATTTTGTTGGAAGCTAATGACTAATAGTAATAGGAAAATATACCTTATTTACATTGGCTTTTCATTTACATGCAAAAAGTCACGCTTACGTATAAGTCATCTATATTTCGATTTATGTGTGGATTACAGAAAAAAGTTTTCAATATTCTAACGTATTTCATTTTTAGATAATTTTGTTGGAAGTTAATGACTAACACTAATAGAAAAATATACATTATTTACGTTGGCTTTGCATTTAAACGCAAAAATTAACGTATAAGTCATTTAGATTTTGATTTATGTATGGATTACAGAAAAAGTTTTCAATATTCTAACGTATTTCATTTTTAGATAATTTTGTTGGAATTTAATGACTAGCACTAATAGAAAAATATATCTTACTTACGTTGGCTTTGCATTTAAACGCAAAAAGTAACGCATACGTATAAGTCCTCTATATTTTGATTTATGTATGGATTACAGAAAAAAGTTTTCAATATTCTAACGTATTTCATTTTTAGATAATTTTGTTGGAATTTAATGACTAGCACTAATAAAAAAATATATCTTACTTACGTTGGCTTTGCATTTAAACGCAAAAAGTAACGCATACGTATAAGTCCTCTATATTTTAATTTATGTATGGATTACAGAAAAAAGTTTTCAATATTCTAACGTATTTCATTTTTAGATAATTTTGTTGGAAGTTAATGACTAACACTACTCGAGAATATGCATTCTTAAGCTTAATTCTCAAATCTAAACACATGATTGTATTTTTTGCCCTATCAGAATTATAAAAACATATAGAATTCTTCTTCGAGAGAAGAAAAACTATTTTAGCACATTAGAGATTGTAACTCCCATGAAAATACTAATTCTAATATACTCTCAAGTTAAGGCGATTAAAAGAGAATTTAAATTAAAAATTCATTTATTACTGAGGTGTTGAAAATATCACTGATCCTGAAAATCAACAATTTAAGTCTAGAAATCTGCTAGTCTGAAGTCTAGAAGTTCTGCTTTGTTCTCACAGTAAGCTTATAAAAGCTATGATTTCTAAATCCAGAAAACTTACTTCAGGACTAATGTTCCTTACTTAGTAAATGAATGGATCTTATGATAATTCAGTTAAGGATAGGACTTAGTCCAATAAAATAAAACCCTAATGGGGCTTGAAAATTGCTCTTACATATATTATTCCAAGTCATTAAGAGAGCTTAAATATTTCCGAGGAAAAATGCTTTGGAAACTTATAGAATGGTATTTTTTACCTGGAGAGCATTTTAATACGTTCATCACGAAACCGATTTTGTTTCATTTCCGTGTGTGTTACCTTTATCTGCTTAGTATATGAGTTTATATTTAGAAAATTCACTAAATATACATTCATTTCACTCCCTTTGAAGAAGTTAATAAAAGAATCTAAAAGCTGCACAAAGGAAAAATATATAAGATGAATTTGTTGGGAAAGAAAACTACAAAAAGTAAATTCTAAAATTATGAAAATAAATGCTATATTTTAACAAGTATTCATCTGAAAAGGTGAACACTAAAATACAGCATGAAAAAGATCTGTAGTCTTTAAGTTCACGTGAAGTTAAAGAAAACATTTATTTCACTCCCTTTGAAGAAGTTAATAAAGAAATCTAAAAGCTGTACAAAGGAAAAATATAGAGGATGAATTTATCGGGAAAGAAAACTAAAACGGAAAGGAAATTCTAAAATTATGAAAATAAATGAGATATTTTAACAAGTATTCATCTGAAAAAGTGAAAAATAAAATACAGCATGAAAAAGATCTGTAGTCTTTAAGTTCACGTGAAGTTAAAGAAAACATTTATTTCACTCCCTTTGAAGAAGTTAATAAAGAAATCTAAAATCTGTACAATGAAAAAAATATAGAGGATGAATTTATCGGGAAAGAAAACTAAAACGGAAAAGAAATTCTAAAATTATGAAAATAAATGAGATATTTTAACAAGTATTCATCTGAAAAAGTAAAAACTAAAATACAGCATGAAAAAGATCTGTAGTCTTTAAGTTCACGTGAAGTTAAAGAAAACATTTATTTCACTCCCTTTGAAGAAGTTAATAAAGAAATCTAAAAGCTGTACAAAGGAAAAATATATAGGATGAATTTATCGGGAAAGAAAACTAAAACGGAAAGGAAATTCTAAAATTATGAAAATAAATGAGATATTTTAACAAGTATTCATCTGAAAAAGTGAAAAATAAAATACAGCATGAAAAATTTTGTAGTCTTTAAGTTCAAGTGAAGTTAAAGAAACCAGTGTACTAATATTCATCACCTATATAATAATAGCCTAAGTTATCTCTCCGTCTGTCCTCGAATTTATGAAGCGGTTGAATCTGTAATGGATAGAAGCATCCATATTGGATTCTTGATGAGTTAGAGTTAGCAACGTTCGAAATCTACCCCTTCTCCCCTTTTCGAGCATGTAATGCCATTATTTAAAGCCTTATTTTCCCCGGTTAGGAGCAGGTGATTTAATTTATCAATATATCACATAATAAATAGATAAAAATAACAGTTTTCTATCATTATGACGTCATTTCTTTAACCATCTCATTTAATCATTTCTTATTTTAAATTAATTAAATATCGTCTGCATTATTTTCAAACTTTTTATCACTGAACTTAGATAAGATGTAAATAGTTTTCTTTTATATTTGGCTTAATAAATAATAGATTAGGTACATATGTGATAATTTTAAATTTAATCATCGATTATTTTTTGTTGCAACGAAAATATACCACCGGTATTAACAACAAATTCTCTCTATCTCCAGGGTGTAGTGGAAAGGATAGTTTCATTCCTTTACTTCCACTAATTACTGTGGCAAAAAAAGGGAAGAACTTAACGATAATTTCGACGTAGCTAAGAAAACTTTGAATTATCTTTCTAAATGAATTCAACGTCATTCTAAACTGCATTCACAGTATACTGAGACTTTAGAGGAGTATGAGGATAAACAAATTATTGAGCGTGTACCAGATAATTCTCAGTCAAAAAGCAAACCATTGTTTTACCTGCCTCATAGTGTACTTTACAATTCTGGAAAATTAAAAATTTTACCGATCCCGTCATATGACGGGCTATATGCTAGTTTAAAGAATATTAGTTCTAAGACATCAGCAAATAATTCTCAAATGCAATATACGCTCGACAGGATAAAAGAGTAGATCAACTGATAAGCGATTTACTCATCCTGTATTCCTAGAAAAGAAGACTGCTTTCGTAAGAGCTATATTATGCCATTAAGACATAACATATGTGTGCCGATAATACTGCTTTTTATGATACATTTTATTTTAATGTCTGTATTAAAATAACTCGTATAATTTAAAGATATTCTAAAGCCACCTGCCAGTGATTGCTCTGTAATTATACGCTCTGGCTATTTTTATATCTATTGTTTATTGACCTTGGCTTTTCTAAGCTATATTTGAGCTGTGAAAAAAAAATTATGTTGTAGTTTAAGTTGTGTTACATAACAAGCTAATTACGCTTATATTTAGCGCTGAAGAGAAATTCCTTTTAGATTCTAATTCACGGTATGCTAATGTGTGCTTTTCGTTTTCTTGTTTGAGCGAACGGTTTGATTTAAAACTAAAATGTTAATCAATTGCAATGCAAGGTTTAAATTGTTATACGAATATATATATATATATATATATATATATATATATATATATATATATATATATATATATATATATATATATATATATATATATATATATATATATATATATATATGTATATATATATATGTATATATATGTATATATATATATATATATATATATATATATATATATATATATATATATATATATATATATATATATATACAGATGTTGATAAAGCGGTAAATTAGGTGACTATCATTTAAGTATTTAATAAAAACTTTAAACAAAATTTAAACTTTATTTATGAACATTCATATTTCAAGAAGTGACTACTATAGTATGCCAATTTTAACAACTAGAAATAAATTCAGTTGTTCTCTTTGTGTAATACTTACAGAGAAGTAACAGAAAAAATATTTTGCCTTGAATAGTAAACCTAAGTTAGTAAAAGGACACAATTCTGTACACTAGTTTAGATTATAGCAGTTATGCAAAAATATCGTAATCTTTATTATGCTGTTTTGCTCAAGTAAGACTCGAAATAAAATGAGAGTTTACCCGGAAATATTCAATCAATTCTTCTTCCAAGTTAGCTTTTTTCTGACACCTATTAACTTCATTTGTATGGCAGCTATGGATAACTTGTTAAGATTATAGCAGTAATGCAAAAATGCAGTAATGAAATGCAGTAATGCAGTAATGAAAACTGTAAACAAAATAAAAACTTTATTTATGAATATTCATACTTCAAGAAGTGATTACTATATTATGCCAATTTTAACAACTAGAAATACATTCAGTTGTTCTCTTTTTGCAATACTTATAGAGGAGTAACACAAAACATTGTTTGCCTTGAGTGGTAAACCTAAGTTAGTAAAACGACACAATTTTGTACACTAGTTTAGATTATAGCAGTTATGCAAAAATATCGTAACCTTTATTATGCTGTCTTACTCACTTAAAACTCGTAATAAAATGAGAGTTTACCCGGAATTAATCAATCAATCTTTCTTCCAAGTTAGTTTCTTCCTGACACCCATTAACTTCATTTGTATGGCAGCCATGGAGAGTTTGTTTAGATTACAGCAGTAATGCAAAACTATCGTAATCTTTATTATGCTACGTCGTAAGTAAAATATTGCAAAGATAGCAAAGAGAAGTAATACAAAATATCGTTTGCCTTGAATAGTAAACCTAAGTTAGTAAAAGGGCACAATTTTGTTCACTAGTTTAGATTATAGCTGTTACGCAAAAATATCGTAATCTTTATGATGCTGTCTTGCTCATGAAAGACTCGAAATGAGAGTTTACCCGGAATTATTCAATCAATCTTTCTTCCAAGTTAGTTTCTTCCTGACACCCATTAACTTTATTTGTATGACAGCTATGGATAGTTTGTTTAGATTACAGCAGTAATACAAAACTATCGTAATCTTTATTATGATACGTCGTGAGTATAAAATGTTGCAAAGATAGTAAAATATCGCAATATTTATTATACTACGTCGTGAGTGAAAAATATTACAAAGACAGCAAAATATCGCGATATTATCGGCAAAATATCGTAATCATTATTACTTTACGTAAGTGTAAAATATTGCAAAGCTAGCAAAATATCGCGATATCACTGGCAAATATATCGTAATCTTTATTATGCTAAGTTGTGAATGTAAAATATTGAAACACAGCAAATTACCGTGGTATATTTCTGTTGACATCTACTAAAATAAAATACCTCATTTACGTGTATGCTACATTAGGTATATCTTTTTTATAAGCAAGAAAAATCTGTAATTTTATATAAACTATGAACTGTTAATTATTGAGTTTCTATTGGAAGGTAGCAACGGAAACGCTAAACTAAAAGTTTACTAAAAAAAATATAGAAAGGTTAGTATTCTTACAAAAATACTAATAAATTTTTAGAATAACGTCGATAAGACATACATGTAAATAAAGCAGTGTCAGTACAGAAAACTTAATAAGAAACCAACGCCAAATGCACAAATGTTGAAAAGATAATTTTTTACATGTAGGTCAAGATAGATGTTGATTCTTATACTGAAAATCTGTGCATTGTACTTTGAGCTAAGTACTGTTAATTATTAGATTTCTTTTCAAAGGTGATAACAAAACCCTAAAAAAAGATACAGGTATTCTGTTTACAAAAATACAAGTAATGCGTTGAACAAACGTCAGTAAATGGAAATAGAGGATAGTCAATATAGAAAATTTTATAAGAAACCAACGTCAAATATACAAATGTTGGAAAGGTAGTTTTTTACATTTTAGTCAAGATAAACGTTGATTCTTATACGGATAATCTGTGTAATGTAATATAAACTTTAAACTACTAATTATTAAATTTCTTTTGAATGTGATAACTAAAACCTTAGCTTATAAAAGATAAAGTAAACCTCAAAAGTACAATTAAATTTTTAGAACTAACATCAGTAAGGCAACATACACAAAAGAAGGATCGTCATAGAAAACTTAATAAGAAACCTACGTCACACGCACAAATGTTGGTAAGGAAATTTTTCACATATTTAACAAGATATACGTTGGTTCTTACACTGTCTATTGATACAAAAATACTTTACATTCCAATTAACATTTTTTTTCCGATATCAATTTCATTCATTTCTCAAAAGCGAAGGTTATTACAAAACGACCCGTTTAAGCATAATCAGAGTACCTCACCCAGTACTCTTACAAAATCCTTCTTATCGTTTTCGGAAATTGACGAGGTGGTGACTGCTCCACCCCCTCTTATTTGCACAGGTGTGAAAGTCGGCGCTTTTATTACGCGGGGTGTCTACCCTTGTTGACGCATGCTTATCGTTTGTGCCTCTTTCTTGTATTCCCCCTCTCTCCATTAAATTGATGATGACATCACTGGTTGCCATACAAATGCAGTTAATGGATGACAGGGAGTAAGTAACTCGGAAGAGAGAAAGATCGAATGAATAATTCCAGGTGACTCTTGTATTCTTTTACACTTAAGAGGTAGTGTAATAAAGATTGCCATAGTTTTGTATTATTGCTATAATCTAAACTAGTGTTCATATCCATACTATCATTAAAAAGGCAGTTAGTGGATAAAAAAGGAGCAAACTCAGAGAGAAGGATTGAATGAATAATTCCGGGTAACTCTTGCATCCTTTTACACTCCAGACGTAGCGCATAAAAGATTGTGATATTTTACCATTTCTGCTACAATCTAAACTAGTGTTGATATCCTTATTTAACATGTAATTGCAGTTACTGGATGACAGGGAGTAAATAACTCGGGAGAGCAAAATATCGAATGAATGATTCCTGGTTAACTCTCGTATTATTTTATACTCAAAATGTAGCTTAAGATTACGATACTTTTTGGCATTTCTTCTAAAGTTTAAACTAGTGTTGAAATCCATATCTACCATACAATGGATGACAGGGAGTAAGTGACTCGGAAGAGAGAAAGATCGAATGAATAATTCCGGGTAACTCTTGTATTCTTTTACACTTAAGAGGTAGTGTAATAAAGATTGCCATATTTTTGTATTATTGCTATAATCTAAACTAGTGTTCATATCCATACTAGCCATATAAATGCAGTTAATCGATAAGAAGGAGCAAACTCAGAGAGAAGGATTGAATGAATAATTACGGGTAACTCTTGTATACTTTTATACTCAAAGCGTAAGATTACGATATTTTTGCGTTGCTTTTATAATTTAAACTAGTGTTGATATCCACATCTACTATACAAATATGGTTAATAGATCACAGGAAGTAAGTGACTCGGAAAAGAGAGAGATCGAATGAATAATTCCGGGTGACTCTTGTATTCTTTTACACTTAAGAGGTAGTGAATAAAGATTGCCATATTTTTGTATTATTGCTATAATCTAAACTAGTCTTCATATCCAAACTAGCCATATAAATGCAGATAATCGATAAGAAGGAGCAAACTCAGAGAGAAGGATTGAATGAATAATTCAGGGTAACTCTTGCATTCTTTTGCACTAAAGATGTAGCAAATACAAGATTGAGAAATTTTACAATTTTTGCTACAATCTAAACTAGTGTTCATATCTATACTAGAAATATAAAGGCAATTAATGGATAAGAAGGAGCAAACTCAGAGAAGAATTGAATGTATAATTCCGGGTAACTCTTGTATTCTTTTACACTTAAGACGTAGCGTATAAAAGATGGCGATTTTTACCATTTTTGCTATAATTTAAACTAGTGTTGATATCCATAACATACTAATTCGGTTAATGGATGACAGGGAGTAAGTAACTCGGAGAAGTGAAAGATCGAATGAATAATTCCGGGTAACTCTTGTATTATTTTACACTCCAGGCGTAGCATATAAAAGACTGCTATATTTTACCATTTCTGCTACAATCTAAGCTAGTGCTCATTTCATACAAATGTAGTTAATGGATGACAGGGAGTAAGTAACTCGAAAGAGAGAAAGATCGAATGAATGATTCCTGGTTAACTCTTGTATTCTTTTATACTCAAAATGTAAGATTACGATATTTTTGCATTACTTCTATAATTTAAACTAATTTTGATATCCATATCTACCATACAAATGCGGTTAATGGATGACAGGGAGTAAGTAACTCGGAAAAGAGAAAGATCGAATGAATAATCCCAAGTGACTCTTGTATTCTTTTACACTTAAGATGTAATGTAATAAAGACTGCCATATTTTTGTATTATTATTATAATCTAAACTAGTGTTCATATCCAAACTAGCCATATAACTGCAAATAATCGATATGAAGGAGCAAACTCAAAGAGAAGGATTGAATGAATAATTCCGGGTAACTCTTGCATTCTTTTGCACTAAAGACGTAGCATATAAAAGATTGAGAAATTTTACAATTTCTGTTACAATCTAAAGTAGTGTTGGTATGCATATTTAATATACAAATGCGGTTGATGGATGACAGGGAGTAAGTAACTCGGAAAAGAGAAAGATCGATGTATATATATATATATATGTATATATATATATATATTATATATATATATATATATTATATATAGGCATTTACATATATGTATAGTATATGCATATATATATATATATATATATATATATATATATATATATATATATATATATATATATATATAAAGGGTCAGTTCTGGGCTATCAGCCGCCTTCTTGCAAGAAGTATTTGGTCTTCACTTTAAAAATACGTATGTCTAGTAGATATTCTATTCCAAATTGTTATTTTGATGTATTCTTTATTCATTAATAGTAAGAAAAAAGAAATTTTATTACAATGATTAATTAAAAAAATATTTCATATTTAATCAACACAATGTCGGCGTTATTCGATATCAAATAAAAAAATACTGTCAACTGTGAAATATATTTTTAAGTTATTATTTGGATATGTGTTTTTTTCATTACTTAAAAATACACATATAAAAAGAAAAGAAATTTATTACAATGATTAATTAAAAAACTATTTCATATTTAATCAACACAATGTCGGCGTTATTCGATATCAAAGGAAAAAATACTGTCAATTTTGAAAAATATTTTTAAATTGTTATTTAAATATGTGTTTTTTATTCATTACTTAAAGATACACTTATGAAGAGAAAAGAAATTTATTACAATGATTAATTAAAGAATTATTTCATATTTAATCAACACAATGTCGGCGTTATTCGATATCAAAGGAAAAAATACTGTCAACTGTGAAAAATATTTTTAAATTATTACTTGGATATGTGTTTTTTATTCATTACTTAAGGATACACATATAAAAAGAAAAGCAATTTATTACAATGATTAATTAAAAAACTATTTCATATTTAATCAACACAATGTCGGTATAATTCGATATCAAAGAAAAAAATACTGTCAATTGGGAAAAATATTTTTAAATTGTTATTTGGATATGTGTTTTTTATTCATTACTTAAAGATACACTTATGAAGAGAAAAGAAATTTATTACAATGATTAATTAAAGAATTATTTCATATTTAATCAACACAATGTCGGCGCTATTCGATATCAAAGAAAAAAATACTGTCACCTGGGAAAAATATCTTTAAATTATTATTTGGATATGTGTTTTTTATTCATTACTTAAGGAAACACATATGAAGAGAAAAAGAAATTTTATTACAATGATTAATTAAAAAATTATTTCATATTTAATCAACACAATGTCGGTTCTATTCAATATCAAAGGAAAAA
>CM063500.1:19205233-19292733 GCA_032207245.1 Pardosa pseudoannulata | reverse complement strand
TAATTTGATTACAAAGCTTCGATAGTGAAACTTTGTAAGTACCACGAAGATATCCTTTTGGACACATCAAAAATATTTTCTATAAACCAAGAAAATGTGCTGAGGAAAGCATTTAAGTAAATTGATTACTGTCTCTTTGTTCGGCTAGAGTGGGTTCTTAATTTGATTACAAAGCTTCGACAGTGAAACTTTGTAAGTACCATGAACATATCCTTTTGGACTCATCAAAAATATTTTCTATAAACCAAGAAAATGTGCTGAGGAAAGCATTTAAGTAAATTGATTACTGTCGAAGTAAATTAGATATCGTTATCTGATTCTCAGATATACTTGATATAATAATGAACCTCATAGTTTAGAAACCAAATAGAAAAATTCAATAAAAATTTTTACATTACAAAAGGAATAAGTATTTCTTAGATTGTATTAAACGAATATTCTATTTACCTTGATAGAATAGAGACATAACCTCGGGAAAACATTTTAATCATCATTAACCAAGTCTTAGAATTATGTAGCTCTAGTTACCTTTTTAACAAGAATATGCTTCAAACAAATAAATAAAACACTTGAAAATGGTTTGATTTTTAATCTTCAGTCATCGAGATTGGTTCAAATCAACAGCCACTGGAGAAGAACACAAATCCGGGTTTAGATGTTATGTAGACTTCACTATATTGGTCGATTACATTACGACTGGAACAGATTACTCGATCTTGAAATCACGTGCGCAATAGAAAAAAGTCTAAAAAAAAAAATTACTCTGCATTAAGAAGGATAAGTTCAAACAGACAGAAAAGTACCGCCCATTTGCAGATTTCGACACGCTTTCTTATTCTACCGCAAAAATTTGAACAAAAAGAGAAAGTTATATTTAGGGGAATAATGTATTTTTAATGTGTTTATAAATGCTTCTTCATGTTAGGGCAATCTTGTTTTGAAAATTCAAGGTCATACATAAAGACCTTTATTTGAATATTCGGAAAATTCACCGGCTTGTGTATGAATTTGTACGAATTGTCCAAATTAAGGGGCTATACGACTGTTAAATCAACAAAATTTTCGATTTTTCAGAAAAAATATATGTGAAAAGGAATTTATTTCTGAACATTTTAAAACAATCCGCGTATAAAAATTCTAGTATTAAGATTAGTTATGAATAAAAAAGTGTCAACTGTTTACTGTAAACAATTTTAAACTTACAAAACTTTAACTTGATCTTTCTTAAATTGTGTTTTTTTTCATGTAACGCTCATATTATCTCAAAAGGTTTTTAAGAAATTTTTTCAGGTTGTGTACAAGTTTCCCAGTCTCTAAATGTCTTAATCAAAGGAGCGTTCTCGACTTAAAATTCTTTCGATACATTTCCCAAAGCTTTCTATCCTATAAATGTAAATTTACTGCCTATTCAACACGTTTTCCAGCTGTTGCCGGCAAATGGCTCCGCGTTTTTCAAGATCTTACACATAAATACGCTGAGAAAGTGGGAAACTTCTTTCCGTCTTAGCTCTTGGATGCACCTCTGTTCGAGCAGAGTGATTTTTGTGTCTTTCCTTTGTGTGTCGTTGACTAGTAAAGATGTCCGTTTTAGAAGCTCTGAAATAAAGTTTTAATTAAACTTGTGCCATTCTCTTCAATGTTGGCCGGCTGCATTTGTATTACTTCTAGCTGATTAGGCTTCTCCTTGCCTAGTACCCCGGGCAAGTAAAAAATAATGGGGCTACATAATTATTATGACAATAGGAATTAATTCATTACATGTATATATATATGTATATATATGTATGAATATATGTATATATATGTATAAATATATGTATATATATGTATGAATGTATGTATATATATGTATAAATATATGTATAAACATATGTATATATATGTATGAATATATGTATATATATATATGTATAAATATATGTATATATATGTATGAATGTATGTATATGTAATGTATGTATATATATGTATAAATATATGTATATATATGTATATATATATGTATACATATGTATATATATATACATATATATATATGATATATGTATATATATGTACATATATATATATATATATATATATATATATACATATATATATGTATATATATGTATATATATGTATATATATGTATATATATATGTATATATATATATGTATATATATATATATATATATATATATATATATATATATATATATAAAGCTGAATAAAATGAGGTGGACAGGACATGTAATGAGAATGAGCCCAGAACGAACGACTTTGAGGGTTTTTAATGCACTCCCTTCCAATAAAAGACCAAAAGGAAGGCCTAAGAAACGGTGGAAACACTGTGTGGATGAAGATTTTGCTATCTTAAAGGTAAAGAACTGGAGATTAATTGCTGGGAGAAGGGCAGATGGGAAAAAGCTTCTAAGGAAGGCCCAGGCCCACAAAGGGCTGTCGTGCCAATGCTACTGCTGCTGCTGCTGATGATGATATATATATATATATATATATATATATATATATATATATATATATATATATATATATATATATATATATATATATATATATGAATATGTGTGTGTGTGTGTTTGTATTTCTAGTCAGTTATATAGAACACTCATGTAAGCATAATAGTATACTTTAATACACTGGACTAAGTTATGAATCTACTAGGAATCTGTGTTAACAGGGAGCGGCTAAATACCCTCTTGCACGAAGGTTTCAAATTCATCCTGGACCCGTATTAGAGCTTTTTTTTTATCTTACCAAATTTTAACCGTATTAGAATTCCTTGTAAGCTAAATACCGAATCTTATTTGCAGACGAAATGCAAAATGGCACAAGCGTGGACAAAGCCATTACGTCAGTCCTAACTTACCTGATAATCCACTCTAACATGCTTCTTTTATTAACTTTTCTTTATTTACGCTCTATCATTGCCCTGGGACCTAGTTAGAGAATCTTATTGTATTGTGTTAGCTATTGTCTTCATTGAGGTATCGGAATAAGGAAAATGAAAGATTCATCTTCGCATTTAGGATTATTACTGCTATTACTTTTTTCATTGTGGCAAGCCCCTATCTCAAGGATGGTACGTACATGAGATACTTTATCACGGTAAGGTGAACCGGTGTTTTTCCTTATAAAACAGTTACAAATATGTTTTACAGCTGGGATAAAAACCCAGTTCCTGCTAACTTGACATCCCTACTAAAATATTAAAATTGGGAATTTTTGTAAATGAATTGTGAGATGGTAATTTAAGAATAAAATGATCAGTTATCGAAAGCTTTTACCCAGAGGATCTTAGTTTTTGAATCTATATCAGGTTTTAAAATCAGCTTATTTAAAATCTAAATCAAGTTTTAAATAAAAAAATTATAATCTAAATCAAGTTTTAAATCAACAAAATTAGAATCTAAATCAGGTTTTAAATTAGCAAAATTAGAATCTAAATTAGCTTAGTAAGAATTCTTGTTAAATCTTAGTTTAATTCGATAATACTTCGGTCAGTACGGTAGTTTATACCAACACATTAGCGTTTTACAGCTCAGATAGAAACTCAGTTCCTGCTTACTTGACATCCCTACTATATTAGAAAAGGGAATTTTTGTAAATGAATTGTGAGAGGATAATTTAAGAATAAAATGATCAATTATCGAAAGCTGTTACCCAGAGGATGTTCATAGTTTTTGAATCTAAATCAAGTTTTAAATCAGCAAAATTAGAATCTAAATCAGCTTAGTAATAATTCTTGTTATGTCTTAGTTTAAATCAGTAATACTCAGGTCAGTACGGTAGTTCATACCAACACACTAGCATTTTACAGCTGAGATAGAAACCCAGTTCCTACTTACTTGACATCCCTACTATAATATTAGTAAAGGGAATTTTTGTAAATTAATTGTGAGATGGTAATTTAAAAATAAAATGATCAATTATCGAAAGCTTTTACCCAGTGGACGCTCTTAGTTTTTGAATCTAAATCAGGTTTTAAATAAGCAAAATTAGAATCTAAATCAAGTCTTAAATCAGTAAAATTAGAATCTAAATCTGCTTAATAAGAATTCTTGTTATGTCTCAGTTTAATTCAGGAATACTCCGGTCAGTATGGTAGTTTATACCAACACACTAGCATAAACTTAGCAAAAATTTTGTTAGAATTTGAATTTCTGATTTAAAATTTTCAGTCAGTTTCTAAGAGATATTACAGAGAGTTCACAATTATGAACGAAAGAAAAAAAACATAGTGAAGTAAATTCTATGTTTAGTTTCGTGAATAATTTCTAAGTTTTAATTTGCCATAAATATTCAATCACAGCAAAAGAAGTATATAGTTGGTGAACATTTTAAGACATAAATAGATTATATTTCATAGTATGTATGATACAATGAGACGTTTGATTTCGATTGCCTAAATTTTTTATAGTTTTATGACACCATAATAAATTTCGCCATTCTACATAAAAAAAACCAATGTCTGAGTTCAATTCCGTAATACTTTGAGCAATATGGTAGTTTATACCAGCATATTAAAGTAAAATGAATGGAGTAAATGTTTTATAAGAATTTGGATTACCTGTTTGAAAGTTTTCATTTAATTTCCAAGATTACATTACTTATAATCTACACAATTATGTACAAAAGGAAATACATATCAAAGCAATTTCACAATTTCAAAGTTTAAAATTTTGTAAATAAAAATTTATGAGTTTTAGTCTGCCATAAATATGCAATCACAAACACAAAGAGAAATATAATAAATTCAGGTTTGAGGAAAAATGGATTACATTTCACATTATGTATAGTACAATGAGACTTGTGATTCGAGTGTTTAAATGCTTTATGGATTTGAGGTGCCATGAGATTGTTTCATTTTATGCAAATAATTAATAATAATAACATTAGACAATCAAAAATTGTTTTTATGCCTACTAAGCATTCTTACAGGTACTCTTTTAGAGACAATAGTTATCCAATTTCGTGTTTCAAATTGCTAATAATTTGTACGGTAGACTGAAAGCAAAAAAATAATTTCATTAAAGTTATCCAAGAAGTTATATCTAACAGTATAATTTCATTTACGACCTATATATTACAGCTGCTTTAAAAAGTCAATTTATATGGAGTTAAAAGTCAAAATGTTATTGTCTTACGATAATTTGCTCATATCAAATTCTTTCAAACTCTGAAAGCGAGTTATTTCGTTGTAGAAGGTTGCATTTAATTCAACCACAATAAAACCTGTTTAGAATAAAGATGCGGGTTTATAGAAAGATCGCATGCTTAACCTTCTGATGTGATGAGAAACGCAACGATTGTTGTAGAACTTGTCGAAGGTTGATTCATTTGAACCGAGAACTCATTATACTTTTCATTTATAGGTCGAACTCTACGTGTCGTGTCAGTGTACACTTATCCAAATTGTATTATTTAAAATACTTATTGTATTTTAACAAGTTAAATATTGCTATACTCCACCCATGAGAGTTTTTTTAACTACTACATTAAAATGTATTTGTCATCAATAGCAAAAGCTATAATTCCATAAACACTTTCATTAACTGAACCAAACTAAACCTCAACGTTACCGTTCCCGTGAAGCCATTACCTTCGGCACCAATCTCTGTTTTCGCGACCAAGATCCCTGGGTTGCAAAGCATGTTCTGGTAGTAAATTGTATTATTTAAAATACTTATTGTATTTTAACAAGTTAAATATTGCTATACTCCAGCCTTGAGAGTTTTTTACTACTGTATTAAAATGTATTTGTCATCAATAGCAAAAGTTATAATTCCATAAACACTTTCATTAACTGAACTAAACTAAACCTCAACGCTACCGCTCGCGTGGAGCCATTACCTTCGGCACCAATCTTCGTTTTCTCGACCAAAAGCCCTGGGTTGCAAAGCATAAGTTCTGGTTAGGTGGTCAACCTTACACGGAACCCCCAGTATTTAGTTCCCAACCATGTTTGGTCCTCAGTTTGTCTACCCTCTGAGTGAATGAAAAGCTTAGTCAACCTTTTAAATTAGCGCCCATATTAAACAATTTTCTTTTAGAAGAGTCCTGCAATATTTCTATTCTTAGAGTTTAATTTCTAGTAAATCAAGAATTGTTTCAGAACCTTTCTGAAATATAGTAAAAAGCTTTGTTATATTTCATAAAATGAGAAATAATTTTTTTACTTCTTAAACTATTAATCTTAATAGTTTTACTCCTTTGATTGTATCTATATGAAAGAATAATTATATATCGTAAGTATTTCATTCGTCTAACAGAAAATATAACTCTATTTAAGGTGTTACACCAAATTTATTCCTGTTAAAATATTGTGTTCACGTGATTCATTGTGTATCACGTGATATATAAGGGTATACAGCATTAGATGTGTATATCATATATGATGTATAGTACAGGTAAAGGTTTAAAATTATTTGAACATTCATTAATATGAATTAACTATTCTGTTCATAATTCACATTTATATTTATCAAGTCTACCTCCTATTTTGCTAGATGAAAAAAAGGAGGATGCAATTTGATAATTAAATACTACCATATTTATCTAATTGGATTTAATTGACGTTAGATCAGTACTTCTTAATGTGGGGCTTACGGTTTTTCTGGTAGGCGTTTGGTTTTAAAAGGGCAATTAAATTTTGGTGATATCTAGTGAGTTAGAAAAGAAATTTACTAGATATCGCCAAACAAGGAGATTGCAAGCTGACTCTAATTAAATATTTTCCTAATATACAATATCTTTGCTGCAAGCATCAAGCACAAGGATCATATCAATTTTTTTAGGTGACTCCTATTTTTTTTAATTTATTTTAGTAACCTACATTCTATATTTATCTTCTGCTTGTTATAATTGACTAAAATAAAATAAAATTTTCTACATTTTACTACCTCAGAATTTCATCAGGTTTATCATATTTAAAATCTACTTGATTTTTAATATCTTTTTTTTTTCAAATTTACATTAACAGAGATTATAGTGTAGCGTAGCTGGTCGAGGAAAGATCAGTATAAATATGGCCCTCTGGGTTTTATTCCTGGAAACTCCAGTTATTAAATATGTTCATATATAGGGACATCAGATGTTTAAAAGCTACTCAATGTGGCATGGTCCAAGAAAAGGTTGAGAAGCACCGAGTTAGATCAAGCTCGGACTCAGATCATTTCATATTTTCTTGCTAATTACTGACAGACTATCATATAGGCCTTCATATCATGGGATTAGTAAAATTTTTCATTTTCCAGGATTGTAAAGTACCCTATGAGGCAGATAAAAAAGATGGGTTTTTTTTTTGGCTGAAAATTATCTTTAAACAAAAAATAATTGATGATTAATATATGAACCTAATCTATTATAAGGCAATTTGTCGCAACGTCACGAACTACTATAATGCCCTTCCCATTCATTTTTATGTTTACAACAGCCAATAGACAAACAATAAACTGCCCTTCCGTTTGAAACTAAAGCCAGAATTGTCTTACTTTGAGAATTTGCCCTACTGCGTGAAATCGCCTTATATAAACCAAATATAAAAGATAATTATTTACATAATATATGTTCAGTGATAAAACGTATGACAATAATGCAGATATTTAAATAATTCAAAATAAGAAATGATTAAACGAGAGGATTAAAGGAATGACGTCATAATGCTAGAAAAAGTGTTATTTTTACCTATTTATTATGTGATAAATTGATAAATTTAATCGCTTGCTCTTAACCGGGGATAATAGGGTTCGAAATAATAGCATTAAACACTCGAAAAGGGGAGAAGGGGTGGATTTCGAAAACTTTAAAGAGACAGTATATTTCTCAGTGATGTGAAGCATATTTATACCAATTTACTTTAGAATCGGATAGATAGTTTAGGAGAAGATAAACTTGACTCGCTTTGAATTTTGCTAACTCTAACTCATCAAGAATCCAATATGAATGCCTCTATCCATTCCAGGTCCAACCGCTTCACAAATTCGATGACAGACGGACAGATAACTTAGGCTATTATTATGTAGGGGATAACTGTTTAATGATGTAAACCTCAATGGTTTGCCAGATCCTCTCTCGGCTCTACTTTTGGAGGGAAGAGTTACTCTCTTTCAAGCAAATGGTTTCCTTTTAAAGAGTAGATCAATCGAATCATGACCGGGGTAGTGAAAACCATGATCTGATCTTTTTTTCGGAAGACTCTCCATTGCATTGTCAGCCTAATGACAGGCTTCAGAGGAGACGAGTTTTATTTCCGCAAGTGTCGCGGTGCTTTTAAGGCTCAACAGTTCGTGGAAGAGAAGAGTGATTATAATCTCATCCAAAGTTGAATACATTTTCGAATCCCAATTTTTTTTTTCTTTTTATTTTCTTCTTTCCCGCAACCAAACATTGTAGCAGGGTTGCTTCATTCCTTCTTCTTTTTTTGTCTCTCTCTCTCTCTATTCTGCTCATCAGCAGCGTGGAACAACGCATATCTATGGTTCGAAAGGCCTAATTGGCAAGTGAACGGCGATTTGTCAACGTGATGAGGAAATGATGATGAACACATTCGAGAAGTTTTCACAGTGCAAATATAATTATTGTTGAAAATGACACCGAATAAATTCACAAGGCGGCGGCTGTGATAGATTTTTAGACATGCAAGAATGAGTTTGGGATTTTTTTTCTCTAATGTTAAATATTAAACAGGTGTTCATTTGTATACAAGAGAGGTATTTTAACATGATTAACTCCTTCCCTGTTTTGCCCTTACGCAGAACGGGCACAGCTTTCGGGCCTTTACTGATTTGCCCGTACGTCATACGGGTAATCTGATTTCTATTTCGCTTGCACTATTTCGGCAGTATTTTTTCCAATTTTAGTAAAAAATTATTCGTATAGATGTCCAGTAAATGATAGTTTGCAGTTTATTGTATTTTCTACTCTGATTGATTCAAAAGCGAGGTTTTTTTTAGCATGTTTTGTATCAGAAAACGAATTGTTATCTTTCACTGTATAGCTTTCTGGTTATATTTTGCTAAAGGCCTGATAATTTTATTGATGTAAGAGTTGAATAATATATTTTTACTTTTAAATAATGGATAATTCAGAGCGTATGGAGCTAATTTCTTGTGATTCGAACTCTGACTCGGAATCAGGAACTGAATTATCTGTAAATGATAGTAGCGGAAGTTTACTAGATGACCTGGATAGTAGTGACTCTGATAGTAGTACAGATGGAAATTGTCAAGCAAGACAATTTTTTAAAATTAATTATGATAATCTTTCGGATTTGCCTCCTAGATTTACTTTCACTGGAATTCCAAAAATTAACTTGGATATCTGTGCAGTAAAATATTCTTGATTGACATTCATAAAAATAGTCTAAATGCATCCAAAAAGACCAAATGACTATAGATCAAAACCTAGTGAGTAGAGGTCGTCCTAGAGTTTCGTGATTCCTTGTTCTTTAGAACTCCGTGAGGATGTTCTTACTTTCAGAACAAATCTGTGGTTGCAAAAGTTCACTCATGGAAAAGTCGCAAGTATTTTGTTCTTGTTTTGTTTTGGAGTGCTACGGTCTACTTTTGGCAACACGAGGGCTAACCGAGAGAGACCGGGACATACAGCTTACAGCTGATTCCAAACGGCTACGGACATTCATGCAATAGTGGGATTCGAACCCACGAACTCCGGTACCGAAGGCCAGCACCCTAACCAATCGGCAATCTCTCGGCAAAAAGTCTCAAGCAGAAGAAGATCTATGCATATATATTTACATACTTTACACGTTTCTCTCATTTCGTTAACAAACTTATTTGTTTAAGAATATACAATACATTTCTTAAAGTATATTTTCCGTTTTATTTATTCTTATCAAAATATAATTTGACCAAGAGAGATTTCTGCCAGTAACGACAAAATTATTTCTGTCAATGAAAAATGTTATTTATGGTTCTTTCTAATTATAACTCATCACCGTTAGAGTAAAAGAAGAAATACTTGACACGTAATTCTCATTGCGTTAACAAACTTATTTTTTTTTAAAATATGGTTTCTGTCTTTTAGAGTATATTTCCCGTTTTATTTATTCTTACCAGAAAAGAAACCGGTAAGAATACTAAGCTATCTAAGGAGGTATGACTTTGCTATTAAGTGGATTGCAAATTTCATCACGATTTCAAACCCTCCCTGTTATCCTGTAACCAAGTGGTATAGCAAGAAAGCAATACAGCCATCCTTTCACCTCCAAAAATAGACGCAAAATGCAAGAGGCCTGTTTACGACTGTATCACTGTCTGGCAAGAGGAGCTCTTTGAACAGTGGGTGTAGCTAACCATCAAACGACTCCTGAATACCAACAACTTATAAACAGTTCAGGAGGAAGCCATTTGGGCGGATAATTGCCGGCCAATAAGGAATCAAAGATAGAGGTGGAAAGTGTCTACGCCAGTGAATGTATTGTAATCGTCTAATTATGATGATACTTATCTGGGCACGACCGGCTGCTTTGTCAGTAACCGATGCACTAACTTTGAGAGGGAGTTGCAAAATTGGTCGCCAAATGGAAGCCCAGTCGATTTGAATGCAGAAGTTGGGAGGTATCTTCCTCTTATTCTAGTCTATTTGATACATTGCATTGTGCGTCTGGATCAGTCAAGAAATTTAAATTCATACCATCTCCCATTCATAACAATTACTGTAATAAGTCAAGAATATTAACCTCCTGTTATCATAGGGAGCTGTGAAATTTTAAAGGAGCTGAACTGGGACGAAGAATTGCTGTTTTAACTTCATAGTGTTACGAAATAGATATTGAAAAATATGCCTCAAGCATACTTTGCACATAATTTGCATTCATACATAGGATTATCGAAATTTACAAGTTGCATTCGTAAAATCTTAATCCTCAAAATGCTGTTAATTTCCTTTTATCAATTTAAAAAGTCTATGTATAAATAAAATTTGAGATTTTAGTGCCAATTTCTCATTTGCTATTTCCTTTCAAACAAATGAAACTAGGTAAAGTAGACTCCTATCATAGTCTATTTGATACATTACATTGTGTGTTTGGATCATTCAAGAAATTTAAATTCACACCTGTTCCCTTATATAACGATTGTTCTAATAAATGAAGAAGATTAACCTGGTGTTATTAAAGCTCTTTAAAGTTTTTAAGAAGCAGAACTAGGATATATTTTTAAAATTTTTAACTGTTACGAAATAAGTACTGAAAAATGTTCATCAAGCCTGATTTGCACATAATTTACATTTATGCATAAATATATGAACATAGAAATTTACAAGTTGCATTCATAAATCCTTGATCCTCAAAATGAAGTTCATTTCCTTTTATTAATTTAAAATGTCCATGCATTTCATGAATTTGAGATTTTAGTGCTAATTTCTCATTAGTCTAATTTCTTTTAAACAAGTGATATTAGATAAAATAGACTCTCATCCCAGTCTATTTAATAAATTGCATTGTACATTTGAATCAGCCAAGAAATATAAATTCATACCAGTTCCCGTACATAACAATTGTTCTAATAAATGAAGAGATTAACCTGCTGTTACTACAGCTCTTTAAAATTTTGAAGGAGCTGAACTGGGATATTTTTTTAAATATTTAACTGTTACGAAATAAGTACTGAAAAATGTTCATCAATCCTGATTTCCACATAATTTACATTCATGCATAAATATATGAACATCGAAATTTACAAATTGCATTCATAAAAATTCTTGATCCTCAAAATGAAGTTCATTTCATTTTACTAATTTAAAATGTCCATACATTTCATGAATTTGAGATTTTAGTGCTAATTTCTCATTAGCCTAATTTCTTTTAAACAATTGATATTAGATAAACTAGACTCTCATCCCAGTCTATTTAATAAATTGCATTGTACATTTGAATTAGTCAAGAAATTTAAATTCATACCAGTTTGCTTTCATAACAATTACTGTAATAAGGCAAGAAGCTTAACTGCCTGTTGCCATATGGAGCTGTGAAATTTCGAGGGAGCCAAACTGAGGTAAAAAATTACTGTTTTGATTTACGAAATAGATATTGACGAATGTTCCGAAATAGATATTGAAAAAAATGCATGTTGCAAAATTTGAACATAATTTCCATTTATACATAAATATATGGTTATCGAAATTTACAAGTTGCATTCATGAAAATATTGATCTTCAAAATGCTGTTAATTTTATTTTACTAATTTAATATTTGTAATTATTATTTAATAACTATAATTAAATCAAGTGTCTTAATTTTATAATAATGGAAATGCGGGTAAATGTAATACCTCATTTCCATGCCTGTACAGTTATGTAGTGGTATTAAAAGAGGAAATTGAGGTTCTTTTAATAGTAGAATTTTGCAATACTTTGTATCATTAGAAATATATAAATATATATCTGGTGTGGTGTGGGTTTGCAAGATATGTTCTCATATATGCAATAGTATCTGCAATCTTCAACCAATTATATATATATATATATATATATATATATATATATATATATATATATATATATATATATATATATATATATATGTATATATATATATATATATATATATATATATATATATATATGTATATATATATGTATATATATATATATATATATAAATACATATATGTGTGTGTATATAATTTGGACGTATATAATATATGTGTGTATGTATATATGTATACATGTCTATATAAACAAACGTAATCTCCCATATACATTTACACAGACTTACACATGAATGTGTGAATAGGTGGTTAGACTTGATTCTAATTCATCTTAATGATATTAATATTTGAGAAAGTGTTCCTAACACTGAGGTAATTTATGACGATAAGAGATCTTCATCTACACGTTTACGGAATAAACAGTTAAATAAAAAATAAATAAATAATCATTAACTACATGTTTAGACCGTTTGCATTTCCTTCTAGACAGTTATAAATATACTAATGAGAAAATCATCTGCATATTTGCTTAACGTTATCATTCATTTATCTACTGGTGGAATCAAAAGTAACGATGCAGTATTAACATCTGACCCCGGACTACCTTAAAAGGTCATCGAAGGTGCAACGCCTGCGGGCTATGCCACATTCGAGCAGATCT
This sequence comes from Pardosa pseudoannulata, assembly GCA_032207245.1. NCBI lineage: Eukaryota > Metazoa > Arthropoda > Arachnida > Araneae > Lycosidae > Pardosa > Pardosa pseudoannulata. The sequence goes on along the minus strand of CM063500.1, from coordinate 19,279,619 downwards.
CGCAGATCTAACAGTGTCTGACTTCACGCGTTAGGTCAGCATATCCTCTTTTGAAATAGGACAGATGCATTCATCGCATTTAATCTTCACATCTCCTTACCTGGATCCTCTAGGCTGTTTTTCAATTAGAGATGAGAGAGATCATCAGATCTATGAGCTTCACTTCTTGTGGTCATAAATTGATTTTACTTTGGGGTCCATTTTTTTGTTGGTTCAATTCATGACAGTGGATGGAGGTTCTTAATTTATAGTTGCATTGGTAACACTGTTGCGACATGACATCCTGGGATAAACTTGACCTGCCTGTGGCGAGTAACTTTTTTAGTGAGCCAGTATACACCGAATATATGTCTCGGTGAGAAGAGAACGTGTTATAGCTATTCATTAGGCCCCTAAAGAGCAATACAGTTTCCCTGATAACCGAATAATGAATTCTTAATTGGGAAATTCATGTATAAATGTATGGTTCGTAAAGGAAAAGTCTTAGATGTAACTGAGTATTTTGAATGTTTTGAGGACATGCATTTAAGCCCACGCATGAAAGTATGAACTTGGAATATTTAGAGATGGATTTTAACATTTACATTGAAACCTCGGCATTGATTTTCAAGGAACCGAAAATGCACTAAAATGAATTAGAAAAAACGATCAAGTCGAGGACAAGATAAAATCAGAAAAGAGATGAAGGAACCAGATAAATTGTATAGATATAAAAAACTGTTTATTTCTACTTTGTACTGTCCCTAAATGTAAGCACTTCACCTTTTATATAACAGACTAATATTTACAATGAAACTTAGCACATAACATTTCTTAGTTGATACTTACTTTGTACAAGTGGATCTTCTGATTTCAAAGAAAGAGCATTTTAGAACCTTTAATTCTGCAAATACACTATTAGTGGTTGTTGCTCGTGTATAAATGACTTTGTACGCTTCAGAAAAACTTGGTTTTGATTCTTATTTTTTTTCCTTTCTCTACTTATTTTTCTTATATATATATATATATATATATATATATATATATATATATATATATATATATATATATATATATATATGCGTGTGTGTGTGTGCGGATATATATACATATGTAAAGATGTATATATATATATATATATATATATATTTATATAAGTATGTATAAATATATGTACACACCCATATGTGTGTAATGGATCAAACTATTACCCCTAAAATAGATATTTGAATTTCTCCTATTTACCCTTCTCATTTCTTAATATTTAATTTCCCAGACATAAAATACCAAATAAAGGAGTGTTCTCCCACTTAAATTATTTTTACCCATCTCTCAAATCTAGTACTGAAATAAATGCTAGTTTTCTGTCCACTGGTCACATTTTTCAACTGTCCCATGAAAGTGGTATCGCGTCTACAACAATTGAGATGATGAACTGTGCGTTCCCGAGATAGATTAAATGATCAAGTTACTCTTGCCTTCCAAAAATTGCTGAATAATCTGTAGTCTCTTGGGAACCTTAGATTTCGATACTCAAAAACGTAAAATTTTGCAGATTTGGACTTATGTTTCTGATAGAGTCTGCAAAATGAATTGGGAGTTCTTTTTCCCCGAAAGCCCGGACAACTTAAATATTATTGGCTGATTCTTAGGTGTAATCGGTGGGAGAATATTTTCGCTGGATAATATATATATATATATATATATATATATATATATGTCATGGTCAGTTATCCTTTCGTTAAGCCATTAAATATACCTCTTTGTTAAATTACACCATCGACTAGCTTATGAGGGTGTTGCCCGGCCCAGCTTTCCACTCAAAGTGCGCCAAAAACTTTCTTCCTGATGTCTTTTCGCATTAACTTGTTTTCGCTGTGTACATTCGCCTGTGATCTTTAAGTAGTTCACTTAATTTTTTTAATCTAACTTAATTTTTAAAACCCATTTTCAAACCTGGCATTTATATATGTAAATATATATATATATGTATGTATGTCTGTATGTCAGGTTTGAAAATATAAAATTAATAACACGCGTGTTTAGGAGTTTAAAGGCAGAAAACGCAGAGCACTCTATAATACAGGCGCATGAATCACTAAGAACTCCATATAAAAGCGCTTGACGAGTAATAATTGAAAGAGAGCGTATTCAGAAAGGGTTACTGTGTGAACTTCGGCCAAATGTAGCTTCTTTGTTAGAGTGTGGAAGCTAGCCACTCACCACTATGTTTGATGTTTGGATATCAAACTGTGCAATAGTCATGATAAACATTTTATCAAGACATCATCGGCTTGTTGATTTATCTTAGAATTGTAGAATATTTTTAGAAAAAAAAAACTAGAAATTTAGGCCAATTATTGTGACTAGATTTAAATCGAAAATATATTTGATATTCTTGAAAATTGAATATACAATAAAGTACTTTCCCCTGATTCGTTTATAAATAGTAGACTGTTTTAGCTATTTAAAAGAAGAAGATTTACTCTTCCAAGTCCACAGGATATTAGATCTGTAGCAAGACTACAATTCCCTTTTCTATATGAGTATCACATGGGAGGAAGGAGTAAAGTCGACTCCAGCCAATAGCTGAAATATGTAAATTTTTGTCCATTTGTCAGTCAGTGTAGGTATTTCAAGTGGAGTTTAGGTTATGTTTTCTTCTGTGATTTGCATTAATGTCTTATTTTTCGTGACTTTGCTGAAGAACACGTTGTGTTGAATTACGACCTAAAACTAGCAGAACGTAAAAAAAAAGTTCAGAAACCTAACATAATTCTTACTAAATCCTTTGAAAGCGGTTGCAGGCCACTGATGTTTTATAGTGAATTATTGCTTTGAATTGTAGCTCGGAAACACTTAATGGCTGATTGGAATAGAAGATAAATGTCCACGAAGGAGTCTCATTACAGATGCTAGTCTATCACAGCCATTTTGTTTCTTTTGATTTCTGAACTCACTTATTTTTTCTAAGAGGCGTGAATAGTGCTACATATTTAAACGGCTTTGCAGTAATTTGTAAGAATTGAAAAGAAAAGAGTTTAGGTTTTTTTTGCGGTTTCACTGTGACCAAGATACAGCCATCTGTCATAGCTCTGTCGAGATAAAAGATTAGAAAATTGCTGTACAAAATAGGTTTCTATTATTCAATTACATTACTACAACTATAATTAAATTGATTTTTAAAAATATCTGTTTCATATTTTTTTATACAAATGCGGAACCTTTATTAGTGTTTTACCATATAATCCTCAGAATTATTTCAATTTTTATTTTGAGACCACCATATAAGTCACTCCCTATGAGGGTACAACACACAAATACATCTCTTACTTAGGAATCAAACCCAAACCCATCGGGTGCAAGCACAATACGCAAACAACTATTCCGTTTTGGTGGTTGGTTTAGTATAAAAATATTATTTGTGTCAGTTTGGACTTTCAACTATCCTCTTGTTCTTTTCTTTTAATTATACGTGATTAATTGAAATCCAAAGAAAATATTTTGATTGTTTTATCGAATAACTAAAATATAAAGTATTTTCTCACCGTTTTCCATAAAAACATTTAGTATCTACGTAAAAATATTCCTTTCAGACGCGCTGTAAAATTGTAAGTTTTAAGTTAAAGAGTTAGTGGTCGAGGTTGGACTAGACTAGGGATGGACAAACTACGGCCCGTGGGTCAAATCCGGCCGGCCGGAAGGTTTTATTTGGCCCGCAGATAGAATTTTAAGTTGCCGGTCCGAGGCAAATTAAAGGTAATATATATTTATACATTATATATCCATCCCCTTTTCCACTTTGTTTCAATATTATATCCCAAATTTATTATTTCACGTCCAGAAGATCAGCGGTATATTTGCCTCTTATATCTAAACAAGTGTTTTCAACTTTGAGATCAACGCCCAGAAGATCAAAGAAAGAATAATTTCAGTAGTAGACTGACAGATGAGCATTTAGTCTCGTTCATTAAAATCAGTACATCTCACTTCGAACCTCAGTATAAGGAACTTTTAAAAATGAAATCGCAGTTCCATTCATCTCATTAACATATTTAAACCATAATACTTGTATATTGTTTTTTAAATTTTAGAAAAAATTATCTTGGTCCTCCAAACTTATTTTCTTTTGATTTTTGGCCAGCGACTGAAAAAGTTTGCCCATCCCTGGACTAGACATTTGTTCTGCGAAGGCCACTAAGCTTTCTCTCCGCAATGAAGAAGCAACTCGTTTGTGCTTATGTATCAGCTATTTCCTGATAACTTATACTTAGTTTTGTGTCTTAATTGGGTTGATTTTATATCCATATTTTTATTTTGATTATGCCCATTTCATTCAAGAAAGTAAAATGGGAAGCCTAACATATTGAAGTTGTGTGATATTTAAAAGAATGTTAAGGTTTGTGTTATTTAGATCCAATTGCATTGTCTGGATCTTAGTTATAAGTACTTATAAAGGAACATGCTCAGTAGAGATGAGTATAAATCATAGAGTATGCTGTTGATAAGTGATTAATTTAGCGATGGCTGAAAAGATGGGTGTTTTCCTTTCCTATTGAGGCGAGATTATAAAGGCCATTAAGGAAAATGTCTATTAGGAACTTATTCATTGTTTGGACTTAGTTAAAAGTGTCTAATAAAGAAGAGACTAAATATGTTGTTTTCCGAGGCATTCCCAAGAATGTTCCGGCTTATGTCCTTTAGAACTTACATAGAACCTGTCTAGACTTGGTCAAAATTACCTAAAAAGGAAGAGACACAACTTGGGAAATTACTAGAGTAGGCTACGGATGGAACTTTGACGATGGGTGAAGGGCGTTTTTCTTTTATGTTGAGATGATATTTTGCTTTTACCAAAATGCTTATTTCATTCCAGCAAAACACCCAAAAGATACGTAGGATTTGAACCTTCAGACGTAGTTGCACTCTATAGTCTACCTGGTCTTTAAGTGGATATGGGAGATGTAGTGCAATTGCCATTTCATTCAGACACAGTTACCGTATTTACTTGCGTATACCACGAAAATTGTTTCAATTTTTTTTTATAAGAATAAATGGTGAAAAATCATGTCTCGTTTAAAACATGCACTAACTCGTTTAAAACTTGACATACAAGTGACTTTACAGAATTTATTATATAGTGACCCAAGTTTTTCTTAGATTTTGGACACCACGCAGTTTATTCCCAAATTAATGTTTAGAAATGTGGTTACCTTACGAATAACTAAATGAACGACGGGGAGGAGTATGCTAGTCATGGCCAGTACATGTGATAAAGGGACAAGAGATTGTTTCAGTGACAAACAATTTTTTTTGGTACTCAGTGGGATGCGTTCTCCCTTTATTTTAGGGACGGGAAAAATTGCGAGTTCGTCTAACACAAATAAACTCTAAGAAAATTTGAGAAAAACTCTGGGGAAATTTGTCTTCCACTGTGGGTATTCCCTTTTTGCTCGGGATTTACTTAAACTAGTCGCTTGGACTCTTTACATATTTAATTGGTTAGACCTTTATTTTAGGAAGAGAATATTTTTTTGTACTCAATGGGATGCGTTCTCCCTTTATTTTAAGGACGGGATAATTGCGAGGTCGTCTAACATAAACAATCTAAATTCTAAGGAAATCTAGGAAAAACTACGAAAATCTGTCTCCGACAGCGTGCATTCCCTTTTTGTTCAGGATTTACTTAAATTGGCCGTTGGACTCTAGAAAGATTTAATTGGTTACACCTTTGTTTTAGGGTGTGAATTATAGCACCTGATGTCAGTGTAGAGTAGCGGTTTCACTGATGAAGATACTTTTTTTCGTACTCAGTGGGATTCTTTCTCCCTTTATTTTAAGGACGGGATAAATTGCAAGATCATCTGACATAAACAATCTAAACTGTAAGAAAATCTAGGAAAAACTACGAAAATCTGTCTCCGACAGCGTTCATTCCCTTTTTGTTCGGGATTTACTTCTACTGACAGCTTTGCTCTATAAAAAGTTAATTGGTTAGAAATTTGCTTTAGGGCTTGAATTATAGCCCCTGATATCAGTATAAGTATGGGTTTCACTGAAGAAGATATTTTTTTCGTACTCAATGGGATATTTTCTCCCTTTATTCTAGGGAGGGATAAATTTCGAGGTCGTCTAACATAAACAATCTAAACTTTAAGAAAATCTATGAAAAACTACGAAAATCTGTCTTCGACAGCATTCATTCCTTTTTTTGTTCGGTATTTCCTTACACTGGCCACTGGGCTCTGTACAGAGTTAATTGGTTAGACCTTTGATTTAGGTCTTGAATTATAGCCCCTGATGTCAGTGTAAAGTAAGGATTTCACTGACGAAGATTATTTTTTTTTTGTACTCAGTGTGATTCTTTCTCTCCTTATTTTAAGGGCTGGATGAATTGAGAGGTCGTCTAACATAAACAATCTAAACTCTAAAGAAATATAGGAAAAACTACGAAAATCTGTCTCCGACAGCGAGCACTCCCGTTTTGTTTGGGATTTACTTAAACTGGCCGCTGGACACTATAAAGATTTAATTGGTTAGAACTTTGCTTGAGGGCTTGAATTATAGCCCCTAATGTGAGTGTAGAGTAGCAGTTTCACTGACAAAGATATTTTTTTTACTCAATAGGATGCTTTCTCCCCTTATTCTAGGACGGGATGAATTGAGAGGTCGTCTAACATAAACAATCTAAACTCTAAAGAAATATAGGAAAAACTACGAAAATCTGTCTCCGACAGCGTTTATTCCTTTTTTGTTCGCGGTTTACTTACACTGGCCACTGGGCTCTATAAAGAGTTAATTGGTTAGACCTTTGTTTTAGGGCGTGAATTATAGCCCCTGATATCAGTGTAGAGTAGGGGTTTCACAACGAAGACTTTTTTCCTTACTCAATGGTATTCTTTCTCTCCTTATTTTAAGGACAGGATGAATCAAAGTCATCTAACATAAACATTCTAAACTTTTAGGAAATCTAGGAAAAACTAAGAAAATCTGTCTCCGACAGCGTTCATTCTTTTTGTTCGGGATTTACTTCTACTGAGAGCTGGGCTCCAGGGGCATAAGCAAGGGGGGGGTATTTATAGTTTAAACACCCCCCTTGAGCTCAGACAAAATGGCAAATATAAAAATTTTAGTAGAATTTATGCTGGCTGTTATTTTTTAGAATTATGAACCCCTCTTGAAAAAATTCTGCGTACGCCACTGCTGGGCTCTATAAAGATATAACTGGTTAGACCTTTGTTTTAAGGCTTGAATTATAGCCTCTGATGTCAGTGTAGAGTAGGTGTTTCACGACAAAGGTTTTTTTTTCATACTCAGTGGGATGCTTTCTCCAGTTATTTTAAGGACGGGATGAATTGATAGGTCGTCTAACATAAACAGTCTAAACTCTAAGGAAATCTAGGAAAAAGTATGAAAATCTATCTCCGACAACGGTCATTCCCGTTTTGTTCGGGATTTACTTACACTGGCCACTGGGTTCTATAAAGAGTTAATTGGTTAAACCTTTGTTTTAGGGCGTGAATTATAGCCCCTGGTGTCAGTGTAGAGTAGGGGTTTCACTGACCAAGAGATTTTTTTCCTTACTCAGTGGGATTCTTAATCTCCTTATTTTAAGGACGGGATAATTGCGAGGTCGTCTAACATAAACAATCTAAACTCTCAGGAAATCTAGGAAAAACTACGAAAATCTGTCTCCGACAGCGTGCATTCCCTTTTTGTTCGGGATTTACTTCTACTGACAGCTGGGCTCTATAAAGAGTTAATTGGTTAGATCTTTGCTTTAGGGCTTGAATTATAGCCCCTAATGTGAGTGTAGAATAGCGGTTTCACTGACAAAGATATTTTTTTCTTGCTCAATAGGATGTTTTCTCCCCTTATTCTAGGACGGTATGAACTGCGAGGTCGTGTAACATAAACGATCTAAACTCCTAGAAAATCTAGGAAAAACTACGAAAATCTGTCTCCGACAGCGTGCATTCCCTTTTTGTTCATGATTTACTTCTACTGACAGCTGGGCTCTATAAAGAGTTAATTGGTTAGACCTTTGCTTTAGGGCTTGAATTATAGCCCCTAATGTGAGTGTAGAGTAGCGGTTTCACTGACAAAGGTATTTTTTTCTTGCTCAATAGGATGCTTTCTCCCCTTATTCTAGGACGGGATGAACTGCGAGGTCGTCTAACATAAACCATCTAAACTCTAAGGAAATCTAGGAAAAACTACGAAAATATGTCTCCCACAGCGAGCATTCCCATTTTGTTCAGGATTTACTTAAACTGGCAGCTGGACTCTTACAGATTTAATTGGTTAGAGCTTTGCTTTAGGGCTTGAATTACAGCCCCTGATGTCAACGTAGAGTAGGGGTTAAAAGGGGTATAAGCAGGGACAAACGGGGTTTTCGCCTCTGATCTCAGATTCGTTAATTCCTGAGAATTTTCTTGAGCCGTAATGGGGGCTTTTGGCCATAAATTTACTTCGGTATCTTTTATGTATCAGGTTACTAGAGTACCTTCAGTATGTAGAATACATACTGAAGGAAGTAACATAAAAGGATCACAGCTTCAAAAATAAAATTTAAATGTTCTTTAACAGACAACGTTTGAAGTAACTATATTGTAAATCTGTTTATCCTCTTCAAATCACATTACTTTAAAGCTTTAAGTTATTCAAAAGAATACTCAATAATAATGATCCACGTTCTGCTGCACATGGTCATTAATGGAGATTTTTAGCATTGTTTTTGAGCGGATGTCATTTGTGGTAAAAATAATGGGCGAACAAAGTAGCTTTTAGGGGTATTAATAGAACTAATGTTAGTAAGACAGCGGAAGGGGAAAAGAGGTTTCCAGTTTTTTTCGATATGTCTTCGATTTATAAGGAGGTTTATTTTACAATTTTGTGGTCTAGGAAGACAAAAAGGCTTAAGGAATACTGGGTTAATATTTTATAATATATATATATATATTTTTCCATTGCTTATTAAACGAATGCTAAAAAATTAGAAGAAATAATTCATTTATAATATTTACTCAGCATGAAGATTTTAAAGTTATTTGTCAGTTACAATGTTTCTAGTTACAACAGCAATCGTGGAAAAAATAATAAAAAATTTATACTAATGTAATGCTGTAATCAATAATTGTAGTGAATTCATTATCAAAAATGCTAAAAATAATAGAAGAAATAATTCATTTATAATATGTCACTCAGCATAAAGATTTTAACGTTATTTGTACTTCCCAATGTTTATAGTTATTACAGAACTCGTGGCAAAAATAGTAAAAAATTTTTACTAATGTACTGCTTTGATAAATAATTACAGTGAATTCACTATCAAAATTGTTAAAACAAATTAGAAGAAATAACTTATATATATATATATATATAATATGTTACTCAGCATGAAGATTTTAACGTTATTTGTCAGTTAAATGCTTCTAGTAATTACAGCAATATATATATATATATAATATATATATATATATATATATATATATATATATATATATATATATATATGTGTGTAGTGGAACTCTCTTAAAAAGTTTTAAAAGATACCAACGGATTCTTATTCGGAGAAAAGCCTTAAACGGGAAAATTGGAAAAATATATATTATTTTAAATTAATTTTCTGCAATAATTTGTGTTCCCCTTCTATATATGTTATTATGGATATGTAGTACTATTTTACAGTTCTAAATGAATTTTGCATTTTAATAGCGATTTAACGTTTCTATAGGTATATAGTACTATTTTATAGTTATAACTGACCTACGGTAGCTCAGTTGGCAAAGGCAGCGTTCTCGTAACTCGAGGGCTGTGGGTTCAGAGGCCAAGTCGACCTAAGATCCGCTGTATTCGTCAAAAATGACTAGGGCACGTTAAATATGTTCATAGTCACAAATGTCCTCCAAACGTTTGAGGGTGGCAGGCCAAGCCTATGGGACTTCTACATATCCCTGATTCTAAATTACGAGGACCCACTTGAGCAAATCTGGGCGGATCTCATTAAATGAAAGTAGCATGCCTTTGTCTTAGCATGAGTAACGTATGGCTCAAATCGTGTTTGTTTTGTGCCATGAGTGCAAACATGAGAAACAACAACATTAATAAATAAATAAATCATTTAGACTTTCATTAATCCCCTATATAATAATAGCCAAAGTTATCTGCCCGTCTGTCCTCGAATTTATGAAGCGGTTGGACCTGGAATGGATAGAGGTATCCATATTGGATTCTTGAAGAATTAGGGGTAGCAATATTAGAAATCCCCCCTTCCCCCTTTTCTAGCATTTAATGCTATTATTTCAAACCCTATTTTCCCAGGATGACAGTAGGAGATTAAATTTATTAGTTTGTCACATAATAAATAGGTAAAAATAATATTTTTTATGTAGCATTATGACGCCATTCCATCTCATTTAATCAATTCTCATTTTAAATTATTTAAATATCGTCTTCATTATTTTCATACGTTTTATCACTGAAATTTGATATTACGTAAAAATTTTTCTTTTATATTCGGCTTAACCCCTTCCGGTAAAATGAGGAGCCTAGCTCGTCATTAGTTTTTCATTCCATACCGCACAATGACGAGCTACACTCGTCATGCTATTAAAGTTACTGTTAAATATGATAATTAATTTAGTTTAAAATTTCTAGTGTACTGAATTTGGCAACACTTTTATCACTTGTGAAAATCACAAGTCACTATTGCATATTGTTTAATTGGTACAAGTCATTGCCAAATTAATGAGTCAGAATAAAAGAAAACCTACTAAGAAATGCCGTGTGTGTTACAAGAATCAAATTAAAAGTGAGACTACTTAACGGTGTAAACAATTAAGAATTCCTTTGCACTTTGTTTTGAAAAGTACCACTAGCTTGAAGACTATTATCTGTATACCTTATTAATGTTTTGCTTTGATATTTTCTTAATTTTACTGTTTCTGATATTATTTAACACTATGTAAAAAGTGGATTTTAATTCAGAATATGTAAGAATTGTAAAATGAAACAAGTTTTTTAAATAAAAATTAAATGGTTATTTCATGCACAGTTTTTCATTATTAAATCATACCGGAAGGGGTTAAATAATAGATTACGTACATATGTGATAATTTTCAATTTAATCATCGATTATTTTTTGTCGCAATGAAAATTTTACTAACAACAAATTATATCTACCTCCAGGGTATAATGGAAATGATAGCTTTATTTCTTTACATCTATTAATTACTGTGACAAAAAAAAGGGGAGAACTTAACGATAGTTTCGGCGTAGCTAAGAAAAATTTCTAAATGAATTTAACGTGATTCTAAACTGAATTCACAGTATCGAGATACTTTAGAGGAGTGTGAAGATAAACAAATTATCGAGCGTGTACTAGATAGTTCTCATCCAAAAATCAAACCATTCTTTTTTATCTGCCTTATAGGGTACTTTACAATTCTGAAAATTTAAAAATTTTACTGATCCCATCATATGACAGGCTATATGCTAGTAATTAATAATTTGACATAATTATTAGATTCCAATCAAAATTCAGAATATGGGTTCAATAATACAGCTGTAATAATCACATCCGATTAAAGTTGTTTTGAAGAATACTAAGCGGAATTCTAACATGAAAACTCCCGCACTCAAGCCTGACATGAATATATCAACTATAATGGTTTCTATGCTCCACTAGATTGCTTATTCACTGTCCGTGAAGAGAAAAAAAATAAACTTTCACTACAAAGTGACAATATTTCTTTCCCGACCGAATCAAATTTGCCTTTATTTTGAATAAACTGCAATAAATCATCGTTTAGAAATTCATGGCAGTGACAAATGAGATGGATTGGGATAAAATAAATATTTGGCCGCTAAAATAACGCCTATAAAAAAGAGAATTTATCATTGTTTTTTAAACTCTGCTTTAATATCTTCCCGTGGGAAAGAACTAATGTATTTTTCATGCAAATAATATTAAGTTTAATATGATTTGCAAATCTATTGATCAAGGTTTAATTGATTTTCCACTTGGTTCCAAAAGTAGTTGAAGCCCGCAAATAATATTAAGTTTAATATGATTTGTAAATCTATTGATCAAGGTTTAATTGATTTTCCACTTGGTTCCAAAAGTAGTTGAAGCCCGCAAATAATATTAAGTTTAATGTGATTTGTAAATCTATTGATCAAGGTTTAATTGATTTTCCACTTGGTTCCAAACGTAGTTGAAATTATTTACGCATTTTAGCCGGATCATATTGCATACGTTTATTCCATTTACTCGAGGCAGCAATGCAAATTCTATCCGTAACGGATAAATCTAATGATTTTCAGCTTGATATATATGTTTTCTAATTAATTAATTTTGTTCTTGACTGCACCTTTGGGGAAAGAACTAATTTTTTTGTATGCAATAGATAAGTAGGCTCTTTACCTTAACATGTATTTCAAGAATGCATTCGATATCATTAACAGATGCAACGTAGACTGATGAATTGTGGTATATGTAGAACAACATTAAGTACTTTGAAGTAATTTACAATCAAAGAAAAGAATAATTTTCAACGTTTTCATTCAGACTTTTTTTTTCCTTTTAAGACTCTAAACGGAGTAAAGTTATACTGAAGTATAGATATATATAAACATATCAATCACTATTAACTATTAAACTCTAATAATCTTATATCAATTCTGTGTAAAAATTTATTACGAGTAAGGAAAAGATAACGAGTGGAAATCTAAACTTCCCCCTAAAGCTCCCCCATGCAGTCAGTATATGTATAAACGCCAGGACAGTACTTAGAAATCCATTGTGGTTGCCTGCAAAGGTTCGAATTCTACTAAGTAATAAGTAACCAGAAATTTCTTTTTTCCCCCAATCACACAAGAAGTTATATCCCTCATTTATTTTTAGTTGCTAAGGCTGGCTTGGCACCCTAACGTTATTACAGATATATCTGAGAAGGCAATTCACTGTACCTGGTATATACTTGACGAAATACCTTTTATTTTTTTTTCTGAAAGTCGGAGAACTGACCTTACACAGGTAAGAAACAGACGTGCAAAACTTAAAATTAAAATAAAAAGAACGTGAACTGATTGAGTTTTGAAGAACTTTAGGGACAATAATTTCCGATATATTACAAACACTCACACACTCTCTTTCACTCACTCACACACACACACACACACACACATATATATATATATATATGTATAAAACAAGCGCTTAACAAGCCTGTATATATATATATATATATATATATATATATATATATATATATATATACACACAGGCATTCAACCAAGATTGTGTCTTGGGAGAGGCTCAACAAACTAAAACGTAACAGTTTAAAGGCTCGAGAACAACAATCTGGAGATGACCTGTAGCGTTAACAACATTGAGGTTTTATGTTGCATGGATGTTTTACTACAATATCACCTTTATTTCGAGCTGGAAATGGTTTTTAAAAGCGCTGTTATAGTTGCATACAATATCTTGTTCAGTCGTCAGCTTTAACTTTTTGACATACAATGACGTCTTGGAGACGTCAGTCATTTCATGTGCCAATATAGACTTTGACATCTCCGAATGTAAAATATGTCTCTGTAAAATATGTCAATTTCAATACTTATTTGAATATTCTTGGAAATGTTTCATATTTTACAGAAACACTAATTTATTTTATACTCATACTTAATTGTTGTCTATTAACATTATGTTTAAACTTCATTAAATGTTACATACTAATACAAATTAGTATGTAATAATAAACAGTTCTGTTCGATATAAACAATTCAAAATAAAAAAAAACAATTCTGTTTCTCAGTTTGCATATAATTTTTGAGGTGATACGAATTAAATATTTTTCAGGTGCATAAAATTCCGTTTTATTTGTATGAGAAGGGTGTAACATTTTAGATAGAGTGCATAATGCAATAACAAATATGCGTAGATCTTAGAACATTCCTAAAAACAAATTTTTAACATTCTCGGTCTAATTGTTTTCAACTTATGCGAGATACATCCATATGCAAATACAGAAATCACAACGAAACTACTTAAAATGAGCTCAGGAATAGTCCAAATGAATATTTAGGGCCAATCTCACAAAAGTAGTTAAAGGCTAAATGCGATTAATCTCTGTTTAAAAGGAGAATTGGTTAGCACCATGAGTTAATCGGTGTTGGCCATTAAACGACTTTGGAGAGACCGGCCCTTAAAGTTTCAAAATTAAAGTTTCCTTATATGTACATACAGACGTAAAACTCGGGTATTTCGGAATTGATTCAGGTATGGTTAAAATGATTATTTCTGTTGAACTACGAGAAACGAAATTTTTCGAGATTGCAATGCTTCTGAATTTCGTACCACAAAGTAAAAATAAAGATCGCAATTAGTTAATTTGAAAACAGAGACTAGCTCCCTGATTACAGGAATTTTTTAAAACATCTTTATCTTTGTTATAAAATAAACTAACGCATGGTTGTCCTTAACTCTAAGACAATGGTGGATTGTTAACTTGCAATTACTGTTCGTTGGTGACTCTTTTTAAAAACAACTCTTTGCATCCGGGAACTTCATGAAAGACCGTTTGTTTTTAAAGAAACCATAAATGCAGTTAAACAGTGTCTCCTGTTACAGTTTTCGCTGCAGTATTTTGCATTTTTCTAAGGTCATTACGGATGGCCTTAGAATTTATCTGTTGGAAACGGAAGTCCATTATAGAAAATATTATGAAAACGAAAGAGACATTCATCGCTTTTTAACCAGTTTAATCTCCCGTTAGTGCAGAAGTCAAGAAAAATTATTTTTCCCCAGAAAGTATGATTGTTCACTGCAATAAATAATTAGTTCATAAATGATTACGTATATATGAGACTCTCTAAAGCCAATGCAGTCAAATTCAGAACAGAAATTAAGGACTAATTATACAAGAGTACAAAATAAAATGTTTTAACTGGGTTAACTTTTGGCAAAAAAGAAAATTTTCATATCAGTTATACACAAAAATCTTTTTACATGCTTTATTAATCTATTTGTTAAATAGCAATTATGTTATTTAGTGCTATTATGTTATTTAGTGACGTTAAATTTTAGTAAAAAATTGACTAATTTCTAATTTTAAATTTAGTTTAATAACTTCAATAAATTAAAAATTTAAAACGAATAATTAGATTTATATTAAAGCATATTAGTGCTGTTTAGTAAACATTTTGTAAGAATCTATAACAAGTTTAATCTTCAGAAGCATTTTAAAAATTAAGAAATTTCAAAAAAAAATTTTTTAAACACAATATAGTACACTGAATTTTAAAATTTAAAAAAGTAATTTTCAAATTTTCTTTATTTCTACTCTGGGCGAATCGTCCTCTTTCAGATCCCATTTTCCTTACGGTGCGACGCTCCTAAGACTGATGCGTCAGTGACAAGTGCGTCTCATTAGAACTCGTGTTGCAAAAAGTAGACAGTAGCACTCCAAAACCAAACCAAACCCATGGCAAGTGCTACCTTTGCTATGCACTAGTTACGGCCTTGTGTTGACCATTGAACGACTTTGGTGAGACCAGCCTTAAAGTTTCAAAATTAAAGTTTCCTTTACGTACATAGAGACGTAAAACTGAGATATTTCGGAATTGATTCAGTCATGGTTGAAATGATTATTTCTGTTGAACTATGAGAAACAAAATGTTTCGCGATTGCAATGCTTCTCAACTTTGTACCACAAAGTAAAAATAAAGTTTGCAATTAGTTAATTGCAAATTTTACAGAACAGGCAACAGAGAACTGCAACTTTGCAAACAGCAAATTACAGCAAATTTTTAAAACATCTTTATCTTTGTCATAAAATAAACTAGTGCATGGTTCTCTTTAACTCTGGGACAATGGTTGATTGTTAACTTGCAATTATTGTTCGTTGGTGATTCTTAAAAAAAAAAAAGAAGAAAACTCTTTGCGTCCGGGAACTTCATGAAAGACCGTTTGTTTTTACAGAAACCGTAAATGCAGTTAAACAGTATCTGCTGTTACGGTTTCCTCTGCAGGATTTTGCATTTTTCCACAGTCATTACGGATGGCCTTAGAATTTATCTGTTGGAAACGGAAGTTCGTGATAGAAAATATTATGAAAACGAAAGAGACATTCATCGCATTTTAACCAGTTGAATCTCCTGTTCATGCAGAAGTCTAGAAAAATTAGTTTGCCACAGAAAATGTGACTGTTTACAGAAATAAACGTGATTAGTTCATAAAGGATTACGTATATATGAGACTCTCTAAAGTCAATGCAGTCAATCTTAAGTATTAATGCATGCAAAATTTGCATGCATTAATACTTAAGATTTTTGATTTATTAAAAATCTGAACTAACGAAAATTATAAATTATTGGCGAAAGCAAAAACAAATTTTTTGTTGGAAACGGAGTTCACGATTAAAAATTAATTTGCCACAAAAAATGTGACTGTTTACAGAAATAAATGATTAGTTCATAAAGGATTACGTATATATGAGACTCTCAAAAGTCAATGCAGTCAATCTTAAGTATTAATGCATGCAAAATTTGCATGAATTAATACTTAAGATTTTTGATTTATTTTGATTTATTATGTTACTTAGTGCTTAACAGAATTACATAACAATCTGACATATAATTTCAGTAATTTTTTGCACCCATGATAAATTACTAGTTAGTTACCAAACATTATTACGGTAAGTTAACAAACAGTCTCTAACTTTTCTCTTGCTTTCTCTCGACATTCTAATTTTCCAGTCCAAAGCTTTTCTTAACAAGCAAGACTAAACTTCACAATTCGTGTCTGACGACGGTTACACTTGCAGGTGTTAGGATCGTTGGGGTTCAGTGCCGTTACGACACCCCTGTTGAACATATTTTACTAATTGGAGAAACAAGATACCTTATTAGTCTGTAAATTTTGTTTACTTTAGGGAAAGTCAGTGTCACTACGTAAACTTAACTCACACATGTTTTTGTGAACACTTTGTTGTGGGGTTCAGAAATTGAATAACAGGTTGCAAGTAAACACCATTTAATTAAAAAATATGCTTAGTCAAAATAAAATGCTTTTAAAAACTAACAATGTTTAAAAATTTATTTAAATTATAAAGAGAGATTTACAGCAATGTGGCATCACAGCAAAATTAAGACTACTGTAGATGATGAAATAGAAAAATTGCCTAAAATTTATTTCAGTAAATCAATCTTATATAGCAAGGGTGGCCAAGCTCCTTAATAATCCGAGCCATTTTTAAAAATTTCAAATTTTCGCGAGCTGCAATTAAATACGTATTTAAAAGGTATGCAAAAAAGGTATAAAAAATTTTTTTTATAGAAATTATATTTATTGAAACCTTATTAGTCTGTAAAATTTGTTTACTTTAGGGAAAATCAATGTTACTACGTAAACTTAACTCACATTTGTTGTTGTGAACACTTTGTTATGGGGTTCAGAAAGGAAATAACAGGTTGCAAGTAAACACTGTTTAATTAAAAAATATGCTTAGTCGAAATAAAATGTTTTTTAAAAAATTAACAATGTTTAAAAATTTATTTAAATTATAAAGGCAGATTTACAGTAATGTGGCATCACAGCCAAATTAAGACTACTGTACATGATCAAATGGAAAAACTGCCTAAAATTTATTTTAGTAAATCAATCTTATATAGAAAGGGTGACCAAGCTCCTTGACAGTTTCAGCCATTTTTAAAAATTTGAAATTTTTAGCGAGCTGCAATACGTGTTTAAAAGGTATGCAAAAAAAGGTATTAAAAAAGTTACTGGTATTAGCTGTTTAAAGTTACTTACGTCCATATCATATTGCAATTGCTGTCTGGGTAGTGCTTAATGTGTAACGACTTCGAAGCCGTGTTTGGCGTAAAGATATCTGTCTATATTGGCGGAAACATCGGAAGAAATATTTTACTTGTTCAATTATAGCGTTAAAGGTGACAAGTGCGTACACAACTGGGTGCTCGTCTAGGCAATTTATAGCAAAAATAATAAGCAATCAGTGGCGTAAAATTTTCTGAGATGTGTAAACTATATGTCTTTTTTTATGTTTATACACATTTTTAAAAAAAGAGTCGAAAAAGGCAGCATTTCACTTCTTTGTACGAGGCGTCAAACCTACCCTAATAAAGTTAGCCCTTTCCCCCCTGACGGAAACTGACATTGCGAAATATACCATTGTTTGATCATCGTTAGATCAGATTTGATCAACATATTTCACTGTTTGATCAAATAATATAAAACATATTTAAAAAAACTGTAGGGAGGTAGAGCTAACTTTATGGTTTTGAGGCGATTTTGGTGGAGATTTTGGGGCATTTGGGGTATTGATCAAATCTGATCTAACGATGCTCTTTCGAATGATGTATGGTTCATGTTTATAAGATAATTTTTTAAAAAATCCATAAAGTAAGCCCCTCTACAGTTTTTTTAAAAATATCTTTTTTATATTAATTGATCAAACAGTGAAATATGTTGATCAAATCTGATTTAACGATGATCAAGCGAATGGCATATTTCGGAATGTCAGTTTCCGTCATGAATTTTTTAAAATTATCTTATAAACATGAACGATACATCATTCGAAAGAGCATCGTTAGATCAGATTTGATCAATCCTTTTTGGCTTTTGATCAATACCGGAATTTCTCCCAAATCGCCCCCAAAGGTGCCCCAAAATCATAAAGTTAGCCCCCCCTACAGTTTTTTAAATATCTTTTTTATATTAATTGATAAAACAGTGAAATATGTTGGTCTAACAAATGTGGTCTAACAATGATCAAACGAATGGTATATTTCGGAATGTCAGTTTCCGTCATGGGGGGGCTAACTTTATTAGAGGGTCAAAACTGTTAGAGCCAGCCCTGCTATGTTACAAAATCCTGTTATGAACTATTGTTCAAGATGGACCCTCCACATGTGGAATATGAGTTTATTTACCACCAGAGAAATATCCCTGCACGTGTGAGAAGATCTCAGGTGTTTAGGTCGCCGCGGTTCATTCCTGCAACTGCTTGGATGGGTATGTCTTGTTATACACAGTTCGGTACCACCAGTGGAATTCCCAATTGGTTACGCTGTTCACTTTGACCCACGGTTCAACTTCGGGAGAAAGTGCGGCTCTCAGTGAGTCTTCATCGAGAGTGTGAAATATAATCATGCGTCTGTTGACGAGGGGATATTTGCACGTGTGGTTCGTTGAGGAAAGATGGCAGTTGACTCTTGTTATTTTGGGGAGAATTCCTCGCATTTCTCTAATGTAGTTATATGGACCGGGTCATATCTCCTTACCTAGTAACAATCATGCCTTGTTGAAGATGGGATATGTGGAAGATTCCGTACATGCTTCTTCGACAACGTCATAGACTTGGTGAATTTACACTTTTCATCTTAGAAATATCGTAAAATGATAAGAGAAAAAAAATTTTAAAACACAAAGCAAGAAAAATACACACATATACGTATATATGTGTGTGTGTGTGGTGTAAAAAGTCTCTAGAAACAGAGTAAAATATAAGCACAAATAAAAAAAAAAAATATATTGACTTTTTATTAAAAATATACTTAAAAAATAACAGAAAAAAATATAATAATACAAAGCAACATATATACATATATATATATATATATATATATATATATATATATATATATATATATATATATATATATATTATATATATATATATATATATATATATATATATATATATATGTGTGTGTGTGTGTGTGTGGTGTATAAAGTCTGTAGAAACAAATTAAAATATAAACACAATAGAAAAATAAAAAATATTTTTTTAATTTCTTTAATCTTTTTTTTAAATAGTGTAATCAAAATATTTTTCATAAAATACCCAAGCTTTGTATATAAAAAATGTAAAATGCCTATTAAAATATAATTAAATCGCGTTTTTGCTGATATTGCATTTAAATCGCTTATTATTTTTTTTTGACAATGGGAAAATCTTTCTGTCTTCTCTTTTGGGTGCATCTACGATCAGAGTGATCTCTGTGGCTTTTCTTGTCTGTTGTTCAATAGAATAATGTGCATATAGCATCTGGATTAAATTTAATTAGATGGTCGTTCTCTTAATGTATATTTTTTATTAAACATTGACTTTTGTAAGGAGTTTTATAAAAAATATTACATATATATATATATATATATATATATATATATATATATATATATATATATATAAATATATATATATATATATATATATATGTGTGTGTGTGTGTGTGTAAAAGTCTAAAAAAAAACAGATTAAAAATATGCACAATAGATAAATAAAAAATATATATTAACTGATTGACTTTTTAGAAATATGCAAAAAATGATAAGAAAAAAATTAGCAAAGCAAAACAAACACACACATAATACATACAGATAATTAAAACAAATCTTAATTAAAATTATTTAATTTATTGATTGAAATTAAATAAGTCTTAAATACAATGATTTATATATATAAATAAAGATGAACAATACTTTTTTATAAAATGGTCACAATGAAATATATATATTATAATATATCTTTTATATATAATATATATACAAATTTTTTATAAAATGTTAATCCATTTTTATTTAAAAATTACAAGGAGAAAGTTCAAAAGCTATAATATGAGAATATTTTTATTTTTTAAGAGAATCAGAAGTCTATTTTAAAACTTTATAGAGCACTGGGCAAAATCACATCTGTTTAACTACATAATCAAAAGAATTTTATATCAGAACAAGTACATAAGAGCGCTGACAACAAGAGTTTTTACAACAAAACAACTTACTAAGCGAATGACTGCAATATCAGCAAAACACGAACACATGTTACCACACCTGGGAAATGCTGTATAGACAAGTTTACAGTTTTATGACAGATGTTAAGTGGAAAATACTTGATTAAACCATTTAGAGGCTGATAAAAAGGATGAATAATGGAAGGAGGAGGTATTTTGGAAAAAAAGCAATTTTTGAAATTAATTTTTTATCAGTAATCAAACCAATATATATATAAATATATCAGTCAAAAAAAGTTGGAAATTATGTGAGTTATAAGCGATTTTCATTGAATTTTTATAATAATAAAATAAATGGAAAAAAAACAAATCAAATTTTTTTCACGGCAGCATTTTCTCGAAGAATTAAGTTTGCAAACATAAAATCAGTTAGAGATAACATGGAGCTGTTAACACCTTTAATGCTTAGTTTTGCCTTGAATAAATGAAAATGCAATTTTGCTTTTAAATGAAACGATGATTTACTTTTTAAGAAAGTGCCATCGCCTAATGGATCTACGAAATTTTTTTTTTATATCTTTTATATAGGGAAGACAAAGTAAGAGGGAAATATTTAAAAATAAAACTCTTAAACGAGATTAGTATTTATGAACGATCATTGTTTAAGAAGTACTCTTTGAATGGGATCTCCTTATGTGGGTTCACTAATATTATATATCCATCTCATTAAAGATTCAAAACAGTAGACCGTAACAGAATCTGATAATGATACCAATAGACCTAAATCTAAATCAGTTTTGATTTGCTATATATTTTATTATAATAAAACTAATACACAAACCCTTTAAGAAAATGGTCCGCCATAAGAGCGTGTACGCTAAATCTAAATCATATTTTCGATTTCATGATACCTTACATAAAACTAACTGCCAGCCATATTAAGAAAATGTTTTTTTATGGGAGTATCATATATCATATTTTTTTGTTTCTTATGATTCACCCTCAATAAAATTAACTGCCAGCCATACCCTTAAGAAAATGTCCGATGAAATGAGTACCTAAATCTAAATCATATTTTAATTTCTAATGATTTATCCTTATAATATAACTAACTGCCAGACATATTAAGAAAATGGTTTTTCGATGAAATCAATGAAAAATATTTTTATTATAAGTCTTCCATTAAAGTGTAAATAGTTCCTATAGTTTGTATTTTTTTGAATTCTTTAGAATGTAATTTTATCGATTTTATCAGCTTACTTAAGTGAAATATGCAAATGTACCCCAGAAAAACTAAATATAGCAGTTGTGTTACTCTTCCAAATAGGAGTGAATACAATAAGTGTAACTCAATATCATACATATAAAGCTCTATTTTTATCTGAAATTTAAAAAAAAAGTTTGATACTCATAATATAAGAATGAATACTTCGCAGCTTAGAGTAAAATGCTTCACAAAATAATTTTTTTTATCAAATAAGAAAATTCTGCATTCCGGCTGTTCAAGAATTATACAGCTTTCCTCGTCAGTTCTCCTTATTCACGGAGAAAGAACTCTGTGAAAGTCCAGAATCAGCCAAATGTCAAACCGTTCGTTACAAAGCCATTATTCGGTGACAGCGTTTAAGCCACGATGTTTTGTTAAATTAAACTCCTTTGTATCTGCCACCGAATCCGGGGCTATGGATTGAAAACGAACAAATCGGCTTTGACAGCAAGCGAATAACCTATCCCTTGTGTTCCAACGATCAGCCCCCCAGATTAGGGCTCTCCGTAGTAGGCCGACCCCCGGTTCGAAAAAAGAGGCACGGGGATCTCATGTCACAATGCCCGACAACTGACTCTCCGAATGTGTTCCGAACGCCCCCTCGGTGGAGATTAAAGGGCAATTTTCAAATAGAAAAGTCTTCAGGATGACTGGGCAGCAATGGCAGGGAAATAGCAATTGTACCACCACGCGCTTGAAATAAGGATTAAGCAGAAGTCGATCATTGAAAAGTCGTTCAAACATTTGGTGGGCGTGCGAAAGGTGGGGAGAAATATCACCCCTTCGGCTTATTTCTTTCCGTTGACAGTGACGTTCAGAGTTTGATACGGACCGTGAGAAATGAGTTTGGCAGTCGTAGTGAAATGACAGACATCAGGGCCTTTTTAAAAAGGCAGAACAACCAGTGGCGTAGCAAGAGGTGTAAGAAATCTTCATAGAGATATTTTTTCAGTCAAAAAATATCATCATCCAGTGTTAATATACACATTCTCTCTCTCTCTCTTCTCTCTCTCTATATAATATATATATATATATATATATATATAAATATATATATATATATTATATATATATATTATATATATATTATATAATATATATATATATTTATATATATATATGTATATATATATATAATATATATATATATATATATATATATATATATATATATATAATATATATATATATATATATATATATATATTCTCAAGAGTTTTCATATCTGAAATCAAGGCTAAAAATTCCCCCGTCCTTTTGCTTTCCCCTTTTTAACTCCTAACCTAAATGGGCCAGAGGCTACAGTTCACGCCCTCAGAGAAGGGGTATGTCCAATATATAACTATATTGCCCTAGCTAACAATTTAGGAAATGTCCAAACAAAAATTAGATTACGCTGTCGGAAGCAGATTTTTTTAGAGATTTTCCCACAGATGCTGACCAGGTGTTAAGGGTAGTTTTACATATTTCGTGCTAGCTGATAGTTTGTCCTGTCCCTATAATGAAGTGGGAACCCGTTCTCTTATCTTAATAAAGGTCTTTAGCTAAAACGGTGACATTTTTATGGCCATGACTGCAATCACTCCAGAGAAGTCCGTCTTATTACACACATACACACACACACACACACATATATATATATATATATATGTATATATAAATACATATACATATCTATTATCTCTATATGTATATATTCATGTAATATATCAATATCATTGTACCTAAAATATCTATCTAAAAATTTCAGAGTTAGCTTTGGGAGACTGGTTTGAAAGAATTCAAGCAGCAAAAATTTCTTTTAATTTTGAGATTGTGACAAAGAAAATAGATATGAACGGATGAAAATGAGAAAAGAAAAATCTTTAAGATATATTTTAAGTGTAATAATTTTGCTATATTACACACACAGCAAACATTCCTTTTAATTCTGAGATTTTGTGACCGAGAAAATAGATATGTACGGATGAAAATGAGAAAAGAAAAATCTCTAAATATATTTTAAGTGTAATAATTTTGCTATATTACACACACAGCAAACATTCTTTTAATTTCTGAGATTTTGAGACTGAGAAAATAGATATATATCTTTAAAATATATTTATGTAATAATTTGATATATTACACAGTAAACATTCCTTTAATTATAATTTGTATATAGATATGGATATGAAAATATCTCTAAACATATTTTAAGTGTAATAATTTTTATATATATATATATATATATATATATATATATATATATATATATATATATATATATATATATATCGTATAGTGAAACAATATACACAGCTTTATCGCCAAGTGCAAGTAGATAGACGTTCGTCGATCATTTAAAATGAGTTAACCAATCATGAACAGAATCCATCACTCATGCAAAAGTAGCTCATAAATTGCTCTTTCACGTTGATTTCAGCCTATTATTTTGAAAGAACCCTTAAGTCTTAGCATCATCTGTCATGTCTGTTGATTCAACAGCGATTGAAAAATGACGTGTAACTCCAAATATGTATTTTCTGGGTCACTTTTCTTACTATGCGTACAACTGTTCCGCAAATCGAAATTATACGTTGATTTCACTTAATTATTCAAAAGCAACCTAAACTGCACAAGAAAGTCAACCAGCTGCGTCGTTAACCAATAAAAAAAAATCGTGTTTCACACCGAATAACAGGATAGAACCTTGTTTCTACGGAGATATTAGCCAAATTTGAATATGCAAATGAGATCAGTCATGAGTGATACCTCACTCTCTTTCACCCTTCCTCGAGCAGAGTTTCTCAAAAATAAAACGGGGACTCATTTAGCAACGAGAAATAATCGAATAACAGCATGTTAAGTTGTCTGTTTTTCACCCCTTCATAATCAACAATATATACAAGGCAGGCAAACTTTACATGGTCTTCCACATTACGGACTTTTTTTATGAATTTAAAAGACATTACAGCTGCCAACAGAAATATTATTAAAAAGAATTATAAAAAAGCACAGTCATTATCGTCTGCCATTAACCAGCAGTGTTAATAATTAGCGTGAAGAAAAATTATGCAAATCTGGCCGCAACTGGTGTTTAAGTAATTTCGTGGGTTATTTTCAGGGTCGCTGCTTCCAGCAGTTCATAGTCATTTGGATATAAAAATAATTTAGGAGCTGATTGATATTTATTCCGTGTTTTGGTAACTGGTTATTAAATGACTCATTTTTAAATCTAATGAACGAAATATTAAATAAGCGTCATTAAACAGCGTTTAACTAATGGTGTCTTCACGTTTTGTGTCGCATCAGGTATTTTATAATTAATACAGATTGATTGAATATTTCCTATTGCACCATCGTGTGTATAAAAAATTATTCACCAGCCGGTTAAGTTTTAAAATAAATTAATGACGACACTGTAAAATACTGTGTAATAATTATTTAAATTTTAAGTTTGATGTAATATAATAGGAATTATATGTTTGGAAACGCTGAGGCAGATGTTGCCGTTAGCAGAACTGAAGGGGGAAAAATCAGATATGATTTCTTGTTGATGCGTTGTTACATAATGTGATAAAATTGAATGATTATATAAACGGTAGCTTAAACACATTTAATGTGCAATACATAAGCTAGATATACCGCAGGCAGATGGAAGTGAAGAGTAAAATTATACCAGAGTGTAATTATCATAATAAGGAAGCTAAACACTAATTACTTGCTTCTTGCTTTTTTTTTTTCTCTTCCGCGGTTCTTGATGGATTCATATGATTCCTTTACGATATCTTAATACAATTTCAGATCTTATTAAATGTTTCTTTTGGTATCATGAAACAAAACCTGAATGTTTTTATGCATTAGAAAGTTTTAAAACACTTACATAATCCTGCAGAGTTTATAAATATTTTAAAAATTGCTCTGTTTTAGAATAAAAGAAATAAGCAAACTGATAAAAGATTTAAACCATAGAACACTCCTGTAAATATAATATATATAATATATATAAATATATATAATATATATATATATATATATATGTGTGTGTTTTTTTGTGTGTGTAATATATTTTTTTATCAGTTTCGTAGTTCTATTTTCATAATTGAAACTCTATGAATATTCTAAGTTTGCTAGCAGAAATGTTCCATAATCTATAAAAAAGAGATACGTGGGTTATCACCCACATGACTTCAGTAATAGCGATTGGTCGGCACAAAGGACTATTTAAGCAAATTCTAGTGCTCGTTTTCAGCTTTTTTTCGATCTTCGACGGGGTTGTCGTATATTAGCTTCGTATAAGGTTTCATGAAGATGCGTTCTATGTCTTATAAACGAAGTTAGATTAATTTTTAATCTTATTGCGTTTTAAACGACTGCATGTATAATATATAATATCGTATATATATATAAAAAATTATATTTAAAATATATATATATGTATAAAATTATATCACGATGGGTGGTTGCAGTCATGGCCCATAAAAATGACACCACTTTAGCGAAAGACCTTTATTACCAGAACGTTGGAGGACTGGTTCTCACTTCATATACAAACTGAGGGGTCAGCTAGCATGAAGTTATAAGTAAAAGACCCTTAACACTAGGGTCAACATCTCAGTTAAAATCTGTGTAAAAATCTCAAGGATAAATCTCAAAGAAAAAGCTGCCTCCGTTAGCGTGTATTTCCTTTCTGTTTGGGATTTTCCAAAATTGACCGCTAGGGCAATATATAGTTATAATTAGTTAGACCTCCTTCTCTGAGGGCGTGAACTGCAGCCACAGCGGTCAATTTAGGTTAGGGGTTAAGAACGGGAAAGCAAAGGGACACGGGGTCTTTTGCTCTGCTACATTAGTTTCCCGATCTAGTTTACTTTTCCTTACACACACACACACACACACACATATATATATATATATATATATATATATATATATATATATATATATATATATATATATCATATTCAGTGCAATATTATGAAAAAAAAGAACCTGATGTCAATATAACAGGGAAAAAGGATTGGAATGGATACTATGTTTGTTACAATGTATGAAAAAATTATAATATATACGACAGTTTTACGACCAATGCTTTTCGGAACATGTTTACAACGAGCAGACTGATTGAAAAGGTGTTATTTCCATTAATCTGGAAGTAAAATTCATGTCACGGATTTAGGATTAATAAATTTGTAAACATTATTTGACTTATAAATGGGGCAAATAAAAAAGGATTGAATTCATCTGAGGGATAAAAAATTGAAAATCAAAATACTTCACGATGCTCTGTTCCCGTAAAATATGTTCGTGGTCACAAAGCCCTCGAAGTTCTCAATCAATACCTCTGGGGGTTGCAAGCTAAGCCTGGGGGTCTTCTGTTTGGTCCCTGCTTCTAAATTACGAGAACACAGCTGGGGTAATGTTACTCGCTACCGTAGCATACCTTAAGCTACACGTACTCCTCGGCTTGTGCTAAATGAGTAACAGGTTCACAGCTTTGTTAAGGTGTTAGGATAATGTCTGTATCGTTAGCTTCGTTTAAAAAAATGATGCTCGGTTCCCCTAGTTGTAATATGAAGCAGGTTCATATAGAAATATTCCTTTCTTTATTCACTCATACAGAAGCAAGTTCTTTTAAGAAAACCACATTCCCACATTCTTCAAAAATAAACAAATAAATAAAGTAGACAGATAGCATTAAATACGTACATCTTTCCTTGCAAAAGCAAATTTCGTATGCGGCATTTTTATACCCAAGTTTGGTGAAGAGGTGTACTAAAATGGTACAGATAATCATATGTCACAGAATGTTGTAAATATCTCTGAAAATTGTTGAAGTTTCAAATGATAGTCTGTCAAATACATTGAAAACAACATATTTCTGAAATCTTTCATGTCAAATAAATAAAGGAAAAGAAGTGTGATCGTCCTATAGACCTGTTCCTTTTTATTTCCCCCAACTCCGTTTAAATGAAATACCTTCGAATGTGGTAATCTGTTTGTCCTTCTCGAAATGTGTTTTTCCCACGCTTATGAGCATTAATGCTGTAATATTCCTTTTTCTCGCCGATGCATTTATATATTCAAACTTGTAATCAACATTATCAGCATGATTCTATCAATCTATTATATTCAATGAAACCTTGAGTATAATGATTAGTTAAAATAAAAATTACCTATCATTGTATGCAAATTGGTATTAACAAACGGAGGATTGGTATTAATAAATAACGGAAAAGAAGTTTAATCATTCTGCTCTTTTTTATTTCCCCCAACTCCGTTTAGATGGAATACTTTTGAATGTGGTAATATTTTTGTCCTTTTGGAAATGTGTTTTCCCACGCTTATGAACACCAATGCTGTAATATTTTATTTTCGCGTCGATGCATCTTAATATTCAAACTTGTAATCCACATTATCAGCATTTCATTCTATCACTTTATTATATTCAACGAAATCTTGGGTATAATCATTAGTTAAAATAAAGATCATCAATCATTGTATGCAAATTGGTATTAACAAACAAGTTAAGACACTGTTATTTGCATCCGTTTCAGGTCCCACTGGTCACAGCACGACGCGCGATTCCGCGTCAAGCCCCGATGTCACCACGCTGGACGATGACATGAGTGACGAGCACTCCCTGTCACCGGAAGAAGCAGACGAGTCCCAGGGCGACGGCAAGTCGCAAGACCGGACCGGGGAAGGTGGCAAAGCGGGTCGCAGGAGACGTACGGCCTTCACCAGCGAGCAGCTCCTGGAACTGGAGAAAGAGTTCCACGCAAAGAAATACCTGTCCCTTACCGAGAGGTCACAGATCGCACATGCACTGAAGCTCAGCGAGGTAAGGAATACTCAGCTATTCTGAGAAACAAACATCTGTCTTCTCAGTTCAATTGATAATTAACTCATTAATGCCTAGGGTACCTTTTGTTTTTTAAACCAAATATTTTGAGAGCTTGATGAAAGTTGTTTTAAAGATACAGTAAATTTTTTGAGGGCAGTAAATGTCTATGACTAACAGTAAATTAGACAACTTCAGTGGGCAGTACCGAAAATTTCCTCACGAACTACTAGTAGCTTGTGATCAACGATTTGACTCTTCACTAGTACTTCATAATTATTATTCTTCTTCAGCAGCGCTATAGCCTGGTACAGGCTAAGGCTTTCTATGTCTGCTTCCTCCAAACGGCAAGACTTTTTGCAATGTTTCTCCATCTATTAATACCCAAGATCTCCAAATCTTTTTCCACACAATCCAACCACCTTGTCTACCTCTTCTTTTTGTACCCTTAATCTTTGAAAAAGTTAATTTTTTTAACTGGGTCCAAATCTGCTCGTCTGAAAACATGTCCCAGCCATCTAATTCTGTTGGATTTAATATCTCTCAAAATGTTAGGTTGTCTGTATTTAGTATACAATTAATGGTTATATAAACCTCTCCATGTATTATTTTCCTTTACTGCTCCAAATATTGACCGATGGATTTTTCTTTCAAAAATGAGTAGCATTTTTTCTTCTGTTTTGTTAATTGCCCATGTCTCACTGGCATATAAAATGATCGGTCTTATAAGGATTTTGTATAGGTTTATTTTTGTATTGATGCAAAGGAGCTTAGATTTTATTTGGCTGTTCACCACTATTACATTATTTAATAGGACACGAATATAAGCACTAGATCTAAGCTCCTTTTCAGTATGGGAAAAATCAGTCTAGATCAGGGATGGAAAAATTACTACCCACCGGAAGGTTTTATCCGGCCCGAGGATAGAATTTTAAGTTTCCGGTCCGCGGCAAATTAAAAGAAATATGTATTTATACATTATATATCCATCTCCTTTTCTACTTTGCTTAAATATTATATCCCAAATTTATTATCTCACGCCCAGAAGATCAGCGGTATATTTGCTTCTTATATGTGAACAAGTGTTTTCAACCTTGAACCATAGAAAGAATAATTTCAGAAGTAGACTGACAGATGAGCATTTAGCATCGTCCTTAAAATCAGTACATCTCACTTCGAACCTCAGTAAAAGGAACTTTTAAAAATGAAATCGCAATTTCATTTATCTTATTAACATATTTAAACCGTTAAGTACTTGTGTATTGTTTTTAAAATTTTAGAAAAATTTATCGTGGCCCGCCAAACTTATTTTCTTTCGATTTATGGCCCACGGCAGAAAAAGTTTGTCCATTCCTGTTTTAAGAGATTGATGAAAGTTGTTTTAAAGATGCAGTAAATTTCTGAGTACAACAAATTAGACAACTTGAGCGGGCACTACCGAAAATTTCCTCACGAACTACTAGTAGCTTGCGATAAACGATTTGACTGTTCACCACTATTACATTATTTAATAGGACACGTATATAAGCACTAGATTTAAGCTCCTTTCCACTATGGAAAAAATCAGTCTAGATATTCATCATTATTTTGTTTTTGAGTTAATATAAAGCCACTCATATTAAACTCGACTTTACTTTCGTTACTATTGTCATTTGAAATTCATGAAAGTTAATTAAACTGAATTAATTAAAACCAAAAATAATTAAACTAAAATAATTAAAACCAAAATTATAAATATGCTGTCACAGATGTGACAACTGTCATACCCATAACATTATATTTATAATTTTTTAAACATGTAAAGGAGGAACGGAAATTCTTTATTTTTTTTTTTTGGAAAATTCTTCTTTGGGTGTTATACTGGCTTCACAAAAAATATATTTAAAATATTATATTCTTTATTGAAAAAATGATAAAAAGTAGTTTAGTGTATCACACCAGTAACTATGCAATGGTCGAATTTTAATTTCTGTTTAGAACTTAACTCTACGGCTCAAAGATATTCAACAAACAATACACCAACTGATTATAAGAGTTTGTTGCTGTACATATTATAGTTAAGATAATGCATTTATAGGTTTGAAATGTATAGTTACAAAATCTTATGTTCTCCAATGAGCATTTTTAAAGTTTAATTTGATTCAAGATGGGGAATTCAAGAAATTCTGATTGATCGTATGGGATTAAAATAAACAACAGGCATTTTCTTTATAATATAAATTAACACAAATGATAACAATTTTGTGCTTCTGTCAAAACCATTTCAGTTTAGATGAAAGAGTTCTTCGGCCTAGATTGATTTACAAAGCAAATTTTAAGGCGTCTCTGTAGTGAGCCTCCGATGTTACGAAGCTAATGTTAACACATTGTATGCGGGACAAGTACTAGTGCATTTTTTGACGATTGATACTTGAACGCGGGTTAGTGTAACAACATAGTTTGTTTGTGGGTACAAAAATATATATACAGGAAAACGAAGCCGAATGTTCTTGTCTACTACATAGATTCTGGAAAAATTTAGACAAATAAAAACTAGTTTTTACATCAGTCGATGCGGAACCACAGAACGGGAAGGTTGATTAAAAAATCAATTTAGATTTAAAATTAACTTTTTATTTATCCTTTCAAAAATATTATATATATATGTATATTTATATATTATATATTTATACTTGTATTTATATTTATATATATATATTTATATATATAATATATATATATATATATATATATTTGTTTATATTTTTCAATATAAAATACGAAAAGTTGGTTAAAAAATTAAATAATTTTCAATCTATTGAGATTTAACTGAACAACTAAATTTACACGTAAAACGCCCGCCCCCTGTACAATTCTACTGCGAAATGTACCCGTAAACAATGTGTTATGTTAATGGAGAAGTTATCCCAAGATTGCGAATTCAAATTTGGATTTTTTCAAATTTTTTTTTTTTTTTTTTCAGATTTTTTTTTTTTTTTTTTTTTTTTTTTTTTGAGATACCTAACGCCTTAATAACGAGTGCCTAGTTTTCACTTTTTATTTTTCATTGAAAATCTAATTTTAAAAGACAATCAAATTTTTGAACTCAAGAAAAGAACGCTACTTTTTCATTTCTCTGTACATAAATACTCGGCAATGAAAAATCGGAAAATTTTATAAACAGAACTCCCTTCTTTAATCTTCAAGATTTTCATAAAAACCTTTTTTGAAATTCTATCTTAGTATAAGTATAATCACAAATTAAAGTTAAGGGAAATCTGTAAAAATCGGCTTCTGCAGATATCTAAGCTCTTCATGTAACTGATAATGAAGTTAATGTATCGTTATAACTATCTATGCCATTAAAAATATCTACGATGTAAAAAATAAGTGTGTTTAAATGATACTTTTATTTTTAGTAGCACTTAAATCATAATGAATAAAAATTCTTCAATTTAGGAAAAATATTTCTCTGATACAAATAAAAAAAAAAAAACCCGAAAGAATCAAAAGGAATTTTTAGCATTCATATATTATTTTATGGTATAGAAGAAATGCTATAGTTATAATCAAAACCACACTCTTCTTAATAATTGTGTCGGAAGGTAACCGAATGTTCAGGGCATTAATATTCAGTACTGAAATTCGTGGGTTCGAATCCCACTGTAACGAGGATGTTCGTAGTCATTCGGCTTTAAGTAGTAGGTCGCGGTCTCATTAGCCCTCGTGTTGCAAAAAGTAGGCCGTAGAATTCCTATCCAACCAATTTTAATAATTGTATATTAGTGCAGATATATTTATATATGAGTGCACTTACATGAATTATGTTGTATACAGTACAATTAAATTTTCAATATTTTTATTGTTTTCAAATGCAACGTAGTAACACAATATATGTGAGGCATTTAATAAAAATATATCTTCTATAACTGTAAAAGCGTGCTTTATAATGTATTACTAAAGAATAGTAAATTTAAATACAGATATTTAGACTAACTTGAGAATAACCCCTAAATATTTTAAACATAGTTTTATGCATAGAAAAATACCTGATACACGTTAATTCGGCTTTTATAATGGTTATACGCTTTAAACTGAAAACCTTTGTCCATAACTTTTTAAAGTATTTGCTGTATTTTATGAATGACATGTTGTAAGTTCTAGTTTTATACTGCTTTCAAAATTTGAGAGATATAGAAAATTGGAGGGAAATTTTCGCTTCAATTTTCTTCATTTTTAAATAGTTTCACGTAAGTAGTAAAATTATATATCTCTAGTTAAGCCAACGGTGAGAGAAAATTGCTCCTTGTAAGATGCAAATTCGTGATTATCATTATAAATATTAAAGTGCATTTAATTTTGATACAATTTTTACTTCAATTACGTCATATAAAATTTTTATGTCTGATTATTTCTTACGTCCAAGGACGTTTCTGTTCAGCTTACATAAGTTGGTGGGAAAAATAGCACAGCAGAATCATTGTTCAGCAACCAAGTGAAAGTGGAAAATGCACCCGAGAGCCATCATGCAATAATTCGTTCATTTACTTCGGCAGTTGAGACACAGAGCGATGTATTCAAACCGGATAGCACGTTAGTCACGTAAAAGCATCTATTGTTTCTGAGATACCAATTTAA
Organism: Pardosa pseudoannulata; assembly: GCA_032207245.1. Classification (NCBI taxonomy): domain Eukaryota; kingdom Metazoa; phylum Arthropoda; class Arachnida; order Araneae; family Lycosidae; genus Pardosa; species Pardosa pseudoannulata. The sequence goes on along the minus strand of CM063500.1, from coordinate 19,246,173 downwards.
CATGGTAATAACAACTATTTATAGATTAAAAGGGAAATCTGCTGTAGGATGGGGAATATATATACGATTCAATAGTCATTGCGTTGAAGTAAAAGAAATTTCTTTGTTTTGAATAAGATTTTATTGCAATTAATCTTTATGTGAATAAAATGCAGTTTTAACTAGTAAAGTAAAAAGGAAATTGTAAAGTATTGGAGCGAAAGATTTGTAAGTTAATGATTTTCATGATGTACACTGTCTGAAGTACACTTAAGAGCCAAAACATGATGACCACCTGCCAATAATGAGTTGGCCCACCTTTGGAGCGCAACACAGCTTTAACCCGCCTTGGCATGGATGCCACAATTCCTTGGTAGATAGCCGGAAACCGATTGTACCAGATGTTTAAGTAACGGTTACGCAAATCCGAGATATTGCGAATTGGTGGTCTTTGAAGCTGCCGTCCCATGACATCCCAAATGTGTTCTATCGGACTGAAATCCGGTGAGTTAGGCGGCAGGACATTAACATGAATTCATCATCATGTTCCTGGAAACACTCCAACACAATTTTAGTCTTGTGACACGGGCGTTGTCCTGATGGAACATTCCATTTCCAGCTGGAAAAACAGAGGCCATGTGAGGGTGCAACTGGTCCGCAATGATGTTCAGATACCCTGTAACATTCATGGTCTTCTCTACCGCAACCACGGTCTCATAGACGCCCTAGAGAACGTCCCCCAAAGCATAACCCCGCCGGTTTTGCTTCACCATGCCAGACAGTCTCCGTCGCCCATTTTCTTTGACAGCGAGTAGGCATCCAACACCATGTCGTCTACTGCTGGTTTCACCGTCATTCATCCACTTTGCATAAGTACTAACAACTGTAGATCGCGAACAACCCACGAGTCGTGTAGTTTCGGAAATACTTGTGCTTAGCCTTTGAGCCATTACAATCTGCCCTCTATCAAAATCGCTTAGATCCTCAGCATTTCCCATGACACACAGAAGTAAGTGAAAGAATGATTCTTCAGACTTTCCAGCAGCAGTTAAATACCACTTCCACCTGATCACGTGTTTTTCATGTCATCCAGGAGAGTTCATTGCCAAATGTAGGGGTGGTCATAACGTTTTAGCTCTTGAGTGTAGTTGTTACTGTGATAGTTAGTATACCTGTCTTACTGAATTATTTTCTATTTACAGGTTCAAGTAAAAATTTGGTTCCAAAACAGACGGGCCAAATGGAAGCGAGTTAAAGCCGGACTTGCATCAGGGAGAATTGGTTCTAGTAACGGAAATAATGGACCTAAAATTGTTGTTCCTATTCCCGTCCATGTCAACAGGATGGCCATCAGAAGTCAGCATCAGCAAATAGAAAAATCTTTGCCAAGATGAGGACATAGATAGCATCTGATTACAGTTCCAAAGAACTATTTATCGCTTCTTATATCTGAAATTCGACACGAGAGGTGGACTCACAGTGATGGACTATTGAAAATTTTCCCTCTCGAGTTTGAAAGATGGCCAGAAACTCTGTCCATTGTGCGATAACATCAATCGTCTTTTATGAGACTGAATCTATAAAATTACAGCAATCAGATAAAGCACGAAAACCAAGGTCAAAGTTAAACTTCCAAGAGACTAATCTGAACTATGACGTTCAATTTTAATATACGATCAGTAGATTATGTTACTTCTTCTCATATGTCGGTAGAAGCAAGTCGCAAAACTGTCGTCAGATAATGTAAATCTGAAAGTTTTGCAAATTTATTTACGTAGAGATTGTATAGTTATTTTAATAGACATAATTGTATGAATTTTATTAATATTTACACCATGGATTAAGAAAGTATTAATTAAAAAAATTCTAGGGGAATTTCATGTAGTTTTCACCCTAAACCATTAACTAGTTAGTTGACTACTTTATGGAAGGTAAAGTACCATGTATTGATTTTGCATGACGAAAGGAACTCATGTAACTAAAATTGTTGTTCTTATTCCCTAAGCTTCTAGTTGTTTTTATATTCCTACAAATGAATATACTTACTTGAAAAAAATTAAATTACTTTTACATTAAGCAGTCATGTAAAGTAATTAACCCTTTATATCCTGAATTAATTTACCATCAACTTTCTTTTAACTTACTTTAATAATAACTTTAAATATTTTGAGCATAAATTTTAAGTTTTTCCTTCCCTGATTACCTTATTATTTTTTCTTAAAAACTTCTTTTGAACATTTTTTAGTATTATTTTGCCGATAGATTGAATAGTCAATTTATAAGAAATATTCCATTGCATATAAGGTAAATTTTCGAAAAAAAAATTGGTCTCTAAAATGTAAATTGAAGTTAATAATCTAAATGAACACTAAATTCAAAGTTAAAACCATACTTGTTTTAATATATATAAAGAGTATTTGGTTAACATTTTGTAGGGATCTAAGAAAAATAAAGTAGGGCCGGGCTTTAAAGCCTTTATATCCTGAATTAATTTACCATCAACTTTCTTACTGCGTTTTTGCATCATTAGATAAGTTTTAATGGAGAATAATCATAGAAAAAAGAAAATTAATTTTTACTGTATTTTAGTAGTTAATTTTGCAGCTGGTACTTTCTAGTACCAACATATATTTTTGACTCTATGATAGAAAATAAAATATTAAATTATGAATAAAACAAATGAAATGCTTACCTGCGAAGTATAGAAGTCTCTAAAAAATAATAGTACCAAATAACTGGTAATAAACCACTAAATTTACTCAATTGAACAACACGTGTATCAACTCTACCACAAAATGACCTTCGAATGCAGCACGCCAATTATAAAATCCCTACTATGCGAATAAAAAGGATTCCTGATTGGTGCTGTCATTTCTTTTCTGCTGTAGGAACTGCATCATTCATGTCCTTGTGAGTACCGTCAGGAAAAACGGCTTTATTAGGAATATATAGGTGTTTGATTGAAGCGGTACTTATAAGTACCGCCAGGATAAAAAGGGTTAAATGATATAATCAGTATCCCGACTTGATGAATTGTTAGTTGTAAAAATAAATTGCCGCCGAGACGATAAAAAATTAAATTATTTTTGCAATATTCATTTTTTAAAAGCTCTATGTGAATTCATTAACCAGCATCCTCATATTTTATTTATAACTTAACATTACAAACATTTAACTTGATACAAAAATAATACACAAATCGTAAAACATTAGTACAGAATTATTGAAAATACATTCCTCTATTAACACATTGTGTGCGGGTACATTTCGCAGTGGAATTGTACCGGGAGCGGGCGTTTTGCGCGTAAATTTATTTATTCAGTTAAATCTCGATAGATCTAAAATTATTTAATTTTACATCAGTCGCATCGACTGATGTAAAAAGTAGTTTTCATTTGACTAAATTTTTACAAAATCTATGTAGTAGACAAGAACATTCGGCTTCGTTTTCCTGTATATACCGTTATTTTTGTACCCACAAACAAACCATATTGTTACACTAACCCAGTGGTCGGCAAACTTTGCAGCTAAAGAGCCAAATATGAACATTACAACAATTTAAAAAAAAAATTGGAAGCCAAATCTCCTTGTTTAGTAAACTTTTATTACACTGAATAAGTAGTACAAAACTGAATGTCATACTTAATAAATATTTATTAATGCGAACAATGTGCTTGCATCTCCTTGGAAAGTTTGAGTAAGTCAGGTTTGTAGGTTGTTGTTTTTAATTTTAGTTTTAAGAAAACTAATAAAATTAAGCTCGATGTTCGTTACGTAATTTTACAACAATATAAAATTTTAATTACCTATATTTTAACTTAAACAAAAATTATATATGTTCTCGATTTATGAAAGAATTTTAATTTATCAAAATCGGATGTAATTTTTTTCTTACCAATTCTTTTTTAAAATGAAAATATTGCGCCTTCAGTGGATATTTGTGCCAGAGCCGCACTTACGGAGCAAAAGAGCCACATGCGACTCTGGAGCCGCACTTTGCCGACCACTGCACTAACCCATACTAGTACATGACCCGCGCTCAAGTATCAATCGTCAGAAAACGTACTAGTACGTGTCCCGCATACAATGTATTAAAATAGAAACTGAAATTATCTCATGCCTTAAATATGTAATTTACGCCGAATTCTCTGATTTGAATTTTACATGACCATGATATGGTTCCCTAATGAATCAATTTTGAGACAATTTGAGAGATATACTTACTTAATAACATAATAATATAATACTGAAACTTATTTCATTGAGGTGCTATTTGTACAAATTTCATAAAATTGCATCTTTCTCATATGCTGCTCTAGTTTTAAAATTAATCCCGATATCGTCGTCTTTCTAAAAAATTACTCATAATTTATATTTGATGTTATTGTATTTGTGTTCATCTTCTTGTATATATTGCTTCTGAAATTGTTAGATATCAGATACCATAATCAGTACGATTTATTCGCTTTTACTGTAGGGAATTGTACATAAATCATGTTTGCAAATAAATAGACAATCGTTCTCTCGATAGGTCCACAAAAAATGCTATTTTATATTGTGATTTAAAGAATTATTGTCTAATTGCCTTTGTAAATTATCAGTGTTATGTTAATAAATATAGAGAAAATAATTTTGTTCTGTTTCTTCATATGTGTCTACACACACACATCTTTATATATGTAACTAGCATATAATCCGTCATATTATGGGATCAGTAAATTTTTCAATTTTCCAGAATTGTAATGTACCCTATAAGGCAGATAAAAAAAAATGGTTTGTTTTTTGGCTGAGAATTATCTGGTACACCTTCAATAATTTGTTTATTTTCATATTCCTCTAAAGTTTCCCAATACAGTGAATGCAGTTCAGAATCACGTTGAATTCATTTAGGAAGATAATTCAAAGTTTTCTTAGCTACGTCGAAATTATCATTAAGTTCTTCCTTTTTTTCCCACAGTAATTAATGGAAGTAAAGGAATGACAGTATAATTTCTACTACACCTTGGAGGTAGATAGAATTTTTTGTTAACACCGGGGATAAAATTTTCATTGCAACAAAAATAATCGATGATTAAATTTAAAACTATTACATATGTACCTAATCTATTATTTAATCCGAATATAAAAGAAAATTATTTACGTAATATAACAGCTTCGTACTTAGCTTTCTGTCTTAGTAATTCAGGTGTCCAAATAAAGATTGCATTGAACTTACAATATAAGTATTTTTAAAAATAAAACAACTCATTATCATAAAACGTATACCCCATTCTATACTTAAAAATAATTTTCAGGAATATCGCATTCTATACTTAAAATTAATTTTCACCAACTGTCATTATTAAGTAAAGAATCACCAGAAACTTATTTTAGAATATAATTATAACTAAGTCAGTTAGGTTAAAACTAGATTGTACATATACATACACACACATACATGTATATATTATAGAAACAAAGCATGAAATAATTTACATTAATTAGCTAAATTATTAATATCTATAATAACATGATTAATCATTGTAATATAATAATAGCTATACTTAACCTTTTGCATATCCTGTACATCACTTATGATGTACACATCTAATGATTTATACGCTTGTATATCACTTGTGATACACAAAAAACTGTATTTTAAGCAAAAAATAGTTTGGTGTAGTGTTTTAAAATTAGTTATAGTTTACAGTTAGATGTATGAAATTTAAAGCTTTACATTTGTTGTACATCATATAATTATTCTTTCATATGGGGACTGTCAAATGTTTAAAATTATATAATAATTTGTATATTTTAATCGAAATTTTGGGCTCCTTTAATTAGATGCAATTACATTTGACTATCAGAAATTGAGATATTTCTAAAGAGTTTAGATGTAACCGGTCTTTAAACTTATTTGAAATTTATATATTTCTTCTAAAGCAATCAATCAGCATAGAAATAATCAGTTTAAATTTGCTCAGGATTCAGATATTGCTTTAAAAATTCTTTGTAATTTTAAAAACATGTTTTGGTAACGTTGTGAAAATCCCATGTGTAAAAAGTGAAAAACTTTTTCACTCCCATATTGAGCAACTATTGTGGCATAACTCCGTAGTTAAATTCCTTTTTTAATCATCTGGAGCATTTCTTTCAGAGTGATTTTCTACTTTTACTGCTGTGAATCTTTGGAAAATATGCACTTTCACGAAGGAATGAGTATGATAATTTTTACTTTTATGGATTATTCAGAGTAAAAAGGTAGAAAATTGCTTTCAACTATTTTAAGTCTTAAAACAACGATGAGTTTTTCGCTAGATCTGAAATTTTGAATATGAATATCGCTAGAAAGTCCATTTATGGTGAAATATTTTGAGACTTAAAAGAGCAAAAGAATTATTTCAATAGTAAGTGAATATGTTAAATAAACTTTTTTTAAGTCAAATTTATTCAGAATTTAGAAATTAAAATTGAAATTATTTGAGTTTAAAATATTTTATCTTCCCGAAGCAATATATCTTTAATACCTTCTCTCTCTCAATTTTATTTTGTATTTTCATATTTATATTGAATATAATACTTTTTGCATATGCAGACTTTCACTCTTTTATGAAACAGCATTAAATGAACTTTAATTATCTGTGCTAAAATTAAAATAAAAACCTATTTTTCTATTTTCATTTGCTGCTTAACCCTTAATTTGGTATTGTATGCTGTGCCATACAAACTTTATAAAAAATAAAGTGTTAAAGAAATATTATGATTTCAATATAATTATTAATATTTATTCTCATAAACTAGTCACACTTTATGAAAAAAATGTTTTTTGAGTGCTAGCAACACTCAAACATTCCTATTTCAGTATTTGTTTCAATTCAGAATGTTTATTTATTTTTTTTCCAAATAAAAGGTTAAACATTATTTCCTTACTGCTTCCATCTGTTTTAAGTAATTAAAATGACTAAACCTTAGGGTTAATTAAACTATGCATATTATTTCAAGCTGGTATCTCTATCTTCCAGGCAAAATTTTACGAAAGTTGACCAATAATTTAACTGCGGCCCACAGCGTTTTTCAAAGCAAGTTTCCAATTGTTTTAGCGTCGATCTCACCAAAGTCGTTTAAGGTATTCCGCGATTTCCACGGAAACATAGATGTAACAATTTGCGCAAGATTTCAGCATGCATTTTAATCTATTTAAGTGCAATATTTTTTCTGTTTTTCTTTCGTTTTCTTTACTATGATTTAATTGTTTATTTAGTTTAAACAATGGCTATGTCACATTTCTGCGAAATATAGAAAAATTTTTTTAGCATTTTACGCGCTGTTATAAAAGATGTCTGAAAACTTTTTCTCAAGTAAAATAACAACTCCTGAGTTTTTCACCACTGATAATTTACTATTATTTCAAGTATATTGAAGATAGTTTTAGCGAAAGATGAGAATTTTATCTCGGATAGTATGAATCTGAAAATTTATTTTTTAAAATGTTCGACATTAGCAAAATTGATAAGCAAATATATTTTCATTTTATCTAATCCCGGACTATATTTTATAATAATGCAACTTTTTGAACTATTTTGAACTTCATTTTGACGAGATTATTTGCATAATAGTAAAAGAGATCAACAGTACAGAGAAAATAGACATTTACTATCAATTTACTAGCTATATACAAATATGAAGAAAGAACTCATGATAGTGTGTATGTCTGTTTTAAAAAAACTGATAGTAGAACGAAAATTTGAAAAAATTAATTTGGTGCAAAGATTGAGGTTAATTTTGAATGTTTTTATCATACAAGACTTCATTTAATAAATTTTTAAGTCTTTTGCATTTTTAATTAGTATAAACGTTTTGCTTTTTATTTTATAAAAAAATTATATTTCCAAGATTAATTTTGAAAATAAGCTTTTATATCATTATTCTACAATTTCAGTTTTCATATTTTTTACCAAATTTATATAAAAAACTCTTTTAAAAAAATATTTTTTAAGTATTTTTAACTCTAAAATTTAAATAGTTGAAATGTTAATAAAAAATACGCAATTTTTGAACCTATTTTGATAAAATAAACACGCACCAACGTTAAGGTATCCGTCTGCGTTGAAAACGTCATTTTTTTTGGCAGAAATCATATTTTTTTTAAATTTCTCTATTGTAAAATTTCAACTTTTAGGCTTTTAAATCTGTTTTAGCTTTGTCTGTGCGGCATTTTAAAGAAAAGTTACAGCTGTTTAAACATGAGTGGCAGCTGTCAAAACAAAACGGAAGTAGCTACTTCGGAACCGAAAGTTGTGAATTTAAAGCCTTTTAAAGGGCATTTTTTGGACAAAACTTTTTAAATTTTCATGAAGATTAAACATTTTTGTAGTATTTTTATTAATTAGCAACTTGGCAATTAGAAAGTTTTGAAGCAAGAAAATGTAGAGAATTTTAACCACGTATTTTAATTTTTTAACAGTTAAAGTTGCTTTCATAAACTTCAAATGCGTTTTTCTCAGAACGGTATTTTAACGGTAATAAAATGTTGATACTTAAAATGTTATTTCTCAAAAAGCTCTTAAAATATTTTGTTTAAAATTATTATGAATGCTTTTGATAGTATTTACTAGTGAATGAAATAAAAACTTTAAATGTGGATAATTTTTAATGATGTTACACTCATAAAGGTAACGAAAATTCGTTAAAAATTCAATGTGTCTGATTTTGAAGGACCAAAATTTTTTACCAAATGTAAATTAAGCAAAGATTTTAGGTGATTCACTAGTCCAGTGTATAAGAAATGTGTTGCATCAAAAAATATTGAAATAATTTAATTTATTAAAAAATTAGACCTTTTGAAAAAACCCGATTTTTTACTAAATTTTCTTCATTTATTAGAAATTTTATAAAAACTTCTCCAGGAATAATTTTTTTAAGTGCAATTATCTATGATAATATAAAAAATAAATCTAAAAATGTAAAAACATGAACTAGTTTCTACGTTTAAAGAAAAAAGTTCTCCCAACGTAGACGGATACCTTAACGGATAACCGCGATTAATCTGAGTTTAGACAGAGAATTTGGTTCCACCATTGGTTGACACCATGAGTTAATCCCGGATAGCCGTTAAACGACTTTGATGAGACCGGCCCTAAAGGAATTAAAATGGTTAATACATAATGTTGATTAAGTTATGCATATAATTTCAAACTTGTTTATGTCCTCCGAAAGTTGGCCAATGAGGAAAGTGCGGCCCGAAATGTTTTTTAATACAGAATTTTCAAATCTTTTAAAAAATTAAATTAACTAAACCTTTGTTTCTAATTAAACTAAACATATTATTTCATGTTTGTATCTATGTTCTTCTCCCAAAATTTTACGAAAGTTCGCCAAAAACTGAAATACGGCCCTTTCAATTATGCATACGGTATACAGTATCGCCCTCAAGCCTGTACAACTTAAAATACCCCCATCAAACTGGTCTGGTCGAAAATTTTTCGAGAATTCAATCAAAGAAATGATAACTTTCACTCAAGTCGTCAGCTACATTTAAAAAAAAATGATGGTCTAAGAAAAAACTCTTGATGAGCTAGAAATCTGTGGGCCGTCCTCAAGTTTAACGATTATCTTATCAACACAAAATAACTAGTTTCTCATACCTTCTAAATTTAAAAAACAAACGATGCATTCGAGAAAATTAAATGATGAAACCGAAATATTTATGATGTGAAAATCAGCAAAACAAAAGGAAAAAAAGAAAAAGAAAACATTGTTCCTATATGAACAAATTTATATCCAAATGAATCAAATGATCAATGCGGGAAAACGAATGAACGGAAATTTTAGATCTAGGTTCTACTGTGTAGACACACCTTTATATAACATTCAGCTTGATATATAATATGCAGAAACCATTTTCAATATTACAAAAGGTAGAATAGAAGTTTATTGTAGTGCAGTCTAGAAGCATTTGTTAAAGGGAATCAGAATTCACACATTTCCGATCCGCTTCAAGGTTGTGGTAAGTCATAGGCTTGTTTTGTTCGATGGAGATAATCTACTGTAACATGCTGGTGCTCACCATCTATACTCTCAACAAGATTCAACGTCAGTCTCAATAACGCATTACGTGCCACCAATTTGCACCCTTTCACAAAACTTAAAAACAAACGATACATTAACGATACATTCGAGAAAACGAAATGACAAAACCGAAATTTTATGATAGATGTGAATAAAAGCAAAACAAATGCGAAAAAAATAACATTGTTCCTATAGAAAAAAATTTAGATCCAAATGAATCGAATGATTCGGGAATTTTAGATCTAGGTTCTACTGTCTTGACAGACCCATATATAGCTTGACTATATATACAATATGCAGAAATCTTTTTCAATATTACAGAAGATAGAATAGAAGTTTATTGTAGTGTATTCTAGAAGTTTTTATTAAAAGGGAAAAGAACTCCCACATTTCTGATTGCCTCCAAGTTTGTGGTTAGTCATAGGCTTGTTTTCCTTGGAGATAATCTACTGTAACATGCCCTTCCACACCATATATTCTCTCAACAAGATTCGACGTCAGGCTCAATAACGCATTACGCGCCACATTTGTGCCCTTTCAAAAAACTTAAAAACAAACGATACATTCGAGAAAATGAAATGACAAGACATAAATTTTCAAAATAGATGGGAAAAAACGAAAAATAAATGGGGAAAAAATAACATTGTTCCTATAGGAACAAATTAAAAAACAAATTAATCGAATGATTAATGCGGAAAAGCGAATGATACGAGAATTTTAGATCTAGGTTCCACTGTGTTGAGACACCCATATACAGTTTGACTACACATAATATGCAGAAATCATTTTCAATATTACATAAGATAGAATAAAAGTTTATTGTAGTGTTCTAGAAGTTTTTATTAAAAGGGTATCAGAATTCACACATTTCTGATCCGCTCCGAGGTTGTGGTAAGTCACAGGCTTGTTTTGCTCGATGGCGATAATCTACTGTAACATGCCCTTCCACATCATTTATTCTCTCAACAAGATTCGACGTCGATCTCAATAACGCATTACGCGCCCCCAATTTACGCCCTTTCATAAAATTTAAAAACAAATGATACGTTCGAGAAACCGAAATTTTACGATAGATGTTAAAAAAAACCAAAACAAATGCGAAAAAAAATAACAATGTTCTTATGGGACCAAATTTAGATCCAAATGAATCGAATGTTGCGGGAATTTTAGATATATTTTCTATTGTCTTGACACACCCATATATAGATTGACTATATATACAATATTGTTTGGACAGTATCCACTGATGTTTAGCACAGTAGCATGGCCAAACTGAAGACTGAGTTTTTTAACAAAGTTACACAAAAATATAAAAACATCAAAGTTTATTTTTTTTCTTTCTCAAAACAACGTAAATAAAAAACAGTTAAACAGAGCATCCAAAACAGTTTACCGATAATACAAAACTAAGTTGCAAATTAAACATTCTGGCAAGTGGCTAATTTATGTAATTTACCGATGCAAAAAAAACTATATCGACGAAGCAAAAACACAACGAACAACAGGCAACAAAATGCAAAAGCTGAACGTAAAGTGCCCCATTTTATACTCCTTCTTGACTTCGTAAACTTTACAGTTATTCATATGAAGAAAAAAAGACGACGGAGCACACAAAAACATTTCAAATTACTAACTAAACTGCTCTCAGATGGGCTTCAGACATGAAGAATAAAGCAAGATTAAGTAACCAAGATTAAAAATAGTTAAATTCCCGTGATTTATGTTAACCTTTATCAGATTGAAATTTAATAGAAACCAACTTAACCCACTTAACTTAAACACACTTGCTTAGTGTCAAAAGATTAAATTATGATTAAAAGTTTAATTACAAGGAATGGTATCCGTGTATTTGGTAACAAATATGCAGAAATCATTTTCAATATCATAGAAGATAGAATAGAAGTTTATTGTAGTGTATTCTAGAAGTTTTTATAAAAGGGTAACAGAATTTATACATTTCCGATCCGCTCCGAGGTTGTGGTAAGACATAGGCTTGTTTTGCTTGGAGATAATCTACTGTAACATGCCCTTCCATACCATCTATTCTCTCAACAAGATTCGACGTTAGTCACAATAACGCATTACGCGCCACCAATTTAACCCCCTTTCACAAAACTTAAAAACAAAAGATACATTCGAGTAAACGAAATGACGAAACCGAAATTTCCACGATAGATATGATTAAAAAGAAAAAGAAAGGAGAAAAAAATAAAACTGTTCTTATAGGAACAAATTTGGAACCAAATTAATAGAATGATCAATGCGGGAAAACGAATGATACGAGAATTTTAGATCTAGGTACTACTGTATATAGCTTAACAATATATACAATATGCAGAAATCATCTTCAATATTATAGAAGATAGAATAGAAGTTTATTGTAGTGTATTCTAGAAGTTTTTATTAAAGGGGATCAGAATTCCCACATTTCTGATCTCCTCCAAGTTTGTGGTAAGTCATAGGCTTGTTTTGCTTGGAGATAATCTACTGTAACATGCCCTTCCACACCATCTATTCTCTCAACAAGATTCGACGTCAGTCTCAATAACGCATTACGCGCCACCAATTTGCGCCCTTTCACAAAAGAGGGAAGGAAAAAAAAACATAAAGAGAGACGGAACGGGGCTCCCGTGAAATCCTAGCCGACCTCATTTAATTACTTCTTTCCACAGCTCCCTTTTCTTTAAAAATTATCTCATAATCATGGGCCGAGTTGGGAATAGATTTTTCGCACCAGACGGGGCAACCGGACGCCCGTGGTACCGCGCGCAGGGCAACAGGGGTGTGAATCATAATGGAGATTAATGGCCAAACCAGCAAGGCAATTACTTGCTGAAGGGGAGGGGGGAGAAGAGGGCAACATGACAAGCCCCCGGCCAGTTATTATATGGCGTTGTAAATGCTTTTCATCGCTGCTTTATTTTTTCTTTCTTTCTTTTTCTTTCTCTTTCTATTGCTTCCCCCCTCCCCGTCCCTTTTAGCGGCGGCTGGGAGGAGAGCAGAGATTTTCATAATGATGAATACCTTGTCGACCCTTCCTGGCAAAATTGACACTTTAGATAAGGGGACTTTCTAATGCTTGATTTTAATCTGCAAGCAGGCGACTTCTCGAGGCTCGATTCTATCCATAGCCTGCTCGTAAGTAATGCGTAAGGATATATGAGTTTCCTGGCGTCTAACGCCATCTAAGGATCCCTGGAAAATAAAAATAAATTGTGTAAGGAGATAATCTTAAGATCAATATGTGTATAAAAGAGATAGTAGAAAAAACTTGGCTTAATGCAGTCGTTTTGTCATTTGGTAATATGACAGGATATTTAAGATTGTAGTTGAGTGAAATAGTGATGACTTGACTTGTCAAAATATTTAAAAGATGAATAAAGATATATGATAGCGTTATGCAAACTCAACAGAAGACTGGCCGACATCTCAGGTCTCTATTGTATTCATGAGATTCCTCTTAAATACTACCCAAAGATACCTTTGCATCTAATACCATACTATTTCCCTCGTCCTTTGAGCCATCTAAGGATTCCAGAAAAATAAAAATAAATGGTGTAAGGAGATAATCTTAAAATCAATATGTATATAAAAGAGATAGTAGAAAAACTCGGCTTAATGCAGTCGTTTTGTCATTTGGTAATATGACAGACAGTGGCGTGCGGTCCATATGTGCAGGGTGTGCACTGCACACCCTGGCAAAATTATGAGGGACAATAATTTTCTGCACCTATGTCTACCTATTTTTATATGGTATATAATAAATATTATTTATAATATATTCAAATATTATGTTGACTTGCTTGCTTGTATTCCTGCAGTGAGTGCGGTACGAGGTGCTGCACCACGTAGCGCGCAAACGAACATAGGAAGTTCTGATGTGTACGCACTGCGCACTAAATTGAAAATCACGCTTTATATGTATGGGCTACTGTAGAAGAACAGCATACTATGGTACTGAGACAAGTGCAGCTTTTATTCCTGCACTTGGTATTCAGAATCATCCGAAGGTACGGTTTATTAAGCGTTGTATTAGAGCGGGAACTTTCGTGCTGAATCGATTTTGGTTTTTTAACTGGCCATATGATTTTACAGACGGTTCATGTTTAAATTTATATATTGTAAGATTTTGATTTTCATGGAAATATAAAAGAAGTATTTCATCAATATGCAAACTCATAAAAAGACTAACCGACATCTCCGGTCTTGACTATACAGTCCTCGTAAGTACTACGCAAAGATACTTTCGTATCTAACGAAATACTATTTCTCTCGCCTTTTGAGCCAGGGATTCCTGAAAAGTAAAATAAATTATGTAAGGACATAATATTAGGGTCAATGTGTGTACAATATACATTGAAAAACTTAGCTTAGTGCAGCCATTTTGTCTTTTGGTTTATGACAAACTATTTATGCATGTGGTACAGGAAAATAAGTTATGACTTTCCTTGTCAAAATATTTAAAAGATGATTAAATATATATGAAAAGTATTATCCAAACTCATCAGGATATTGACCGTCGTCTCAGGTCTTGATTGTATTTATGGGATTCCTCGTAAAAACTACGCAAAGATACCTTTGTATCTATCAGCGTACTATTTCCCTCGCCCTTTGAGTTATCTAAGGATTCCTGAAAAATAAAATAAATTATGTAAGGAGATAATCTTAGGATCAATATGTGTGCAAAATAGATAATGGGAAAAACTTGGCTTAGTGCAGTTTTTTTGTCTTTAGTAACACGAAAAGATACTTAAGAATAAAAATCAGAAACACGCGAGGACTTGACATGTCAAAATATTTAAACAATAAATAAAGATTTAAGAAAACCATTATTAAAACTCGTCAGAAGACTGACTGATTTTTCAGGTTTTGATTATAAAACAAGGCGTCCTTCGTAAACAATATGTAAGAATACCTTCGCATACGGTTTTCCTTACATCTGGTGTCATTAAAAGATCTCTTAAAAATAAAATAAACTTGTGTAGGGAGTTAATCTAGCGATCAATGTGTTTTAAATAGTACAAAAACTCGGCTTAATGCAATGATTTTTCAGAATATCTGAATTATAACATGGCAATATTCAGCAGCGTAGTCAGAAATTATGTTCGGAGGGGGACCAAGAGGAAAGACATTGTTTTTTATGAATGATACTTCAGTGAAACTACAGGTTTTTTTATGTATGTATACGCCTATTGAGTACCATAACACAATGTGATTTTATAATAACAAAAAGATTAAAATACGGTTAAGGCTTAGAAGTAAGTAATGTAGTATCTGCCCAATGAATTTAATAGTAAAGTTAACATTAAAAACTTTTCTTATATTTATTCGTTTAAATTTCTCTCTCATTTAGCTATATATTAAATCTAGTCTAACGTAATAAGTTGAAGCTATTTTAGAAGATAGGCTCTGTCTCAAAATACTTCCCATAGAGTACACCAGACAGGAAGCCGATATACAATACGGAAAATGATTGCTTGTTATTAATTTTTAAAATATTATAGAAAATAACTTAGATAAAGCTATTATGATATTTTTCATATGTTTTGTAGATTATAGTGTAAATGCCTTAATGTGGCATTAATAAGAAAAACTGTTAAAAATTACATAAGACTGAATATGAATAGTTGTGATTCATTATATTTTTTCAATATAGTATGTATATATATTGAAACACACTATATACATATACATTTATATACATACACATTCACACACACATACACATATATATATTGAAACCCAATATATGCATATACATATATACACATACACATACATATATATCCAAATAACACACACACACACACACACACACACACACACACACACACACATATATATACATATATATATATATATATATATATATATATATATATATATATATATATATATATATATATATATATATATATATATATATATATATATTAAATAATTTTAATCTTTTAAATTTTACTTTCATATTATATTATATTAATATATATATATATATATATATATATATATATATATATATATATATATATATATATATATATATATATATATATATATATATATATATATATATATATATATATATATATATATATATATATATATATATATATATATAGGTTATTTGAATATTTGGTCTGGCGTTTAGTTATCTTAAATGTATCTATTTTACTCTAACATTCACGCGATAAAGGGTCTATAAGATTAAACATTAAACACATAAACAAAGATTTTGCTTATTTCTTCTAACACCCAGTTGAAAATTTGAGTTGTTGAAGACCAATTTAGTCATGTTCAACTCAAATATAAATAGATATATAAACAATTATAAATCTAAAAACGAATTTTGCCCTCTTGCCGAGCTAAACAATGCTTTATACGCAAAGCTTAGATGAAATCCTTTCATCTTTTGATTATAGTAAGTGATTTATAATGAAAATAATACTCAAATCTATATAAGAGATGAATGGTTTGCAGAGTGTTGGAACCCTTAGGCAGCAAGCAGCAGGAAACCAGCTACTCCTGTCTGAAAGACTTGTGGAAGGTTTCCTTTCTTCCTCCTACTCATTTTTTATCTTAAATATCTTATAATATATAGGTGGTACTTAAATCTCTTTCCAGCATGCGAACACTGCTATCAATTAAATGAACAAATCACTTCCTATATTAAAAGTATATTTGCTATGCTGGCACAAATGGACGGAGACAGAATCGTAAAGGTTTAATTATATGCATATGTACGTGTACGAGTTAGTAAATAATTCCTTTTACTATTAAAGAATATGCATTTTTTGTATGTGTTAAAGTAAAAAAAAATTCAAGTGAATTCATTTAGTTCAGGTTGAATTCGGATAAGGTCTTAAATTGGTTGAAAAATGTTCGCTATCAAACTAGAAATCTGCCCATTCTTCAAAGGGAAGCTTAATCCTACACTGAATATGCTGCTTTTTCAACACGTGCATGATGACGAGTGATAAGGTCTTAGGAATGATAATCTGTTGGCAGAAATATGTATCAAAGTGATTTTGAAAAAAAAAATTGGTAGCTTACTCGTGTTAAGAATCCGTGTTAAACGAAAAACTTTTAGACATATCAGAATGCTTTAAGCGTTCTAGAATATTTTATTGAATTCATTCTGATTTTATTTCTATAAACATTAACATCTTCAATGTGCTTAACAACTGTCGAACTGTTACATAAGTATCAAAATGTTCACGTTCCATAATGTCTGAAGGAATATTTCACGTTCTTGTCTTCCCCCAGATATAAAATTGAATGCTAAAGTAAGCTTTTACTTGTCACTAAATAGAACATGGGTCCATTGGCGTTAACTATGGTTTTAAGGTTATTTGCACTAATTATAGAGCAATCGTTTTATTGAGAAAGCAGTGAAACACACATCGTAGGCTTTTTAACACAACGGCTTTTTAATTCTGGCTTCTCTATAAAATATGCCGTATATCACTAGTTCTAGTGACACCTTCAAACTTTGAACTTAACTGACAAGCAGTAGCTTTCTTGATACAGTGTATAGTTATTGCTACATATCGATCTTGAGAGCTGTTTATGACTTCGTTCATCTTATTCAGGCTTCCTAACAAACAGTTCTAAATATCTAAAACTGTTCTAATTTTATTTCTACAAACATTAACATCTTCAGTGTGCTTAACAACTATTCAACTGTCACGGAACTGTCAAAACGTTTGCGTTCTATAACGTCTGAAGGAATATTTCGTGTTCCTAGCTTCCCCAGATGTAAAATTTGATGCAAAAGTAAGTATTGACTTGTCATTAAATAGAACATGGTGTTAACTATGGTTATTTCTACAAACATTAACACTTTCAATGTGCTTAACAACTATCCAACTGTCACATAACTATCAAAACGTGTACGTTTCATAACGTCTGAAGGAATGTTTCGTGTTCCTACCTTCCCCCGGATGTAAAATTTGATGCAAAAGTAAGCATTGACTTGTCACTAAATAGAACATGGGTCCATTGGTGTTAACTATGGTTTTAATGTTCTTTGCACCAATTATAGAGCAATAGTTTTATTGAGAAAGCAGTGAAGCACACATCATAGGCTTCTTAACACAACGGCCTTTTTAATTCTGCCTTCTGTATAAAATATGACGTAGTACACTAATTTTGGTGACGCCGTCAATCTTTGTACGTAACTGACAAGCAGTAGAGTTCCTGGTAGAATGTGTAGTTATTGCCATATATCGATCTTGAGAGCTGTTTATGACCTCATTCAGGCCTCCTAACAAACATTTCTAAAGATCTAAAACTGTCCCAATTTTATTTCTACAATTATTAACATCTTCAATGTGTTAACAACTATCCAACTGTCATATAACTATCAAAACATTTGACGTTCCATAACGTCTAAAGGGATATTTCGCGTTCCTGGCTTCCCCCAGATGTAAAATTGGATGCAAAAGTAAGCATTGACTTGTTACTAAATAGAAAATGGGTACATTGGTGTTAACTATGATTTTAACGTTATTTGCACCAATTATAGAGCAAACTTTTTATTAAGAAAGCAGCGAAACACACATCGTAGGCTTTTTAAAACACAATGGCCTTTTTAATTCTGACTACTGTATAAAATATGCCGTGGTAGATTAGTTTTAGTGAAGCCTTCAAACTTTGAACGTAACTGACAAGCAGTAGAGTTCCTGGTACTGTGTACAGTTATTGCCACTTATCGATCTTGAGAGCTGTTTATGACCTCATTCAGGCCTTCTAACAAACAGTTCTAATGATCTAAAACTGTTCTAACTTTATTTCTACAAACATTAATATCTTAAATGTGCTTAACTGTCACATAACTATCAAACATTACTATTAATTGTCACATAACTATTAATTGTCCCACAACTATCAAAACGTTCTCGTTCCATAACGTCTGAAGGAATATTTCGCGTTCCTGGCTTCCCTCAGATGTAAAATTGAATGCTAAAGTAAGCTTTTACTTGTCTCTAAATAGAACATGGGTCCATTGGTGTTAACTATGGTTTTAATGTTCTTTGCACCAATTATAGAGCAATCGTTTTATTGAGAAAGCAGTGAAGCACATATCCTAGGCTTTTTAACACAACGGCCTTTTTAATTCTGCCTTCTGTATAAAATATGCCGTGGTACACTAATTTTAGTGACGCCTTCAAACTTTGAACGTAACTGACAAGCAGTAGAGTGTACAGTTATTGCCCTATATCGATCTTGAGAGCTGTTTATGACCTCATTCAGGTCTCCTAACAAACAGTTCTAAAGATCTAAAACTTCTAATTTTATTTCTACAAACATTAACATCTTCAATGTACTTAACAACTATCCAACTGTTACATAAGTATCAAAACATTCAAGTTCCATAACGTCTGAAGGAATATTTCGCGTTCCTGGCTTCCCCTAGATATAAAATTGGATGCAAAAGTAAGCATTGATTTGTCTCTAAATAGAACATGGGTCCATTGGTGTTAACTATGGTTTTAATGTTCTTTGCACCAATTATAGAGCAATAGTTTTATTGAGAAAGCAGGGAAGCACACATCCTAGACTTTTTAACACAACGGCCTTTTTAATTCTGCCTTCTGTATAAAATATGCCGTAGTACACTAGTTTTAGTGACGCCTTCAAACTTTGAACGTAACTGACAAGCGGTAGAGTTCCTGGTACAGTGTACAGTTACTGCCACATATCGATCTGTTTGTACTCTTGTTCAAGACTTCTAACAAATAGTTCTAAAGATTTAAAACTGTTTCAACAGTTTTAAATATTTCAACAACTGTTCAGACATCTGTCGCTTCCAGGATTGTCTATCCTGTTTCTAATAGACCAATAGTTTTTCCACCTCCTTCCTCCAAATAATTATCTATATTCAATGCAAACTTTTTCAAGCCCCCATACCCTGAAATTAAATGGTTTACGGCGAAAGCCCATTCAGATACTATTTACAAAGAGAGGTATTCACAATTGGAATGCTGAATATTTTTATTTGTACACCGGAAGACGTTTTAATCACTTAGGTATTTCAAGGAACATTACTGCCTATCGATGCACGAATGGTAGAGGGCTGCGCTTTGGTACCGGAGTTCGTGGGTTCGAATTCCTCTGGAGGCATGGTTGTTTGTAGATGTTCGAAATCGGCTTTAAACAGTAGGTCCCGGTCTCACTATCCCTCATGTGACAAAATTGTCGACCGTAGCAATCCAAACCAAACAAAAAGAACGTTACTGTTTTGAGTGTTTAAAGTTGTTTTCCGACATGAGCAGTAATTTACAAAACAGTATATTTGATCAAGCACAAACAAATTACTAAAATTATATGGTGTAAAATTATAATAATCATTATTTTGTGAGCATTAAGAATGCCATATTAATTAAATATTATATTAAACCTTTAAGTATTGTATTAGGAGATTTTATATTATTAATGTGCTTATTTTATGTTTTTGATATATGAAATTGACTTAAGTTTATAATGTGATCACTTTTTAGTATTAGTTAAGAGAATAATTATGTGGAATAATTGTTGAACTAAATATTATATATTTGATATTATATATATTTGAGGTAAGTGGACATACACACTTTAAAGGTATTTGTAATTGCTTTAACTACGTAAATTTTTCTTGACAAAATGATAAAAATTTTGAGGGTTTTTTTTTGGGGGGGGGGATAAAAATTATATAGCTCATTGCATTCACTGTTACCATTAAGTAACTTTATGTCAAAAATGGACTTTTGATCATTAAAAAAAGGGCTTATACTGAGGTATGTTATGGATAATGAACGTATAAACGTAAAGTAAAGGCGAAACATGTATGACTGCTTTACAAATTTCTTGTGTAATTTAAGGGCTGAGGTATTTTTTTCTTGTTCTTTTCTTGAATATTTATGACTACTAAAAGCTTAATATATGTATTTAAATAACAGATCTCGAGCTGAAGTAAATATTTGAATTCATATTCTCTACGGATAGCCAAGTATACATTTTGTATAAATCACGACCAAATCATGGAGTGCTTTCGGCACATGAAAGCAAGTTGAGGGGAAGTTGTTTAATGGAGATGGATGGGAAAGAACGCAATTACTTTGAGCGGAAGGGGAAATGTTCTAACCCATGCTCATTCATTACAGGATTATGTGGGAGAATTTCGTTGTAGTTTTGCCATTTTATTCAATTCCTTCCCCCCCTCCCCTTGCAGGCTGGCATTTTTATGGTAATCTCAAGTTAATCACAGTGACGTTTCACTTAAAGGGTGGTTAAAATTTGAAACTGATTTTTAGTTATTTGAAATACTCTTAGACATGCCGTAAAAAAAAACAACTTTTAAATACAACTTTAGCTCCTGTTTCAGTCTACGTTAATAGATAATCCCATAGCCTAAGTTATCTGTATGTCTGTCCTCCAATTTATGAAGCGGTTGGACTTGGATTGGTAGAGGCATCCATATTGGATTCCTGATAAGTTAGGTTTAGCAAAGTTCAAAACGAGTAAAGTTTACATTCTTCTAAACTATCTATCCGATTCTAAAATAAATTCTTATAAATATGCTTCATATCACAACAAAAAATACTGTCGTCTTTAAAACGTTCGAAATTCACCTCTTTCCACCTTTTCGAGCATTTAATGCCATTATTTCAAGCCCTATTTTCTCCGGTTAAGAGCAGGCTATTAAATTTATCACATAATAAATAAGTAAAAATAAATTTTTTCTAGCATTATGACGTCATTCCTTTAACCATCTCATTTAATCATTTCTTATTTTCAATTATTTAAATATCGTCTGCATAACTTTCGTACGTTTTATCACTGAATTTAGACATTACGTAAGAAATTTTCTTTTAAACTTTGCTTAAATAATAGATTAGGTACATATATGATAATTTTTAATTTAATCATCGATTATTTTTTGTTGCAAGATAATTCTCAGCCAAAAAGCAAACCATTTTTTACCTGACTCATAGGGTACTTTACAATTCTGGAAAATTAAAACTTTTACTGATCCCGTCATTTGACGGTCTATATGCTAGTATAGCAATAACATTCATGTAAAAGTTGTATTCAACGACCATAATAAATAAATAAATAATTAAATAAAGGAAGAGAGAGAGAGAGTATTTAAAGAAAAGTAATATCCTAATGTCCTTGGGTTTAAAGTTAATGATTTAAAATTTCCTGTTCGCCATCATTATCTTGTTGATTGCTATCCTGCAACAATGGTTTATTTTGGTTCCCTTGTATGTGAGGCCCGAATTCAATTCGGGCAACACAAATGTGCCAGTTTTGGAATGCCAGACCTGAGTTCGGGCAAAAGATAAAACGGTATTTCAATTCCGTGAAGTTCGAAATTGGTTGAAGCTTGAAATTGGTTGAAGTTCAAAGGAATCTGAAGGACATGGAATTCATGACAATTGATATAGATAATAATGTTGTATTTGTTTATTATATTTATCCAAAAAAATTATGTCATTTGATTTATTTTGTTGTCATTTGAGCAAAAATTACTGTTATCCATTAACATTTCCCATATATGTGAAAACATTGAAAATATTTGTTATTTCATTTAGAATCTTTTTTCAAAAATAATTTGTTTCTAACATTAAGAGGATAATAACAAACAAAATTAAAGAGGAAATTTTTTTCCATTTTTACACTTTTTCTCAAATATATCCCACAGGCTATGTGTTAATCCATTTTAAGTATAAATATGTTTAAAAGCTTATCACGCACTGCTTCCAATATTTTTATTTGCTATAATGAAAGAAACAGCATGAAGTTATGTAAGAAAAAATTAAGAACATAACATTGCAAGAAACTATATATATGTACACCCACTAAAGTGAAATTCCAGATTAAGTTCTAGCATTTAGTTCACTGTCCACTATCCTTTAATTAATTTTGAAATTCTTAATATTATATGTGGTAAAATTTAATTTTAGGGAGCCAGCTGGCTCACCCTACGCTCCTTTTTAAAATGATGCTCCAAAAGTTATGTTAAATTTGTGAACTTTTTGTGACCAGTTCTATTGGGAAGAAATACTTTTAATCTTTTTCATAGTTGAAAACAATCTTTCTAATATGTCTAAATATGTTTTGTAGTCAGGTTTGTTGTTTTTAATTGTACGATTCTCTCAACTGAGGGATACAAATGAAATGTATATTAAAGAGAAATATTCAGGTGATCCTTTTGCAAATTTGAGGTGAAATCCAAGGAGGAAAAGCAAAGGAAGTTTAACTGCGGTTAAATATCTGGTCAGACTCCCTCTTGGTGAACCCGTTGACCCATACCAAAGAAGGGACGGCAAAGCATGAGGCAAGTATCTACCATTAATCACAGCCAGACTTCACTCTCTTCCTTTGCTCGTCTATAGCTCTTCAACAGGTCTATCCGCAAATCTGTCGTCTCCTTGTTTCTAATCAGCCGTGGCCAAAACAAGATAGTTTCTAAACCTCTAATTTTCGCCAGCTAACACTCATCACGCTTTTTTGTGCATCGAGCTTCTTGAATAACGAGCCAAGAAAATTACCGAGGGGTGCATTCATTTCATCCTCCTTGCGATATGACAGCTCTAATAGAAGGAACGAGAAAGAGGGGAGGGGGGATAACAGGTGTGAAATGTATTTATGGCCTCTCGTGAGTGGTTGAGAGCTGACAAGATGTGTCGAATTATTCGGCAGATATGTTTAACAAAGACGGGGCCCCCATGAACACTTCTTCACGTGTTAAGATATGAATATTAAAGAGCGAAGTTGGTGAAGTGGTTAAATTTATGAAAATATTTGACTTTCAAATACAACGACATCATGACAGGTGGTGTAGGCAAGAACTGAGAGATGTCAAGACATTTGTCTGCTGTCTTTCTAAAAGCTCTTTTTAAATACAAGACAAGATTTATTCTTTTCGTACCATCTTTCAGTGTTAAGGATACACATTTCCATCTTGTTCGACATGCGAAATATTTATACAGTAAGTACATGGTATCACGATATATCATTGGTTACTGTGACATGCAAGAGTATGTCATATTCATTTTAAGGTTATTGCATTCAAATGGTATAAAAAGAATCACCGTTTTCTTTATTTCAACCGGAAATGTCGACCGGAAGTGTGTCAATTTTTACGGGGGAAGCCTTTAGTAATAGCCTGGATAAACATAAATCTTAACAGTAAACAAGCTTTAACCCCTTAACGAGCACGCTCGAGTTAACTCGAGCGCTCTAAACTGACCGAACTCTGCACACTCGAGATAATTCGAGTGGCGTTGTACTTTAGTTGCTATAATTTTTCACACTCGAATGCAATCAAAAATTGAAAATAACAATATGAAAGGAAAAAACCAATCGGTTTATTGATATTTATCATTTACATGGGATTGTAAGCTATAACACTTACATATTCAAGGATAAAATATGTATATTTTTTCCACTTATCACTTACGACATATCTTTTCCTTGTTTATATACCTTGTTTCGAAATATATCACACAAAAGAAAATTTTGATTAATTTTATAAATACTAGTATTGTTATTATTTATGTTTTAAAAATATAAATAAATATATTTACTGATAATAATATTTATTCTGAAATGGGAATTCGAAAAGAAAGATAAAAAAAGTCGATGTGAGTGTAATATTACAGTATTCGACTATTTTCTGCAATGTTATCAAAATCCAAAAATGCAATGAAAATTTTGATAATTTTTGTATTTTTGTAATTTTTTGGGTAAGATAACGTTCTAAATTGTGTTTTTTACATTAAAAAATTGATTTTTTTGGCCAGCCTTAAAAAAAAAACAAAAAAAAAACCGTGTATTAAGGGGTTAAACAACACGATCCAGACTTTTTGAAACAAGTTATTCTATTCTTCTCTCGCTGCAAGGATGAGGGTTTCTTTGTCTGTGACAGAAAACAAAAATACGTCTCCCCACTCCATACATTTCATTGGGATTCTGGTCAGGGAATTGTACTGGTCAGGCTATCAGACTGATATCTTTCAAGACAGTCTTATACAACCTCTGCGTAGTGACAAATCGCATTATTGCAAAAGCAAAAAGTTTCGTTAGCTGTACCTTGCAAAAAGTCGAACACGGGCAAACAGAACGTTCTAAATGTACCGTTACACAACTAGGGAGCTTGGATCAAGCCCACAGATGGCCTTATGCCTATTTATCAGACCACAATCACAAAAATCCGCAACATTCCCTGCAAAATTACCTCCATTTTCAACTAAGGAAACAAAAATCTTGTAACAGAAAAACTTTTCCCTTTTTATTTTTGTTGTCGGTAAATTAAACTCCAGAAATTAAATATGAATCCGATTTTAATAAACATTCAATTTAGTAAAGATTAAAAAAAAAAGACTATTTATACATTTATTTTTCCTCCTGAATTTGATATTCTTAGGCCATTACTCTAAAAATCATTACTTTATGTTCATGATAAAATTAACTGTTGCTCTAAAGTTTAAAAATGATCCTAAAGATAAAAATTGTCACATTATGCGCAACACTGATGCACTTGAAACATTTTAAGTGAATCAAAATTGAGGCCGAACGATTGCCGATTGGTTAGGGTGCTGGCCTTCGGTACCGGCGTTCGTGGGTTTGAATCCCACAGTGGCATGGATGTTCGCCGGCCTTTTTTTTTTAAAAAAAAAAAAAGCTGTGCATTAAGAGGTTAAAGAATAATTTTCTTCAAAAGTTAATTAGCGCTAGACTTTAAATGTATAAATTAAAAATTTTTAAGAAAAAATAGAAAAACTGAAATGTAGATAATGTTTACTTTGTAGACTAGTTATATTCCATATGTGTGTAACCCCTTAAGTTGGTTCTTTTTTCTCTCAATGTTTTAACTATGGTGGTACTTAACCCCTTAATACACAGTTTCTTTTTAAAAAAGGCCGGCCAAAAAAATCAATTTTTTAATGTAAAAAACACAATTTAGAACATTGTCTTGCAAAGAAAATTACAAAAATACAAAAATAATCAAAAATTGAGTATATTGGATATGTATACAATTGGTATGATTTGTAATTTTTAGAATATTATTATTATTGTAAAAATAGTATATTGTTCAATAGTTAGGCAATCTACTAATTGACAGTATGATGCGGCATCCCAAGTTGCGTAGGTATCAAATACCGGGTGGCCATAATTAAACTGACAGTGCTCACAGTGTTCTGTAGCGCGATCTATTTGCGAGAATGACGCCACATCTTGTAGAAAGAATTAACAAGACGGGGGATGAAAGATTCCGCGAAAAAACAAATTAGTTCCAAAAGTCACCGCTAGGGGAAAATTTGACGCTGTATAATAGAAAATAGAGAGTTAACAAATGCAAATCAATACGTAAATTAAATTCTTAACTGTGCCAATGGATGCAACGTGAAATTTGAATAAAAAACTTCTTCTTCTGCTCAGCTTACGTGATATTGCAGATCACGAGACTTTATCGGTGTTTATGTAGATGTTGCGCTTTTTTAAAAGTGTTGCCATATTGCACTTGAACTAAATCAGAAAATGTGCATAATAAAAGGTAATTTTATTCCGTATTAATTTGCATTTGTTAACACTCTATTTTGTATAACACAGCTCCAAATAATCCCCTAGCGGTGACTTTTGGGACTAATTTGTTTCTTGGCAGAATTCTTCGTCCCCCGTCTTGTTTAATCTTCCTACAAAATGTGGCGTCATTCTCGCAAATAGATCGCGCTACATAACACTGTGAGCACTGTCAGTGTAATTACGGCCACCCGGTATGAAACCCTTATGTTTCATATCTCAATTATATAAAGTGACGCCTCGAGTCAAGGATGTCTTTACAGCCAGAGCTTAGTAATAAAATAGTTAACAATTATATTTTATTTTACATTATACTTTAGTAAAATATATATTGAATCTGAATATGAATACGCTGTTGCAAAGCGGCTCACAAAGAAGAGATAAGCCGTAAGTGATAAGTAGAAAAAAAATATATTTTATACTTGAATAAGTAAGTGTTATAGCTTACAATCTCATGTAAATGCTAAATATCAATAAAACGATTGGTTTTTTTTTTCACATTGTTATTTTCAATTCTCAATTGCATTCGAGTGTGAAAAATTATTGCAACATAAAACGCAACGCAGCTCGAATTATCTCGATTTACAATTTCTCATATCACGTGCTATTACTTCTAAAACGGGTTACAGATTAATTAACCGTGGAATACTAATCTGATTTTGTATAACATTGTTACTACTGTTAATCAGCAAAACAAACTTTTTAAAAATTTATTCTAAAGCTAGAAAAGGCAAGTACTACATACTATTTCATTTCATTTCAACTGTGATTTGTGGCACAGCAAATTTATTTTCAGCATTTGACAGCTTATTATTTTAATTACACAACGCGTCATCGCCGTAAGGATAGCTTTGTAGAATTAATAAAATTCGAAAAATGCATTTTCATGCTTAAAGGTGTTGTTCTGGTAATTCAAACCATTATCATGCGTATTTTAAAGTTGGAATTTTCTAATAAACAACACAAATTTAAAATATGAGACTATAGTCATCTATTATGTATTTTTTTTTCAGCACTGGAATACTGTAAAAACAAGTCAGAGTACAAAGAGAATTTGGTCTCAATTTTCTTGAACAATCTGGTGAAAAATAACTTCATTGGCAGTGATATTATCAGCTAATGAATGCAATAAAATATACCCAACATTTCTGCTGGACAATAAAAGAAGCTATTATTTTCCAAGGATCTATTCATGATAAATTCAAACATGAAAGCATTCCGCATAGTTATCAAAGAAACAGAAAAGAAAAAACACCTTCAAAACTGCGATAAACTGCACGTGTAATTTATTCTGGACTTGTTTGTTCAGCTCTGTAGACAATATATGTTCTCAAAATCTTTGCGTTTATTTGGTATTATTATTATTTATTTATTTTTAGTTAATAACAGCGTTATTATGAAGATACCAAAGTGGAAGTTATATCAGAAAATAGAGTAAATGCGTTCTTTAATTGAAAACTAGCTTTGTCCGAAATTCAAAGAAATGAGGAAATAACAGGTTCATTGTGTAAATAACAATGAAAACATGCTTCCTTAGATCACGAATATTTATTTGTTTTAGTTTGGAATTTCGCCGGACCAGGCTCCGAGATAGCTTTCCAATTTTGGCCTTAATAAATACATGTGTGAGTGTTTACTCGTCTGGTTGAGAAATAATCGGCTTGCGAATAAAAATATTTGTGTTGAAACGACATCCCGCGGCGAGAACATTATATTTCGGTCTATGACAGCACGGTTTTCGGTTAATGATAGAGGAGTGAAATACGACGTGTAAAATACTTTCCACGCCTATCCCGGCCGTTTCATATCTTTTCTAATCACGCAGGTACGACAGCCGGGTGTGGAACTTAGCTCATTTTGCCGACTTCTCTAGGTGGTGATTATGAATGGTAAGTTGGAGTAGCGTGACGTCCAGAATGTTTATCAATTACTTCGCGGCTGTGGAGAACACGTACTCACGTACTCGAGGAATTCTCGATCGGAATGACCAGTGGGATGACCGTATGAACTCGTCTCGGCCCAAACCCGAAATTTAATAGCACAAAATTGTGCGGATTTGAATGTGACTGGTGTTGAAAGACCGTGTGATGTGCAATAACTGATCGGGAGACCGAAGAAGGGGCAAAATGTGAACAGCTGTGAGCAATTATCAAAAGGCTGGGATTGTATTCAACCTCACTGAGGGGGCAAATGTAACAGGCAGTCAGCGCATCGGTTTTGCATAATTCTGCAATATAAATGCAAAAAATGCTTTAAAATGCGTAGGCATGCGGCTTTAAGTTTAAGACTCCATACATTTATATGTGTGCTACATTTGTACAGTATACATATATACAGGGCCGGATCTGGCTTGTTAGCTACCCACGTACAGAATAGTATTTTGCCACTTCATATCATTTCGGATACCTACTCATACAGTTTATAACGTATAGATAACGTTGGAAATACGCCACATAAACCGTGATACATATTTACAACGTATTTAATACATTTGTGCTGTATGGATGGTAGATTCGCCACTTAGTCTAATGCATAGCATGCTCTCTATTATATTAACGTGACTGCTGTATATAACTGACTAAGCATTAACCCATTAACGCCCAGCTTCCTCATTTGAGGACAGTCAAAAAATGGTTTGTAGAGTTTTTGTTTTCTTGAAACGCTTCTTCCTTTTTAATGGAAATAGATATTAATCTTATGAATAATCTCCCAAGTTTTCAAATATGATCCTATCTATAACTTTGTCATTTCGATCGGCATTTTATGATTTTCAAGCTTAGAATAGGAACGTATTATGACCGGTATTCTGAACGTATACCTGTCAAAATCATGGTGAATGGCCATATCTGTAATAAGTCATCTCTTTTCAGTACTTTTCTCATATATGATAGCAAATAAACATCTTATCACGAAGTTTTCCTTTTTTTTTTGAAGACATCTTATTATGTTTTAAAATGACACCTCTTCACTAATGATGACTTGATGTCATATTTAAAGGTGTTTAAATTTCATATTTTGTTTTACTTCCAGGTGTCTATAATAGCTTCTATGTTAGGTATTTACTAATATATAGTCATCAGAAATATCCGGGCGTTAATGGGTTAAAAAGCTACAAATATGTGCACAAATGAATCATACATTTATTTTAAATTTATTAAAATGATATCTTATTAAACAAAAGTAAAAAACTGCTGCTCTTTTCTTGCTTTCTTATTTGCCAGTTCATGAATAATATCTGATAATAATGAACACTCGCATAATATTTTTTCAATTACTAATAATCCTATCTAAAGAGAAAGCGATGCAGTACAATTTGATATCAAAATTGTACATTATAGCATACACGCTATCTCTTACTACAAATTTCTACAAATTATTTTATTTGATATTTCTGAAACTTTTTAAATAACAATTCCTTTTGAAATGACTTAATGTATTGCGATATAATGTGAAAAGTATAAGTTGATAATAACCACAGTTTATGGCACCAATTATTCCCAGACTCAAAAAGACAGAGAAAAATAAATAGATTTTCTCCCTATTTGCATTAAAAGCTTCTTTTAAAAAATGCTTTATAACTCAATACATTAAGCATCAAATCTACACATTTTTAAATAACAATTCCTTTTTAAATAACTTAACATATTATGCATCATTCTATTTTTTAAATGATAAAATATGTCAAGAAGTATTTATTAAACACTAATCAGTTTATGACAGTAAATTATTTCTATTATAGATTTTGTTCCCAAAAATGTCAGCAATGATTAAAAAATATTTGGTTAGCATACTTCAAATAATATAATATATTTCATATCAAATATGAATTATTTTTAAGTAACCATAAATTTTAAAAGGACTTAGTACATTGTACGTCAATCTATTTTTTAAATAATAAAATATGTCACAAAGTATTTATTAAACACTAATCAAAGTTTATGACAACAAATTATTCCTATTATAGATTTTCTTCCTAAAAATGTCAGTAATGATTAAAAAATATTTGGTTAGCATACTTCAAATAATATAATATATTGCATATCAAATCTGAATTATTTTTAAGTAACCATAAATTTTAAAAGGACTTAGTACATTGTACGTCAATCTATTTTTTAAATAATAAAATATGTCACAAAGTATTTATTAAACACTAATCAAAGTTTATGACAACAAATTATTCCTATTATAGATTTTCTTCCTAAAAATGTCAGTAATGATTAAAAAATATTTGGTTAGCATACTTCAAATAATATAATATATTGCATATCAAATATGAATTTTATTTAAGTATCCATAAATTTTAAGAGGACTTAATACATTGTATGTTAATCTGTTTTTTTTTAAATAATAAAATATTTCAAGAAGTATTTATTAAACACTAATCAAAATTTATGACAACAATTATTCCCTAACTTAAAAAATATATAGATTTTACTCTATTTTTTAAACAAAAAAATATGTTAAGCAGTATTTATTAAACACTAATCAAAGTTTATGAGATTATATATTATAATATTTACGATATATTATAACATATTATGACATTTTGATATTTTCGGTAATCATTTAAAAAAAGATTTAGTTATCGTATTTCAAATAACTTAATATATTGTACATCAAATCTGAAAATTTTTTAAGCAACAATTCCTTTTAAAATTACATATTACATATCAATCTATTTTTTAAGTAATAAAACATGTCAAGAAGCATTTATTAAATACTAACCAAAGTTTATGACAACAATTATTCCCAAACGTGAAAAGGCAGAAAAAATGTAAATTTTCTTCCTAAATATTTTCAACAATACTCTTTTTTGTTAAGAAAAATTAAAGCTGTAGTTAGCATATTTCAAATAAATCAATGCATTGCACATCAAATATAAATTTTTTGTGATAACAAATTCTTTTAAAATAACTTAATAACATATTACATACCAATTTATTTTTTAAATAATAAGAAATGCCAAAAGGTATTTATTAAGCGCTAACCAAAGTTTATGACAACAATTTTTTTAAAAATAGTTGAAAAAGATAAATAGTTTTTTTATTATAGAAAGAAATAAATAGTTTATTTTTATTATCAAATATTTTTAGTAATTTTCTTTTCTTTTAGAAAAAAAAAATGATTTAGTTAGCATATTTCAAATAACTTAATACATTGCCTATAAAATTTGAAATATTTTAAGTAACAATACCTTTCAAAATAATTTAATATATTGAATATTACCAATACATTTTAGATATAATAAAATCTGTCAACAGATATTTATTATAAATTAAACAAAGTTTATTAGAACAATTATTCTAAAAAGCAAACAAGCAGAGAAAAAAATAGATTTCCATAAAATGTTTGAGTAAAATCATCTTAAAATTATGCTTTAATTAATATATTTCAATATTATATATTCTTTCGGCTACCCTAAATATTTGGACATCAATACTGCACACGGGCAAGCACTTTCTGCTCATCCATTATCCTGGCTTTGTTTGTATACACCATGCTCTGAGCTTGTTTTTAAGAACAGTTTGTTTAATTAAATAGTCGAAATGGTCATAATGGTCATTTTAACGATTGAGCACAAAACTGATCATCAAACCAACATATAAAATGCTATAAAAAGTTTATAGTATTAAACGTGAGAAAAAATAATATTCGGATTTTAGTTATTGATGATATATTTGTTTGATTATGCAATAAGTCATTTCTATTTTAAATGCATGTGGAAAATGTATGTGGTTAACAGTCTAATACTAGGTACAGTTTTTTTTTAAGTTATTTCAACTGTTTTGCACCCTTTTGTTAACAATTATATGCTATGTTAAATGTTTCTTTCAAAATTTATGCTTTTATTATAGGAGTGGTGAACAAAAAGTAATGCTACAAAGCCCATATTTTAAGTTTTTGTGGCTATAGAAAAACTAGCAGTGTGTGGTTATTCTAATACATGAGTCTGCAATTGGGCACTGCTTCAACCATCCCCCATCTATAGCGGTAGTTGTAAGTTTAACATAAATATCAACTCGACTGAAAAACTGGTTCCGAGAAGAAATCCATGCAGCTATTCGATTTCTGCGGGTGAACATATAATAGAGGCTAAAATTTATCGGCAGTTGGTAGACAGAGATGATAATACTCGTCAGCATGTAGCAGAATGGTGTCGGAAGTTGTAGCCCCTAGAGAAATAGCCACCGTCGATGCTGGGATATCTTAGACCAATCTCTCAAAGTCCAGACCTCTCTCCACGCCACTTTCAGCTCTATCCTTACTTGAAGAACAGACAATTAGCTTCAGACTAGGAGGTGAAGCAGTTCGATGATAGAGATTTTACAGAGAGACGGTAATGCTCGTTAGCATGTCGCAGAATGGTGTCGGAAGTTACGGCCAGTAGAGAAATAGTAACCATCGATGCTGGGATATTTTCGACCAATCTCCCAAAGTCCAGACCTCACTACACGCCACTTTGAGCTCTTTCTTCACTTGAAGAACAGACAATTAGCTCCAGACTTGGAGGTGAAACAGTTCGAAACAACATGGCTGAACTCGCAAGAGCAAGATTTTTACCAGAGGGAGTATCTAAACTCATATCTCTATTCGAAAAGTGTTTTAACGAATATTATGATTATGTCGATAAATTACCTCATGTATGTTCTATCAGTTAGCTGTATTGGTTTCACGAAATAAAATGTATACTCTTCCTACATGCATTGACTTTAGCTGTGAACACGCTAGACCAGGATTTTTTCCAAGGGGGAGTATTCAAAACCAAATCTCTTAGCTAAAAGTTCCTTAACGGATAGGATGATTATATTGGAAAATAACCTCATATCTATTCTATTTGTTAGCTGTATTGGTTGTACTAAATAAAATGTACACCTTTCATTGCAGTCTTTTTTTCATTTAAAACAATTTTTGTAATTTACGAGGGTTGGAACTTTAATAGTGGCAACAATGCTGTAAAAACGTTAAGTAACAAAATCAAAGGATATCGTGTATATCACACGTGAGCTATATACCTGCCTTACATCTCAGTAAAAAGAATCGTCCTTCCTACGTCATGTGCATGCGGAGTGACGCGAAAAACTGATCCTTGTATAGAGCAATTTGTCGCAACGTCACGAACTACTATAATGCCTTTCCCATTCATTTTCAGGTTTACATTAGCCAATAGACAAACAACAAACTACCTTTCCTTTTGAAACTAAAGCCAGGATTGTCATAAATTGAGATTTGCCTTACTGCGTGAAATCGCCTTATTAGCTTGCGGTCTAAAGTGTTGACAGGATGTTTTCGAAACACGAACAACGAAGTTGAATAAAAATTCAATGTGCCAGAGGTCGTGAAACAGGACAGTGTTATTTAGGGCTTTACCACCTACCTTCCTCTGCAGGTCTAAGCCCTTGTGACTTTATCTTAATTCCTAAGATAAAGGAACCACTTCGTCGCATTCGCTTCAGAATTGTTCCAGAGATTCTATCAATAGACTGGTGCATTCAAACTATCAACAGAACAGGCGCTTCTACAGGTGTTCTGCGACTTCCACATCGTTGGAGACGGGTTATACACAATGTGTGCGGCTATATTGAATGACTGTAAAACATGGTGGCACGAATCACTTTTGTATTCCATATAAATAAGTAGTTGCCACTATTAAAGTTCCAACCCTCGTAAAACAATTTGATTTTTGTTTAAAATAAAAATATAATATGTTTAAAAAATGTTTAAACGATGGCAGGTTTTTTTCTCTGGATGACGTAACTAATAAAAAGTGAGAAGTCAGTGAATCCGCTTCAGCTATTAATTTACCTTTACGATTTAAGCAAGTAGCTAATGGTCCTTAAAAGGAATGTCTAGAGCAGGGCTGTCCAACTGCCGGCCCGCGGTTCTCATACGGTCCGCCGACACATATTGTGCGGCCCACGAACTTATTCAGCATATTTCTTTTTTCAAAATTTTATGATATCAAGAAGCATACGAGACTATCATTCTTGGTCAAGCCGAAGTCCCCGAAGTTTCCTCTTGATCGCCCTTTCACTTCTTTCATTTTATTGGGAGAAAAAGGTTCCAGACAAGGTAACATCTCACTTCGACAGCTGCAGTCGTTTGACGTCAGAGTTTGAGGAAGTGCTGGATTTTTCTGAAGTTTGCCCTGAGTTGCAGACTATTATTGAGGAATTCAACACGATTTTCAGATTTTCAGAGCATCAAGAATGACGTGGGTCTGTTTAGTAACCCATTCACAGCAAGAATTGAAGAACAACCGGCCAACCTACAATTAGAGCTCTGTGGTCTCCAGGCTCACTCATTCTTCCAAACAAGAACCGAAAAGACCCCGAGTTCTTGAAGTTGCTTCCAACTGAACGGTTTCCAAATTTGAATGACATAGGACTGAAAATAACTTTCATGTTTGGAAGCACATATTTATGCGAAAGTGCTTTTTCGGCGATGAAGTTTAACAATAATCGTCACATGAGCTCTCTGTCCGACAGTTCATTGTTAGACCTTCTTCGGCTGGCAACGACAAACATCGATGCTAACATTCCTGGCCTTGTAAAGAAGGCTGATCGGCCTCAGTTTTCCCATTAAAATGTGAGAAAATTGTTTTATAATCATTCTCTTCCTTTATTTTATAATTGATAATTCAACTATTAATTGTTATTGTATAAGAGGTAAGAGGTTATTGCTCAACTTTTTCAAACTGCGGCCCGCTAGGTGACCGGAATTCTGGCCCGTGGGCTGTTTGCAGTTGGACAGCTCTGGTCTAGAGAAAAACCCACAGTCGTAAATTAAACATGAAATACTTATTAATAACTAAGAAACAGTGGTCTAGCGCATTTTTAAGATCTTCATTCATGCCATCACAAAACCTTGCTTTAAATCATAGCTCTTTTGATTTAATGACTTGCGTATCTAGACTGAATGTCTCATCTAGGGTTACGTGAAACAACGCCAGTGTATAGAATTTCTTATTGTCGATCCAATTGCATAAATGTAGAATAACAGCTTTAAAGTACCATCGAAGACAAAAGCCTTTGTATTTCTATATTTGTATCATCAGAAGATGCATTTTCATTGATGAATGCCTCGTTAAATTGTTTTGCAATACATACCTTGGTCGTGGTTCATTGGATGCTCTGTCTTCTGCCATTGTGAACATACTATGTGATTAGGTTTTCCATTGTTTTACGATAATTACATTAATAATTGATTTCTTAAGACTATATTTTACTCTTCGTTAGTTATAATGTCTAACAGGTACACCCGCAACGAAAATTATTATAATTAGGTTGCTTTTATTTTGATCCATCTTCAATGTTCTACCATTTCATATTTTCTTAGAGAATATTCAGTTATCAAGGTACTAAGATATTTAATGCAACA
Source organism: Pardosa pseudoannulata (assembly GCA_032207245.1). NCBI lineage: Eukaryota > Metazoa > Arthropoda > Arachnida > Araneae > Lycosidae > Pardosa > Pardosa pseudoannulata. The sequence continues at coordinate 19,210,197 of CM063500.1, read as the reverse complement.
AAAGAAGGAATAGTAGAAAGTAATGTAAAAAAAATTTTTTTAAGTCAATTCCTACTGAAGTCAACAAAGAAAAACTTTATTTTAGTTACTTTTCATTAAATAATTACAATTAATATAAATATTAAAGACATATGACAAAATCACAATGTTAAGTGGCGAAATAGATCGCTAATTTGATTCCAATTTTTCATTTTCCTTTCTATATATGGTGTTGGACTATTATCTTTGTTTGTAACCATTTATTCACTTTCTATTTTTTTTTTCGTTTCTAATTTATGAAGCTGATGGTGGTTTTATTCTATTCATCTCTTGTAATGCTTCAATATTGCAAGGAACCTTTGCAGTGAGTCTCGAGCAGTTGGACTATTATTTTTGTTTGTAACTATTTATTAGCTTTGTATTTTTTTTCGTTTTTAATTTATGAAGCTGGTGGTGGTCTCATTCTATCCATTTCATTATTGCAAGGAACCTTTCCAGTGAGTCTGAAGCAGTCGGAATATTAGTTTTGTTTGTAACTATTTATTCGCTATTTTTTTTTCGTTTCTAATTTATGAATCTGATGGTGGTCTCATTCTATCCATTTCTTGTAATGCTTTATTATTACAAGGAACCTTTCCAGTGAGTAGAGTCTCGAGATGTTGGACTATTATTTTGTTTGTAACTGTTTATTCGCTTTCTATTTTTTTTTTCGTTTTCAATTTATGAAGCTGATGGTGGTCTCATTCTATCCATCTCTTGTAATGCTTCATTATTGCAAGGAACCTTTCCAGTGAGTCTCGAGCAGTTGGACTATTATTTTTGTTTGTAACTATTTATTCGCTATTTTCTTTCGTTTCTAATTTATGAAGCTGATGGTGGTCTCATTCTATCCCTCTCTTATAATGATTCATTATTGCAAGGAAACTTTCCAGTGAGTCTCGAGCAGTTGGACTATTATTTTTGTTTGTACCTATTTATTTCTAACTATTTTTTCTTTCTATTTTTCTTTCGTTTCTAATTTATGAAGCTGATGGTGGTCTCTCCTATCCATCTCTCGTAATGCTTCATTATTACAAGGAACCTTTCCAGTGAGTCTCGAGCAGATGGACTATTATTTTTGTTTGTAATTATTTATTCGCTTTCTATTTTCGTTTCTAATTTATGAATGTGATGGTGGTTTCATTCTATATACTTCTTGTAAAGCCTCATTATTACAAGGAACCTTTCCAGCGAGTCTCAAGCAGTTGGACTATTATTAATGTTTGTAATTATTTATTTGTAACTATATTTTCTTTCTATTTCTTTTTGTTTCTAATTTATGAATCTGATGGTGGTCTAATTCTATCCATCTCTTATAATGCTTAATTATTTCAAGGAATCTTTTCAGTGAGTCTCGAGCAGTCTAGTTCTTCAATTAATAGTTTATCTAATGATTTCACATGACTCATGGCGATATTGGCCTGTTGCGAAGAGTTTTCGTCTTAGATATATTACTGCATAACCTACAGTACTACCTTGCATTTTATATACTGTTGGTACTCATAATAGTATTAATGGTAGCATTCTTCGTTCAGCAGTACCGTAGCTGCGTTTGGTGGGGAATTACACAGATATTGGCTCGATTCTGTGAACACCATTATTGCCAAAGTTCACAGTGACTGATGGAAATTAATAATTAAATTTAATTAATGAATCAATGTTTGAAAAAACTGTATTAACATCAAGTGTCCTCCACTACAAGTTTAAAAAATTATTTGAACTTGAGTGGATGAATAAAAAGTATTTTATTAAAGATTGAAAATTTGAATAAGATATATAAATATATATAGGGAGAGTGTGAACTAATAGTAGAAATTGAAAAAGTGAAAACATCTGTGAACATTCTTTCGCATTTATGTATTCGCATTTATTCGCTCATATGTACGCATTAGAAGCAGACATGCCCACATTCAAGCACTTGTGTCCGAAGCAACAGCGTGGTTTGAAATTTCAAAATGCTAATTACAGATTATACATAAGTACATATCTTATTGGTTTCTGAATTAAAATTAAATTTTAAACATTTATACAGTAGTAAATTGTAAAAGGTAAATTAAAATTTATGAATTTAAAAATATATGAGTAGCTTTTTTAGCTATAACAACAAGTTTTTCTTATAGCAACACTGACCCTGATTAAAATATTTCCATTTTTATATCATCAGGGATTCTACAGTTTGTCTACTCAAATATTGCCTAAATTCAATTTGGTTTTTCCGCAAAGTACTGAAAACTTTTAACATGCGGCATTACTGTGGGATGAGAGTAATATTCAGCATTCCTTTTTTACAAAACTTTGTGTTTAATCACTATATTGTAATCTTTTAGCTGTTCAAAAGTTTTGTTATTTTCTGGAGAAATCTGAGTACTTTCCAGAGTTATCAAATTTTCTCATTTCTCCGGAGTAGTTGGCATGTCTGTAGAAGGGATACTACATTTTCACATACCAAGCCATGCCAACTATTCCGGATTCTCCCTGAGAAGCTCCGGAGAAATGAGAAAATTTGATGACTCCGGAATCTTCTCAGATTTCTCCGGAAAATAACAAAAGTTTTGAACAGCTATAAGATTACAATTCATCAATTAAATACAAAGTTTTTCAAAAAAATAATGCTAAATATTACTATTTTCTCACAGGAATGCCGCATGTTGAAAGTTTTTAGTACTGTGCGGAAAAACTAAACTGAATTTAAGTCAAATTTGAGTAGACAATCTCTAGAATCCCTGATGATAGAAAAATGGAAATATTTTAATCAGGAGTCAATGTTGCTGTTAACTGGAACACTATTCTGAAGCTGTTAAGCTGGAACACTGTTCTGAAAAATAAGTTGTTAAAGTTAAAAAAGCCACTCATAAATTTTTAAATGCTTAAATTTTAATTTATCTTTTACAATTTTCTACTGTGTAAATATTTTAAATTTAATTTTAATTTAGAAACCAATAAGGTATGTACTTATGTAAAATCTAAAATTAGCATCTTGAAATTTCAAACCACGCTGTTGCTCCGCATACAAGTGCCTGAATGTTAGCATGTCTGCATATCCTTGCAGAATTGAAACTACAATTTGGTCTTAGACATTTTTATTTGGGTATAACTCTAATTTTCAACACTTGCAAAGTAAATAAGGTATATGAAACCAAAATATTTTACATTTAAAATTACAACAGCAATTATCACACTGCATCACTAAACAAACCAGCAATTAAAATCCGCATTAGAAATTTTTCGCTCTAACTAGATATCCTAATATTTTTATGCTGATTTTTTTAATTGCAACAAAAAAATTTTAACCGATTTATATTGGTTCAGATTGATGTATGATAAGTCCTTTAAACCCTTACCTGTGGAACATATTTGAGAAAAACGTGCCAAAAATGGAACATTATTTTCTCTTTAATTTTGTTCATTATTATGATCAGAATGTTAGAAATAGATATTTTAGAAAAATACATATACATATGCACACATATATATATATATAGATATATATATATATATATACACATGCATACATATACATATATATATATATGTATGTGGGTATAATATATACATTTACATACATACATACATAATATATACATATATACATATATATACATATATATACATATATATAAATATATATATGTATATATACACATACATATATATATATATATATATATATATATATATATATATATATATATATATATATATATATATATATATATATATATATATATATATATACATATATACATATATATATATACATATATACATATATATACATATATATACATATATATATATATATATACATACATATATATATACACATATATATATATACACACACATATATATATATATATATATATATATATATATATATATATGTAAGGAAAATTCTCAGGGGTTTTCAAAACTTAAATCAAGGGTAAAAATTCCCGCGTCTTTTTACATTCCCCTTTTTAACCCCTAACCTAAATTGACCACTGGGGCTACAGGTTACGCCCTCAGAGAAGGGGCCTGGCCAATTATAAACCTACATGGCCCTAGCGGACAATTTAGGAAATTTCCAAATAAAAAGGAGATACACGCTAGCGGAGACAGATTTTCCTAGAGATATTTTCCCACAGATGTTGACCCAGGTGTTAATGGTCTTGTAAATAGAACTTTATGCTAGCTGACCCTTCAGTTTGTCCCTATGATGAAGTGGGAACCCGTCCTTCAAAGTTGTCTTAATAAAGGTCTATAGCTGAAACGGTATCATTTTTATGGCCATGACTGCAACACCCCATCGAGAAGTCAGTCTCATTACACACACACACACACACACACACATATATATATATATATATATATATATATATATATATATATATATATATATATACATAGACAGATAGAGAGATATACAAATGCCTTTTTAAAAAATGCAAACCTTTTCAAAAATATACCTTTAAAAGTAATACCTTTTCAAAAATATATTTTGAAAAATATATTTTTGAAAAATCTTGTATTCATGTAACAGGTAAGCAGCTGTGGCTTGTAAAAAATGATATAAGGTATAAAAGACAGTTGTAGTAAAATAAATGTACGTCTTACAGCGTATGAGAAAATTTAATCTTCAATGATAAATTAGTTTCGATTATAAAACATATCTGATTATAAATTGGATTATAAAACGTATTTGTTTATCCAAGTGTAGATTTCCATAAAGATATATAATCACTATTCCACCACGTCTGCAAAAATAAATATAAAAATAAAACATATTTTAAACAATATATTTGTTAAGAAACAAAGAATAAAAATTTATTTTATTCTTTATTTCTTAACACACTGACGGACAGTAGGAACAAGTGGAGTTCGAAAAATTAACATTATATGACTTTGTAATTTTTAGAATATTACTGTACCGAGGTAATTTCTCACGGTGATTTGCACGTGCATGA
>CM063500.1:19197733-19200233 GCA_032207245.1 Pardosa pseudoannulata | reverse complement strand
AGAAAAATAGGAAAATTAATGGGCAAGGAACATTTTTAAAAATTTTGGCAATAACATTTTAAATTGAATTTTTATGTTATTTGATTTTCTATTTTAAAAAAAAATGGGATTGCATGATCGGTTTGGTTGTACCATAAAGTATATATTTACAAAGTTTCAAAACTGTAAGTAACCCTTTAATGCATGGTATATCATTTTAGATACGTCTAAAAAATAGCTTGTAGAATTTTTATATTTTCTAAGAACGAGATTTTCTTTTGAAAGTAAGTAGAGGGCAATATTATAAACAATCTGTAAAATTTTCAACTAATTTCTATTCTTTATAAATTTTTCATTTGGATAGACAATTTATTATTTTCCAAACAGTGACATAAATTTGCCTTTTCGACCCGTACACAGACTGAAATCAAGACAAATTTCCTTATTTATTATAAAACTCTCTTTTCCAGTACTTGTTTTACATGCAATACCAAATAAATCTTTTTTCACGAAGTTTTTCTTTTCTCCTAAATGGCATCCTATGATGTTTAAAACGATATCTGATCCCTAACCTGACGTGCTGTAATATTCATAATTGTTTAAACTTCATACTTATTTTATTTTATTCAGTCCATAATAGCTTAGATTTAAGATATTTATCAATATGGAATCGACAGAAATGACTCGCACATTTAAGGGTTAATAATTTACCAATATGCTGTTTAACATCCACAGTTCCCTTAAGTTCTCATAGATGAATATTTTTATTTTAATCATTTAATGGATACGTTGTATTACAAATTCTTTTAAACTGTCAAGGTTTTTCATTGTCGATTTGATCGTTTATTTCTTACTAATCTGAATCCACCAAGCATATGGTGTTGAACTGTTTAGAACCAACCTTCCCTCCTGGCCGATCCTAGAATTCTTCCCACCCCTCTCTTCAAAGGGTTGTTATCATGAACCTGGAACGTCAACCGATTATCATTTCGCGAAATTTCCGTGATTATACATGATCCGGTAATGAGTAGGTACCACTCATTTCAAAAGGTGCACGCCCATCAAATTACGGCCGGGAAAGCGGAATCGAGCCGCTCTCCAATGTGCCACCAGTTTACCGAGAATAACACTGCCTTTATGGCAATTAGCACACGAAGCGACTGATAAGCCGATGTCAGAGGATAGTAGTTTTTTATTTTTTGACTTCCTGAAAAGGGGAATGTTATATAAAATGAATAGTCTCAAGCGAGAAATGCTCAACAATCTGTCTACAGTAAAAACCTTGGTGCTGAGGGGTAGAGATTGTTTCTTGCTCTATCAATACCCACGATCTCCGACACCTGCGGAAAGATTTACAAAGTTGGTTATTATGGTACACCTGTTCACAACTGGCCATTGCAAACCTGCGAACTAACGTCCCCGTCTTCCCGGGAATTTCTCAACAATAAGTGGAAGGGCGGGGCGGATCATACTTTTGATATGCTGAGAGAGAAAAATTGCCGTTTTTGTCTTGATAAAGCACTGTACTTTTCACCAGCTTTCAAGTATGGAGGTGGTTTGATGACTGACTCAAATTCGTTTACCTTCTTTGGGGACCTGCTTGATACATAAGTGAAGATAACTATCTGCTTATCCTGTAAAACATTGTTTTTGTATATTACGATGCCTCTTCAGAATAGAAGTTTTGCATATGTCTGTAATAATACGCTTGGTTGTTTAGGAAGGTCCACTGGAAATACGCCAGATATTTTTTAAGGAGGACTATGAGAATAAATATGATACTACAGTGGACTCCGCTTAATGTGATCGCTCGCGGCTAATGTTATCAAAAGCTTATTGTTATTAAAATCACTTGGTCCTGCATTTCTCTATTCATTTGTATGTTAAAATTATCGGTTTACGTGATCGTGTTACATCGGTTAATGTTATCAGTTTTCGAACCTCATTTTAACTGGCACAATGTATTCAGAATTAATCTATTCTTTCCTTTCCCTTCGTTCTTGTTTTAATTTCCCAGAATTGTCCCTTTTCCACCAAGGGAAAAGGAGAAAAACAAAGGAGTGGAGTTTCACGTTCATAGAATTTTTCAGAAATACGCACACCCTGCTGGTGGTCAATAGTTGTCAGATAAGCAAGATGCTAAAATCACTAATCTTTGGTTTTTAATCAAACAGTGCATAATATCTCATAATGGTACTTGTATCCTACTTGAAGAATTTTGCGGAAATTGGCCAATTATAAAGTGCGGACCATAATCATAAATACATAAATTTTCCAGTGTGGTCCTGGAGTTACTCATACAAGTTGGAAACCTCTATTATAGTTAGTTTAAATATTCACCCATTGGACTATATCTTAATCTACAGTCTATTCCATAAGAGCGTTTCTGTGAAAAAAAAATGAATTAGTTAAAAATACATTAGAACCATGTAGTATATATATTAAACTGAAATGCATTTCATCTAATAAGTTGACCAGTCCCCCTTATTGTCAATTTATGCAAGAATCACTTTATTATTCG
>CM063500.1:19105233-19192733 GCA_032207245.1 Pardosa pseudoannulata | reverse complement strand
GCTTAATTGGCTATTCGATCTGAAATTTTTTTAAATCGAATGGTATTGTGCCATCTAAATTCTGGAAAAACGTTGATTTTGAATGATCATAGTACATTCAAGTTAACCGTTCCACATATGGTAAAAAATAAAAGAAAATATTAAGTCTTAATACATAAAAATTGACAACATTCAATTTTGTTTAGTTATAATGCAGTTTATTTGTTTATTTCCTTCTCAATATCCATATTTTATGCATTCAATCAGGAAACATAAAGTCCGGTCATTGGACCGGTTTAGAAATAGGTATGCATTAAATGTTAGTATATTTAGTGTTAAATGCTTTTGAAACATTGCCGCTTGCAACAGCAATCAAAAGACTAATTATAATTTATTTTAACAGTGAATAAAGATTTTTTATGTCACTTAACAAATATGTCAGCTATTAAAAACACTAAAATTTCCAATTGGTAATTTTTAGCAGAATGAAAATTTAACCGATAACTCATAACTGAGGAGAAGTGACATAAACGATTTTATAAGAGCAAATTTTACATAAAGATATTTAATTTAATTTGTTTTGTCCATGAATAACGATTTTTTATGTCCCCTAACAATATATGTCAGCTATTATATCTTCACAATTTCCAATTGGTAAATTTTAGCAGAATGAAAATTTAACCCATAACTCATAATTGAGAAGAAGTGACATAAACGATCTTCAAGAGTGCAAATTTTAGGTGAAGATATTAATTTAATTTGTTTTAACCATGAATAACAATATTTTTATGTCACCTAACAAAATATTTCAGCTATTATAATCTTCAAAGTTTCCAATTGGTAATTTTTAGCAAAATGAAAATTAACCTATATCTCATAACTGAGGAGAATTGACATAAACGATTTTCAAAAGAGCAAATTTTACTTAAAGATATTAATTTAATTTGTGATATCAGTAAATAATTTGCTTCGAAATTACAGAAGATCTCTGAAAGAACTAACTTCAATGAGAAAAACGTGCCAAAAATGGAAAAAAAAAATTCGAAAAACAGATAGACTTTTACTGAGGATGCAAGAAAAAAATATTCTAAACAGAGCAGATATACCGTGTAAAAATATTTATGTTATATTTTATCAAAAATTGACTTTATCGGCTATTCAATCTGAAGGCATTTTAGATCAAATGGTATTGTGCCCTCTAAATTCTGGATAAAATGTTGATTTTGAATGTTTCTAGCACATTCAAGTTAACCCTACCACATACGGTAAAAATATGAAAGAAAATATGAAGTCTTAATTATTAAAAAGCAGCTGGTTTAATCACTGCTTTTCTTCGCACAGAAAAAGTAAAATAATTGTGACTACAAAACAGCTGTTTACTAAGGTTTTTTTTTAAACTAAATTATGTGCATTAACCACGTTTGCTTTCTTTTTATATTTTTAAAAATGTTTTGAAACAATGGTTTTATCTTGTATAAGATCTTTCACATTCGTTTAAAACAAATAGTGAATAATCTACTGCAGAGGTTTCCAATTGGTAAGCCGCAAGTGTAATTTTGCCGTTTTTTTTGTTGTTTTTTTTGCGCAAGTTTTTTTAACCTCTTGCCTGTGGAATATATTTGAGAAAAACGTGCCAAAAATAGAAAATTTTTTCTATTTAATTTTATTCGTTATTATCATCAAAGTGTCAGCTATAGATTGTTCTTGAAAAAATATATTAAACGAAATAACTACTATTTTCAATATTTTCACATGAATGGGAAATGTTAATGGATTGCAGTAATTTTTGCTCAAATGACAGCAAAATAAATCAAATGACATAATTTTCTGGATAAATATAATAAATCAATACAACAATATTATTATCTCTATCAACTGTCATGAATTCCATGTCCCTCAGATTTCTTTTAATTTCCCAAATCCTTTACAGTATTCGAGTAATAAATGGCTCGAAACTGCAGAAGCTTTCCCGGGAAAGTATCTCTATCTATTAGGAAAATTGCAAACTAAATATTATGCATTGGACGAACCGTATCCTTTACAGTATTCTCGAAACTGCCAAAGCTTTCCCGGGAAAGTATCTCTATCTATTGGGAAAATTGCAAACTAAATATTATGCATTGGACGAACCGTATCCTTTACAGTATTCTCGAAACTGCCAAAGCTTTTCCGGGAAAGTATCTCTATCTATTGGGAAAATTGCAAACTAAATATTATGCATTGGACGAACCGTATCCTTTACAGTATTCTCGAAACTGCCAAAGCTTTTCCGGGAAAGTATCTCTATCTATTGGGAAAATTGCAAACTAAATATTATGCATTGGACGAACCGTATCCTTTACAGTAATCTCGAAACTGCCGAAGCTTTCGGTGGAAAGTATCTCTATCTATTGGGAAAATTGCAAACTAAAAATTATGCATTGGACGAACCGTATCCTTTACAGTATTCGAGTAATAAATGGCTCGAAACTGCCGAAGCTTTCCCGGGAAAGTATCTCTATCTATTAGGAAAATTGCAAACTAAATATTATGCATTAGACGAACCGTATCCTTTACAGTATTCTCGAAACTGCCGAAGCTTTCCCGGGAAAGTATCTCTATCTATTGGGATAATTGTAAACTAAATATTATGCATTGGACGAACCGTATCCTTTACAGTATTCAAGTAATAAATGGCTCGAAACTGCCGAAGCTTTCCCGGGAAAGTATCTATATCTATTGGGAAAATGACAAACTAAATTTTATGCATTGGACGAACCGATTTCGGGTTTCATTGAATTTAAATATTGCCTTTTCTCTTGCCCAAATTCAGCTCAGGCATTCCAAAATTGTTCATTTGCGTTGCCCGAACTAAGTTCGCGAGTCACAGGTAAGGGATTAAACACATTTCATATCCAAAATCCTTTCAAATTTTCCTTTTTTATGTTAGATTCTGATTACATTATTGATTTTATTTATTATTATTGATTATCATTATTGATTATTATTATTGATTATTATAATTGATTATTATTATTATTATGTTTTATTATTGATTTTAAGTTATTATTTTCTTCTTGTCCTTTGTCAATATTAAATAAGCTTCATTTACATAAAATAATAAATAGATGAAATAATGTTTTCGCTTTCAAAATATAATCTTTTCTAAAGTATAATAGCTTTTTGTAATCATTTTTAAGGTGCAATAGCTATTTGTTTATTTTTAATTCCTCCCTATTTTGGAATTGTAAAATAGTTAATGTTATAAGTGCTTTAATTATTTTGCATAAATTTCAAGAAAGGTATTTTTCTATTTTAATTTTCTACTTCCTCTTGCTTATTCTTACATTTAAAATAAACAAAAATTCCCGAGCATCCTGAAATGTATTTTATAGCACAATAGTTTCCAATTGTATTAATTGGTTAAAATGATTAAACCTTAGTTTTAATTATTATGAATATTATTTCGTACCGGTATCTTTGTCCTACTTTCCAAGAGTTTTCATAAAATTGGCCAGTTATAAACAGTCCTATTCCGAGTCTAATTGGTACCACAGTGGAAAGTTCTAACAAATGTTTTCATGCATTGCCGATGTTTGGAGAAAATGGTTTATGGAGATCACTTAAAATGAAATTTATTGACGTAAAATAATATGATGTTTTTTAATTGCGTTTTACCCTTACATTTTTTAAAGGTGTAAAAACATTGTAATACTCGACTCAAGACTCGAGTTGGTGTTACATGGGCCCCTTTTTTTTCGGCGGCCGAAGACGGACACCCCGAGAGAGGGTGGGCAAGCCCTGTTCCAGGGAGGTTCAACAGGAGGGGACGAGGGATGCCACCCCCGCTCGTGCCAGCTGCGGAAAAGGACATTTTTCCCGTGGAGGAGAAAGCTTGACCAGGGGGGAATTCCACCCCGGCCCTTGCGAAGAGGAGTGGCAGGGGAGATGCTCGTTCGGAACGACGGAGAACGGACGTTCTTCTGAAAGGAGCTGAGACCGAGAGAGGTGTTTCCGCTCTGCTCTATTTGTTTTTTTCCTCGGTCTTATTTCAGCCATGTTTAGGCGTAAGATGTGGAATGTACATAAGTCAGCAGAATTTGCAAATAAATATTTAGTCAGGATTTTGTAGCTGCAGTGATTGTTTGTCGGCAACATAGGCTTTAATCGAACCCAAGATACCTTCTCCAGACAAAATAGGCGAGCAGGTACAGAAACTAGGCTTGCGGTCATTGGGAAGTGCAGCCGGGGACGCGCGAGGCGTTATAAACATTTTGTGCTTTTTAAAAACCTATACTCAATAAAATAGATTCAAGAATAACAGTGCTATGCATTGAAATCGAAACTCATACCATTCCTGCTGATTCTTAAGACAATTATCTCCAGACTCCTATTATGATCTACAGTTTACTCTATCTCCTTCCATTTTCTGCGGATTCTCTTCCCCCTATGTTTATCTCATTTCGATAATTTTAAGGATCTGAAATCGGTTTCGAAGGGGAGGGGATTATTTTTACCATAAAATTTCTTTGAGGGGATTGGGGAGGTTAAAAGCTCCAAGAGATTAACACACTGTATGCGGGACACGTACTAGTACGTTTTCTGACGATTGATACTTGAGCACGGGTCACGTACTAGTACGGGTTAGTGTAACAACATGGTTTGTTTGTGGGTACAAAAATAACGGTATATACAGGAAAACGAAGCCAAATGTTCTTGTCTACTGCATAGATTCTGGAAAAATTTAGACAAATAAAAGCTAGTTTTTACATCAGCCTATGCGAAATCACAGAACTGGAAAGTTGATTAAATCAATTTAGATTTAAAATTAACTTTTTATTTATCCTTAGGATAAATAAAAAGTTAATTTTAAATATATATATATATATATATATATATATATATATATATATATATATATATATATATATATATATATATATATATATATATATATATATGACAGGGTCCGAGTAAACACACTAGAGTCCTGACATCAGCTTCATATCTTTATTTAAACTCACCAACACTCTACTCACAATGGCGTCTCATTTTCGTGCCCAACTGCAAACAAAGGCAGTATTCACTACTTCGAGGAGCCACGTCTGCCTATAGTAATTGCTTATCGCTCTCTCTATATATCACTGCGCGTGAGCCGTATTTATGTGACTAGTAACGCGAGGCGCGTTACTCCCATTAAAAGAATCCCTAATTAAATCTCTTAAATTACTCTATATTTTTATCCTGACATATATATATATATGTATATATATATATTATATATATAAATATATATTAAATATATATATATATTATATAATTATATATATATACATATTTAATATATATTTGTTTATATATTTCAATATAAAATACGAAAAGTTGGTTAAAAAATGAAATAATTTTCGATCTACTGAGATTTAACTGAATATCTAAATTTATGTTATATATATTTATAATTTTAAATTTATGTATATATATAACATGTTTATGTATTTTCTCATTATATTTTATGGCAAGGGCGTAGACCATTTTTGTTTTTTTTTTTTTTTTTTTTTTTTTTTTTTTTTTTTTGCCATGGGCGCTAAAAGATCTAGTTACGGCCCTAATGATATATTAAATTCTTTAAAGAGATTTTAAAAATATTAAATTCTTTAAAGAGATTCAAATAACATTAAATTCATTAAAGAGGTTTTAAAAATATTAAATGAATCAAATTTGAGCAATTTTGGTGCTTAGTACATCGTAAAAAAACTTCTATTCTATGCACTGGAAAAAGGACGAGTAAAATCAGGAGCGTAATGAATTAAATTTCTTTGCAATTTAAACGTGTTTAAAATTGTGTATACAAATTTATTAAATAGCATCGGGGAAAGGAATTATCACATTCAGAACAGCACATACATGTTACAGTATTTTGAAATTTGACTCCTACATTAAAAAAAGTCCTGGAATCGGGAATTATTATGCAGCGGCTCACGGGCAACACAGTGCACTTACTGCACATTCAGTTATTAATAATCTGTCACATTCGTCAATAAACTGAAGCATACGCAATTTATTCAACATATCTATTAAAACGTCATATTATCTTTAAAAATGGTTCTAAATCTTTCATCGAAATATTTTAAAACCCAAACAGAAGGCTGGATGCGAAGCAGCTAGTATTTTTATTAAAAATTGAACAACTTAAATTTTTCTCATTGACAATAGTTCTTTACAGAAGTAAAAACGGTAAAAAAAAACAGGTATTCCGAAAGATAATAACTGTAATAAAGAATTTCGATCTATATCAACAGCTTCCGAATCGCTGCTTATAGATCGACACTTTTGCTATTAGCAATCAAAATGTTTGCAAGATAAGGGGGGGATATCACAAAAATAACAAAAATGTATACAACTGAAAAATTATTTTAAAAATTTTAAATTTAGGAAAATGCAAAAAACTTTCAAAATCTGCAAATGTAAACCTACACTTCTTCTACAATGTTAAAATAAATAGATATTATCTATCTTTTAAAGTTTTTACATGTTTTACTTAATTTAAGAATTTAGAATAGATATAATATGTTAAATTCTTTAAAGAGATTTTAAAAATATTAAATGAATCAAATTCGAGCAATTTTGGTGCTTAGTACATAGTAAAAGAACTTCTATTCTATACACTGAAAAAAGGACTAGTAAAATCCGGAGCGTAATGAATTAAATTTCTTTGCAATTTAAACGTGTTTATTAAAATTGTTTATACAAATTTATTAAATAGCAAATTGTTTATACAAATTTATTAAATAGCATTGGGGAAATAAATTATCACATTCAGAACAGCACAAATATGTTACTATCCACAGTATTTTGAAATTTGACTCCTACATTAAAAAAAGTCGTGGAATCGGGAATTATTATGCAGCGGCTCACGGGCAACACAGTGCACTTACTGGACATTCAGTTATTAATAATCTGTTACATTCGTCAACAATCTGTAGCATACGAGATTTTTTCAACATATCTATTAAAACGTCATATTATCTTTAAAAATGGTTCTAAACCTTTCATCGAAATATTTTAAAACCCAGACCGAAGCCTGGACGGGAAGCAGCTAGTATTTTTATTAAAACTTGAACAACTTAAATTTTTCGCATTGACAATACTTCTTTACAGAAGTAAAAACTGTGAAAAAACAGGGATTCGGAAAGATAATAACTGTAATAAAGGATTTCGATCTATATCAACAGCTCCCCAATTGGCGAAGGCTGCATTTCGGGATTCAAACTGACACCCAGTAGTCATCTTGTCGTCATATTTCCAATAGTTGACGACACTTTTTTTTTTGACTTCACGCCTGAGATGTCACCCAGCCATCCGAAGGAGAGTGATTTGTAGGGCGTACTTCATGAACAGCGACGACGAAAGTGTTCATTACTCGGTTCCTAACCACAGGGATCTGGAAATTCGTGGGCTGAGACAAATTTCAGCTGACGAATCAACTGCTCCTGCGATGCATTGCACCTTCCGCACATTTAACTCTTATAAGTGACAAATTTGGGGAAAAATACGTACGCATGACGAAAATTCCTTAGGTTTGACACTTGCAAAGATTATTGATACGTGTGACAAAGTAAAAAAAAAAAGTTATAATATTTTCTTAGATTATAGTAAAAACTAGCAAGTGTGCCTGTACTTCGCTACGGTGAACTTAATATATTACTTTTAAACAAAGATTTTTTTTTCGTGAATAACGAACGATAGGTTTATATTTGCCCATGAGAGTCACTGAAATTTGTACTTTTCGTTCTCAGAATATTGTTGATAAACATTTCATTGTAACGTTAAAATTAACCAGGAATTAAATTTAAAATGAGTTCTTATATAAAAATGCTATAATTTGCGTCACATGGAAATGAAAATTAATGACTTTATATCTAAATTTCCAGGTCAAATCGAATTGATACTACGCAGACGATGTTTAAATAATGTAAAATGAATAAATGAGATATTTAAAGAAATGACTTCATAATGATAAAAAAAAATCCGTTTTCACCTATTTATTATGTGATAAATTGAAAATTTTAATCTCCTGCTTTTAACCGAGGAAAACTGCGCTTAAAACAATTACATGGGATTAACGGAATGACGTCACATTGCTAGAAATATTGCTTCTTTCACTTAGTTATGATGCGATAAATTAAAAAGTTAATCGTTTGTGTTTAACCGGGGAAAACAATGCTTGGAATAATGATATGAAACGCTCGAAAAAAGGGGAAGGAATGGATTTTGAACGTTAAAAATTTTCAAAAACCTTCCTAGCAGTGGCGTGTGGTAGGTGTTCATGCAGGGTGTGCAGAGAGCAACAACAACAATAATAATAAAACCATAAAAATGTACATTAAACACTTCATTAACGTTTATTATTCATTTGTACACAAAACCATACGTTTTTCCGTACCATACGTTTTTCCGTATTACTAATAAAATAACAAAAAGCTTATATTTCCACGAAAAAGTTATATTTTCAGCAAACGTAGCACCACACGGAGCCCGCCGATCCGGTGCCTCATCAGGATGCTCATTGGTACCAACAAACAGAAAGTTTAGTCCAAAAGCAGAGGATTTCAATGCACGTTGGCGCAATAGAACGAACTGTTTCTCGTTCGTCAGTGGATTAAATTATATTTATTAATTGTTTTTAGCATTAGAAAATCATATATTCTGCGAAAAACATCTTCACAATTTTTAAAAACAAAACCAGGGATATGGTGTTACAGATATAACTTATATACTGTCTGAAAACAAAATCTTACAATACATAAATTTAAACATTGACCGTCTGCAAAATCGTATGGCCAGTTAATCAGTTAAAAACCAAAAGCGCTTCAGCACGTAAGTCCCCGCTCTAATAAACGCTTAATAAACCGTACCTTCGGATGATCCTGAATGCCAAGTGCAGGAAAAATAGCTGCATTTGCCTCAGTGCCGTAGTATGCTCTGCTTCTCCAGTAGCCCATACATATAAAGCGTGATTTTCTATTAGTGCGCAGTGCATACACATAAAAATTCTTATGTTTGTTTACTTTTGAACGCGCTACGTAGTGCAGCACCTAATACCGCCAGCACTGCAAGAATACAAGCGAGCAAATCAACATATTTGAATATATTATAAATAATATTTATTATATACCATATAAAGGTAGGTAGACATAGGTGCAGAAAATTATTGTCTATCATAATTTTGCTAGGGTGTGCAGTGCACACCCTGCACATATGGACCTCACGCCACTGCTTCCTAGGGATACACATAATAATTTCTCATATTTTCGCGGCGATTGGATGTATGGTTTTTGAGTCTATCGAGTACAGACAGACAGACACAAATACCATTTTTTATATTCATATATATATATATATATATATATATATATATATATATATATATATATATATATATATATTTGCCGAACAATTATCATTTATTTTGTTATTATCATCAAAATGTTAGGAATAAATTATTTTGAAAAAAGATTTTAAAAGAAATAATTACTATTTTCAATATTTTCACATATATCGGAAATATTAATGGATTACAGTAATTTTTGCTCAAATTACAGCAAAATAAATCAAATGACACAATTTTATGGATAAATATAATAAACTAATACAACAATATCTCTAAGAACTGTCACGAATTCCATGTCCCTCAGATTCCTTTGAATTTAACAAATCCTTTACAGTATTCGAGATATAGGGACAAATAGAGCGATACTTGTCGCTTTAAAGTAGCTTTATCTATTGGGAAAATGGCAAATTAAATATTATGCATTGGATGAACCAATTTCGGGCTTCACGGAATTGAAATACCGTTTTTTCTCTTGCCCGAACTCAGGCATTTCAAAATTGGCGCATTTGCGTTGTCCGAATTGAATTTGGGCTTCCCATACAAGGGATTAAAACGAAGAAAATCCACTATTGCAGGATAGTAAACAACAAGCTAATGATGTCGAACAGGAAATTTTAAATCATTAACTTTAAGCCCAAGGATATCAGGATCTCTACCTCTTTCGCTCTCTATCTCTCTCTCCTTTTTTTTTTTACTATACCAGCATATATAACAGAATTTCCAGAATTGTAAAGTACCCTATTAGGGAGGTAAAAAAATGGTTTGTTTTTGGGCTGAGAATTATCTGGTACATGCTCCATAATTTGTTTATCTTTACTGACCGCTTGTTAGTTGCCAGCTTTAATTTATGTTGCCCTATTACGGGATAGGATGGACAGCAGGGGTTTTAATATTGGCAGTGATTATTGGGCGGTATGTTTGAATGATGTACAAAATTTAGCGAATCGATTCGAAACCGTATGGTTATGTATGAAAAAAACCGAACAAACTTAAGTTTTAAAGATATATAACTTAAACGATTCCTAGATTTTATGAAAAGAATTTGTTGTTAATAAACTTCAGTGATAAAATTTTCATTGCAACAAAAAATAATCGATGATTAAATTTAAAATTATCACATATGTACATAATCTACTATTTAAGCCAAATATAAAAAAAATTATTGACGTAATATAAGTTCAGTGATAAAACGTATGAAAATAATGCAGACGATATTTAAATAATTTAAAATAAGAAATGATTAAATGAAATGGTTAAAGGAATGACGTCATAATGCTAGAAAAAAAATGTTATTTTCATCTACTTATAATGTGATAAATTGATAAATTTAATCGCCTGCACTTAACCGGGAAAAAATAGGGCTTGAAATAATGGCATTAAATGATCGAAAAGGGGTGGATTTCGAAAGTTCTTGAACTCGCTTTGAATTTTTCTAATTCTAACTCATCAAGAATGAATACAATATAGATGCCTCTATTCATTCCAGGTCCAACCGCGTCATAAATTCGAGGACAGACGGATTAACTTAGGCTATTATTATATAGGGGATAGATATTCGTATTGCTTTTAACAGACATATACACATATATACAACATATGTATTTTCTTTAGGTGGGAATACAAAAACTAAATGCAGGAAATCACTGCTTTTTTTTACTTAAAAAACTGATAAGATCTAAAGTGGTAATCTTTAGTACACTCTAAGAGAAATTTTAGATTTAGTCAGTTATTTCCATAACAACTGACCGATTTTAATGAAATTTGGTAAGTACATACACTGGTACAATAAAAAACAAATAATGATACAACATTTCTAATTCGCAAGTATGATCGGGGGTAACACTCGTTGGAGTCAAAAGGTATGAAAAAGCGGTTGCAGGATATGACAAAAAAATTTGGATTAATACGGAGTATGGGTCCCTTTTACAGATATACACATGTCGTAGCGAGATTTCATACTTTAAATAAGGCAGTTTATGAATTCTTGAGGCAATTCGTTCCATTCGTTCAACAACGCTGTTTCAAGTCCCGGATGGTTCTCGGAGGGAGGTTGCCAGTTATAATTGCCTTAGAAAGAGCGTTCCAGACATATTCTACAGAGTTGAAATCTGGAGATCTGCTTGGACAATCCTTCTTCTTCTTCAATGGCCAGCCGAGGATGGGACCTTGCCTTCCTCAGAATCGAATTCCATGCTCTTCTATCCTGGCCATGGACATCCAGTTAGTAATTTTTTCCAGTTATTAAGTCTTAAGTTTAATTCCAAACAGTGGAGCCACATCAGTCGAGCTTGGACAAGCCATCCAACGAATATCCTTACCTTCTAAAACTTCATAGACCAGAAGGACTTTATGCGGCATTGCGTTATAATCCTTTAAAAGTAACGGAATGTCAGCTGCACAAATGAAAGAGCTAACATTGGGCTTCAAGACTTGATCATTATATTTCACAGCAGACCTACCTCTCAAATATAGGGGGGGGGGCAACCAACATGATGCCTGCCAGAGCAACTAAGTTTTTCTTCATCTTGCCCAGTAAAACAGAAGAGAAGGATATAAGGATTACCGTAGGCATGTATTATATATGTAAGGATTTATGTTTGAAAACATAAATCCTTACATATATAATAAACTCATATTTCAATATGAGTTAAAATGCAAGAAACCCTTCCCATATAAATTTTTTTCGTTATGTCCTTATTTTTCATCCAATATAAATTATTCTTAAGCTTTGCTAAATACAAATTAGTACACAAAGCTGGTTCGTCAGATAATAAGTTCAAGGACGTATTTATAGGAGAGGTCCAGTTATTTTTACGGTCCTCCTTGAAATGCCTTCAATGCAAGCATTGCAAGATATTTTAAACTTATTAAAATTTATGTACACTACTAGTTTTCACTACAAGTGCTGAAAAATCATTTTCAAACAGGAGAAGAGTAAAAAGATTTTTTTCTTAATAGAACTGGCCACAAAAGACAAATGTGACCAGTTGAAAATTTTAGCATTACTTTCAGTGCAGAGAAGCATGACTATAAATGCAAGTTGTAGAAAAATTGGTTTTAAAAGCTAGAAGAATTAATTTACTACCATAAAACGGTAGTTTATATATTACTGATTTATGCCATGCTATTTTCGAATTTTGCTGTTACACGAGGTATGTAAAATAAAAATAAAGAAAATACGTCATGCAGACTTTTTTCAGAACTTTTTATCTTTCTAGTTATTCAAAAAATAATTTACTATAGAATACTAGAACGTAAATTAAATATGGTTTAGTATTTACCAGGTAAATTTAAACCTGGTAAAAATTTGTGGCGTAAATTAAGACAAAATGTGGTTAAAAATATATTTTTCAGAATACAATGAAATTACGTACAGAATTTCCAACTCATTTATGTATGCAGGAAAACTATCGATGTATGTATAGAGTTATGTATGTGTGTACTTTGTTATGAATTTTTTTCTATGAGTTTGTAAGTTCACTGTATTTTGGATTAAGGCTTTGCAGCCTTCCCGAAAAACAATTCTGGCTACACCACTGGATAAGATTATATATATCTTTATATATAAAATTCATCTGTCCATGTGTTTGCAATAGAACTTATCCTAAACGGCTGGATTTATTTTGGTAAAATTTTGTGTATGTAATTAAGATGATTCGAGAATGGTTTAGATTCCCAATTTGATCAAATAAATTTTTTAAAATTAAAAATCGAGAACTGCGTGCTTATTGAGATTATTATAATGCCTCTTGAAAGCCTTCGCTGCCAATGTATCTGTGGAGCAGTGGTCAGCGCAATTAGCTCCAGAACGAGAAGTCGCAGAGTTGAATTCCCGTACGGGCGATGTGGGAATTTGAATTTAATTTAATTACGTTTATGAGGACTATGCTCATGGTGGCGTCAAGTATTTTTAAAATAATTCTTTCCTTACTATTCCATCAAAACCGTCCAATTTTTAATTTATTTAAAAACATAATTCAATATTTGGACTTACAGCTTTAAAACAGGACAACGTCTGTCGGGTCGTCTAGTATATATATATATATATATATATATATATATATATATATATATATATATATATATATATATATATATATATATATATATATATATATATATATATATATATATATATATATATATATATATATATATATATATATATATATATATATATATATATATATATATATATATATATATATATATATATATATACATACATATATATATATATACATATATATATATATATATATATATCTATATATATATATATATATGTGTGTGTGTGTGTGTGTGTGTAATATATCAAAATCATTTAACTTTAATATTTCTTTAAAAACATCCTCTCTCCCGCTCTAATTCCTTAAAATCTTTTTTCCAGCCTCTAAATCTGTTAATCAAAGGATCGTCACTGACATAAAATTATTTCTATACATTTCCCAAAGCTTTCTGTCTTATAAATGTATATTTTCTGTCTATTCAACACGTTTTTCAGCTGTCGCCGGCAAATAGCTCCGCGTTTTTCCTGATCTTAACACAAATTCTCTGCGTAAGTTTCTTGTCTCTTGGGAAAATTCTTTCTGTCTTTGCTCTTGTGTGCACCTCTGTGTGAGCAGAGTGATTTTTGTGTCTTTCTTTGACCTGTCGTTCACTAGTAAAGATGTCTTTTTTAGCAGCTCTGAAATAAAGTTTTAATTAAACTTGTGCCGGTCTCTTTCAATGGCCCGGCTGCATCGTTATTATTGATAGCTGATTAGGTTTCTCCTTGTCCAGCAGTTTTATAATTCCTGGATTATACACACACACACACACACACACACACACACATATATATATATATATATATATATATATATATATATATTATATATATATATATATATATATATATATATATATATATATATATATATATATATCCCCATTTAATGGAGAAATAAATCAGTTTTATTTTCGTTCTATACAGTTTCATAATAAGTACACCCACGTGTGTTAATTATTATACTATGAAAAAGAATTAACACGATTTGAAGGTGACGTCATTTGACTCACTATTCATTTATTTTAGAATCCAATCAAAAAAGAATTTCTAGAAACAGCAATTTAGCTCACGTAATTTGAATCTCATAATTAAACCTCAATAATAGCCTCTGACTTAACCGTAAGAAATCGTCCAATTGTCAGATTCTGATTATCTTTTAATCTCCAGCGATGCCACCGAGGTTAAACGAAGTTCAAGAGCTGGAGCAGCACAGACAATAGAGATTGCACCAAGCTCTGATCGCGTCTGATGTACCTCCACCCTGTCACGATTCCTTCACACCTCTACTCTGCTTCCATACATCTCAATAAAAGGGGTGTATGTCGAAAGGAGGCTTTCACCACCTCAGGTGAGGGAAAAAATGGAAAATAAATAGAAAAAAAAGAAAAACTTGCTGAAAGCAGATGGAGTTTCCTACAATGGACAATTGCGTATTTTGGAGTAAACCTGTTAGCTTAGACGAGTAGGGAGGGG
The DNA here is from genome assembly GCA_032207245.1 of Pardosa pseudoannulata. Classification (NCBI taxonomy): domain Eukaryota; kingdom Metazoa; phylum Arthropoda; class Arachnida; order Araneae; family Lycosidae; genus Pardosa; species Pardosa pseudoannulata. The sequence continues at coordinate 19,177,860 of CM063500.1, read as the reverse complement.
GACATAAGACTTCTTTTTCCCCAGATTTCGATTGCTTTTAATCAAAAATGCTTTTAAATGTATGGTTCTGTACTGATATTACATTATCACTCAGTAATTTTTGTTGAGCAATTTCCAGCTTTTCATGCTCTTTAACAAGGCAGCTCCTATAATTTTGGATAACTACAGTTCAGCTGAATTGTATGAAATTTAACAGCACTGAATCTTCTTGGGAAATATTGCATCACGGGGTCATATTGGAACATAATGATAAACTAAAAGACCCGTTTGTAGAAATTTTTGAGAAGTAAAATTTAGATTTGACAATTATAAATAGTGGGGCATTATCGGTATTCATTGTCTAAACAGAATAACGGATATTGGCAGAAAAAGGAATTTTATAAAATGCTTTCTTTTCAAAATATCTAGTGCAAGCTTTCTTACAGCTAGTCGTCGATTATAAGTACCATATATTTTCGTTAAAGTTAATTATAAATTAATTCTACCTGACAATAAAGACATTCCTAAAAGAATTGTATACAAAAATTACACATATCACTTGAAGCTAGTCTGTTTTGTTCCAGAACATAGAATGTTGCATCTATGCTTTCCCCCACATGGTGGTTATTAGGCCTATTTATAACTTATATTGTCTCATTGTGCTCATTCTACACCTATATTATTCCACTTTTCTATCCTTCATTCAGATTTTTTAAAAATTTTATTACTACATAACTGTAAATTTTGTAAATGCTTTAATCTTGTTCAGTAGCTGTAGTTTATTTACATTCTGGTTCTGCCAACACACATTATACAAGTAATGGAGATTTTGGTGCCATTTACCATAGCATTTTTTTTCATGTAGATAACAGAAATCAGTTTATAAAAAATGATTCATACTACACCGGGTCGCGACCACTGTGCAATTCAAAACAGATATGATATATTGTGTACTCTATGGATTCTTGCTGAAAGCGAAAATTAGAAGGAACTTTTTCTAAATTGTACAAAGAATTAAAAGACGATGGACACAAATACTTAGGAATCTTTAGAATATCGAGGTAATGGATTAAACTGAGCTTAAACACCTGTGAAAAATGTAACTCCCATTATTTTGATATCTCATTTGTACTTTTGGAATTTGCTGTAAATGGTAACATTGGTTACCACGTGCAAACTACTTAATTCATTTATTTCATTTCTTTAGTTTTAATAATAACTAATCCAGTATATGGAGCCTGCTATGGATATTGGAACTGCTTCCCTAAGCTTTGAATTCCGTAGTTCAGTGGATGATTAACTTCACTTACCATGGCATCTTTATCGAAAGATAGCCCAATGCTAAGGGGGCTGCTTTTCAATACAGAAGTTCGAAGGTTCCAGTTGGAATCTTGGATGTTCGAGGCCGTTAGTAATCAACTTCAGTAGATTCAGAGGGTTAATGCCCTACTGCTTTAACCCTCGTGTAGCAACATATGACCTCCAAGCCAAAGCTCCAAGGTGGAGCTCCAAGCCAAATCAAACCTTGGTTCATTTGGGACGACTGCGAGCGTGGGATGTTTTTGTTTATAGTCAAAGAAATATTTTTATATGTTACTTCAAAAAGTATATCATGGCCAGCAAATTTCAGCAGTATAATTTTAGTAGACAATAATGACATCCCAGATTTTGTACATAATAGTAAAGACATAATGACAAACTGGAAAACCATTTATGTGAAATAAAATTTATATTTGCCAATCGTAAAAAGTGTGACTCTATGTGGATTAATGTAAGTTCAAATTCAAATTTAATTTGATAAACTTTATTCAGTAAACCTCCTGCCTCCCAACTCTTCGAAACTCTTTCCAATTCAAAGAATCAAACTCCCATCTATAACACAGTTAAACCTTTTTTTTTCTTGATGTTTGCATTAATTCTGTTAAGAAATAATGTTTAGTGATAAAGTTTTGTTTCCTATTTATATTTTTCTCGTGTATATTCTTTTGCCCGATCTTAGGCTGAGCATTCCAAAATTAGCATCCGCATTTGCATTGCCCGAAACGAGTCCGGGCGTCACTGGCAAGGCTTAAATTTTAAAATATCAGATACCTGTATAGTTTTCTTTTTCTTACTTATCTCTATCCGAACGATGACCGAATGGTTAGGGTGCTGGCCTTCGGAACCAGAGTTCATGGGTTCGAACCCACTATGGCATGGATGTTCGTAGCCGTTCGGAATTTGCTTTAAGCAGTAGGTCGTGGTCTCATTAACCCTTGTTACAAAAAAGTAGACTGTAGCGCTCCAAAACCAATAACAATAACTTACTTATCTCTATGATCTGTATCAGTTTAGATACATGAGATTGTTCGCTTTAAGTACACCCAAGACAAAAGTTGGTCTTCTCAAAAGACCCACACGTACCAATTAATGCAGTTGATCACATGTTGTACAGTGGCCTCTTCAATATTATACTTGGTGCAAACAGGGAGTTCCTAGTAACATTAGAAAGCCCAGGGGATTTTAAATGCCCTGAAATCAGTAGAGCCATCGCTACTTGTCACTCTCAAAAACGATTGAAGAGCCAGTACCCTCACTAAAATACCATGGATTTGATGGTGGTTGCTTCCATGTTTATAGAAGACTTACTTCTTGAATAGAACTTAAGGTACGTCAGAGAATTACCAACGACCCGAGTCATGGCACAACTCTCCTTTGCCAGCCCATCTGCAATATCATTATATTTTAAATTCACATGGACAAACAGGGAAGTTCCTAATAACATTAAAAATCCCGATGGATTTTAAATGCCTTGAAATTAGTCGAGCCAACGCAATTTGGTCACTTCTATCACTCTCAAAAAATATTGAAGCGCCCGGACCCTCACTAAAATAACATGGATTTGAGTGTGGTTGCTTTCATGTATATAGAAGTCTTACTTCTTGAAAAGAGCTCAAGGTACGTGAGAGGATTACCAATGACCTGAGTCATTAATGATACATCCCTCCTTCGCCAGTTCATCCGCAATATCATTATATTTTAAATTCACATTTCACAAACAAGGAAGTTCCTAGTAACATTAGAAGTCACGGGGGATTTTAAATTCCCTGAATTCAGTCGAGTCAACGCAATTTGGTCACTTTTGTCACTCTCAAATACGATTGAAGCTCCAGAGCCCTCACTAAAATAAAATGGATTTGAGTGTGGTTGATTACATGTTTATAGAAGCCTTACTTCTTGAATAGAGATCAAGGTACGTCAGAGGATTATCAATGACCTGAATCATGGTACAGCCCTCCTTCGCCAGTCCATCCGCAATATCATTATATTTTAAATTCACGTGGAACAAGCAGGGAAGTTCCTAGTAACATCAGGGGGATTTTAAATGCCCTGAAGTCAGTCGAGCCAACGCAATTTGATCACTCCTGTCACTCTCAAAAGCAATTGAAGCGCCGGGACCCTCACTAAACTACCATGGATTTGTTGGTGATTGCTTTCATGTTCATAGAAGCCTTACTTCTTGAATAAAACTCAAGGTACGTCAGAGGATTACCAATGACCTGAGTCTTGGTACAGCCCTCTTTCGCCAGTCCATCTGCAATATTGAACTGTTTCTACTTGAAATTTCATATACTCTAATTAGTTCCCTTCAACGTGCAGGTGTTGTACGTTTATTTGAATCTCCGTCCACTTGATCGTCGCACTTCTCGGGTTGACGATTCTATCCCCGGCGCTGCAAATTTCCTTTAATGTCTAATAAATTTAATATTTTCTGCTTTTTCTTTTTAAATTCTTATTCCGAAAGTTGTTTTATTATTTTTTAAAAAAAATTTTTACTATTTTTTCAACTTTTTATTATTTTTATTTTATTAAATTCACGTATTGCTTTACGGATGTCCCTGGCCACATAAACATTTCATGTTGTGTATCCTTAAACTTTCTTCTCGTAATGTAATTAATAGCCCGTCTGTCCTCGAAGTTATGAAGCTGTTGGCTTAATGGATAGAGCCTCCATATTGGATTTTTGATGAGTTAGAGATTGCAAATTCAAAGCGAGTACAGTTTATCTTTTCGAAAAACTATAGATCCGATTCTGAAGTAAATTGGTATGAATAAGCTTCGTATCACAGCGAAAAATACTGTCATCTTTTAAACTTTCGAAATCCACCCCGTCCCCTTTTCGAAAGTTTAATGCCATTATTTCAAGCCAATAAAACAGATATTCTACTTTAATTTTATATAAATAGTTTGTAACATACATATTTCAAAATTTATCTTGCGGGTAAGTGATTTTCATTTTTTTTTCATTTGTTGTAAATTTTCAATGCTTTTTTATTAAATATGTTACTTGAAATGATAAAACTAAATAGTTATTTCAAAGCTAAAGTGGTATTAACAAACTTGTAATAAATTATTCTAATAATACCAAACCTTTTTGCTTTACGAGTCAGAAAACGGTGTGTTATATTACAAATTTTAGGTCTTGGAAGATATTATTCTATTCTCTTAATATATATAATATATATATATTTATATATATATATATACACACACACACACACACATATATATATATATATATATATATATATATATATATATATATATATATTCATATTTGAAATCTTTTTTAAAAAATTCAGATTTAGACTTTCTTCTAACTGTTCCATACATTAATCCTAATTTAAATGCAAAATATTACATCAATTTTTTTTGTCTGTGACGTTAAAATACAAAAAATGTTTCGATAAATAATTTTCGATCAATTAGCCAAATTATGAAGTAACAATTTTGAGTTGAACTCAAAATTCAACAAAATAATTTCCATCGGTGCTCACAGCGGAAAATATTAAAGTCATGCATCAAAGTTATCTGACGACATATCTTCTGAGCGACAATGTTGGCAATGATTAGGAAAGAAAAACTAAGGTGAAACTTGTCACGGCGAAGAGCAAAAGCAATTGTCTGTCAGTTTAAGATTAAAAAAAAAAGGAAACTCAAAGGAAAAAAAAGTTGGTAACGAGACCTTCAACTATCTATAATTACTGTTATCATAGGTTCTAGGTAAGTAGATAGTGGACTGAGTAAAACATGGTATAACATAACTTTTTGTCGGCAAGGGAAATTGAGTTTAGCTGAACCTTAAATGTGGCTGTGCGGGAAAAAAGTCTATAACCCATATACTTACAACTGTGTATTAAAATAAAGTAAATGTATATTTAAAAAATTCAAACAAGGTAAAGAAATGAAAAAAAAAGCAATCTCATTTTCTGGAATACTAAAGCTGTGGCGATATGTTCTCATCAGAGTTGCATGTAAATGCCTTATCATACATGAACCTGTATGCATTGGAAAAGCAACAGATTCAGTTTATAATCCCCACTCAAGATGGAATATCAATGGTGAATATGGATACTGTTAAATTTTTCAATAATACCATTGTTATTATAATGATTTGAAGAAATTAATGCAATATAACATACAAAAATAATTTTATTAGCACATGAAAAATATACATTTTATCAGTGCATACTGCGATGAGTCAAACTGAAACATTAAGGCAAAAAAAGGTAAATCAACGCAATCGGAAAAATATGTCTCAACTTTTTTAGTTAAATCCTTTGCTCTAGTTCTTCCTGGATGCATTGAATCCTAAAGAATGAGAGTAATCACTTAGCAATCGAAGCACGATTGTTTGAAAAAAAAAGGACAATCGTAACTCTTGCCTGCCGCGCCGTGGGAGTCACCGGTGATCCCCGCCATGAAAACTGCTTCCAACATTGTTTTATAATTCATTTTATCTGCTGCAAATAATATTTCAGCATATGCAGTGCATAATGAAAAGTTCATGTCGGCGCTTTGGGCAAACAATCGAAAATGCTTCAGATGGTCAACGTGTTAATAAGTAATTGAGAATAACACGAATGACTCAGCACATCACACCATCACCTGATTTTGGGACTTTATGTAAAATTTTGGCATTGGTACTACTTGAGCAACGTTCCGCTTCCAAATGTTTTCCTCTCTGCGTTATTACAATTTATTTTAATGCTTGAAGGTATCAAGTGCTAGATAAATTTTCATTTAGACCATAAATATATAATTTTAGGGGGTTCTAGGCAGTAGATGGGAAACCACGGGAAATATAGTAAGCATATCATATATTTTGGAAAGGACAGTATATATTTACATACATTTAATTAGAATTAGAGTTATCAATAAAATATTTAAAATAAAAGAGAAAATTTATAAAATTGTTAAAAACTACCATCTTTAGATATCCCCACACCACAAGAACCAACCACAGTGCTTCTTGTTTACTGAATGGCTTCTGCATATCATGTCTCGAATCGAATCAGACTCAGAATCCCACATATTTGACAACTAGTTCCTTCGCTCTCCAGCCGAACGGCTAAGGCCACAGAAATATTTGTTTCCTGTTTCTAAATTTCAAATTCTATAGCCAATGGGGTTGTAATTTGTTTCCTGTTTCTAAATTTCAAATTCTATAGCCAATAGGGTTGTGCTATAAACTTACTTATACATGTTTTCTACCTTTTCCCACTCTAGGTCTTTTTTCTGGCTTGATGTCAGTTTCAGGATTTATTGTTGAATATCTCGGGATTAGAGGGCTTGACACAAGCAATCCTGCTACATCATCTTGAACACTTGTGTCATACTGGGATAATCAACTGCGTGGTCTTGGCACAATAAATGCAATTAATGTGACACATTCGAACCCAGTTTATATTTGCAAAAATGATACGAATATGCATTATAAATCTGAGAATTTTACCCATTTTTCAAGACTCATTAGTGTCTGGGAAATAAATTGAGACGATAAAAATTTCTTTTAATGAGTAGGGTAAATGCAATGTTCTTCCTCCATGATCATTCCCATGATCTTTTGCTTTTACTGCTGTGTAGCGTTACAGTAAAAATTGCTGACTCCTCTAAAATTTCCATTCTAACTCAATATATATTTGTAACATGATCCCTTAAATATATAAAAAATCGTAAATGACGCATTTTGTCGTAATAAATAAACAGGGGAAATAAAAACAAGCAAGTAGTATGGAATCATTCATACGCGGATTGATGGGACTACTATCATACTATGATCACTTTACTTCTGACAACACGATATCGGCAAAAATTCCTTTTAGTGAAGAGGGTAAATGCAACGTTCTTCCTCCATGATCGTTCCCATGATCTTTTGCGCTTCCTGTTGTATAGCGTACATTAAAAATGGCTGACTCCTCTAAAATTTTCATTATAGCTCAATATATATATATATATATATATATATATATATATATATATATATATATATATATATATGTATTAGGATTCATTAAATATATAAAAAATCGTAAATGACGCATTTTGCCGTAATAAATAAGCAGGGGAAATATAACAAGCAAGTAGTATGGAATCATTCATACACGGAATGATAGGACTGGAATCATGTTATGATCACTTTACTTCTGACAACAGGATATCGGCAAAAATTCATTTTAGTGAAGAGGGTAAATGCAACGTTCTTCCTCCATGATCGTTCCCATGATCTTTTGTGCTTACTGCTGTGTAGCGTACATTAAAAATGGCTGACTCCTTTAAAATTTTCATTATAACTCAATATATATATATATTATGTATTAGGAATCATTCAATATATAAAAAATCGTAAATGACGCATTTTGCCGTAATAAATAAGCAGGGGAAATATAACAAGCAAGTAGTATGGAATCATTCATACACGGAATGATAAGACTGCTATCATGTTATGATCACTTTACTTCTGACAACACGATATCGGCAAAAATTCATTTTAGTGAAGAGGGTAAATGCAACGTTCTTCCTCCATGATCGTTTCCATGATCTTTTGTGCCTACTGCTGTGTAGCGTACATTAAAAATGGCTGACTCATCTAAAATTTTCATTTTAACTCAATATATATATATATATATATATATATATATATATATATATATATATATATATATATATAAGGAATCACTAAATATATAAAAAAATTGTAAATGACGCATTTTGCCGTAATAAATAAGCAGGGAAAATATAAACAAGCAAGTAGTACGGAATCATTCATACACGGAATGATAGGACTGCTATCATATTATGATCACTTTACTTCTGACAACACGATATCGGCAAAAATGACGACCATTTTCCGATCGTCCAGAGAAAACTCCTTTGATTTGGCAAAATGAAGGTAATTGAATGGCAAAATGTAGGTACTAGAGTATGTACAGGATTTAAGGACCATTTAAAAATCCTGGTTTAAGAGGGAATAATTGATTAAGACCCCTTCTCTCCCGAGCCTATAGGGAAAGTTATATTTAAATCATGTACTAAAGGGTACTTCCTAAAACACTTAAGTCGAACGATGGCCAAATGGTATAGCTTTGTTCAATTCACGAGTTCGAATCCCACTGTTAGCATGGATGTTCGTAGGTGGTCAGAATGGGCTTTAAGCAGTAGGTCCCGGTCTCATTAGAAAAACCGTAGAAAGTAGTGCTCTAAACCAAACCTAAAACATTAAAGCACTTTAAGGGTATCACTTTTATCTGTACATCGAGTGAGTATAAGAATGAAAGTCCTTCTTTCATACTGGCCTGGTGTGTTTCAGTATTGTTTCCGTTGTTAAGTGATAAATCCGTCATAATTTATCTTCCCTGAAATGATGTTTAGCCCAGAGATAAACAAAAAAGAAAAAGTGGATCTATATCACCACTGCTCCAGCCCTCTCACGATTCTTTCGCACCTCATAGAGGCGCGTACGTCTCAATAATAAAGAGGACCTCTCGAGTATGGGCCTTACAGTAAAAATGGCTGACTCCTCTAAAATTTCCATTCTAACTCAATATATATTTGTAACATGATTCCTTAAATATATAAAAAATCGTAAATGACGCATTTTGTAGTAATCAGTAAGCAGAAGAAACAAACAAGCAAGTAGTACGGAATCATTCATACGCTGAATGATGGGACTACTATCATGTTATGATCACTTTACATCTGACAACACGATATCGGCAAAAATTAATTTTAGTGAAGAGGGTAAATGAAACGTTCTTCCTCTATGATCATTCCCATTCTCTTTTGCTCTTACTGCTATGTAGCGTACATTAAAAATAGCTGACTCCTCTAAAATTTTCATTATAACTCAATATATATATATATATATATATATATATATATATATATATATATATATATATATATATATATATATATATATATATATATATACATATATGTATGTATTAGGAATCATTAAATATATAAAAAATCGTAAATGACGCATTTTGTAGTAATCAGTAAGCAGAAGAAACAAACAAGCAAGTAGTACGGAATCATTCATACGCTGAATGATGGGACTACTATCATGTTATGATCACTTTACATCTGACAACACGATATCGGTAAAAATGAAGACCGTTTTCCGACCGTCCAGAGAAAACTCCTTTGATTTGGCAAAATGAAGGTACTAGCGTATGTAAACAGATTTAAGAACAATCTAAAACCCTGGTTTGGGAGGGAATAATTGATTAAGACCCGTTCCCTCCCGAGCCTATAGGTAAAATTTATATTTAAATGAGGTAGTAAAGGGTACTTTCTAAAACACTAAAGCCGAACGATGGCCAAATGGTAGAGCACTGCTCGTAGGTAATGAAATTCACTGCATTCATTGTATTCACTGTAACCATTCAAAATCGGCTTTAAGCAGTAGGTCTCATAAGCAAAAACCATAGACCGGAGCGCTCCAAACTAAGCCTACAACACTAAGCACTTTAAGGGTATCACTTTTATCTGTACATCGAGTGAGTATAAGAATGAAAGTCCTTCTTTCATACTGGCCTGGTGTGTTTCAGTATTGTTTCCGTTGTTAAGTGATAAATCCGTCATAATTTATCTTCCCTGAAATGATGTTTAGCCCAGAGATAAACAAAAAAGAAAAAGTGGATCTATATCACCACTGCTCCAGCCCTCTCACGATTCTTTCGCACCTCATAGAGGCGCGTACGTCTCAATAATAAAGAGGACCTCTCGAGTATGGGCCCTTTGACCATATCAGATTACCATCAGCCGAAAGAGTGAGACTGAAAGCAGGCCGCCAAAACAAGGGGGCGGTTACAGAAACCGGGCGTTGGAATGCCGCCTCCCTACTTTCTAATTGCCCACGGAAGGTCAATTAATTATCCTCCTGTGAAGGAGGCAGGGGGCGTTCATCAGTCATCCGGAGAAGGGGTAGCTAGCACTTGGGGGAAGAAAAAGCAAAAACAAAATCAAACTGGTCTTCAGATCGCCGCTGCTGAGCGAGCGACAATAGTTCAGAAGTAATTAAAGAACAGAACGTCTTCGGCAAAGTTTGCTCTATTTTTTTTTCGCCACTTTTCATCAGTCATCAATTATCGGTTAAAATTGCATCGCTGTTGAGGAAGTGATTCTGTTGAAATTTTAAGGATTGTTGGGATTTTGTTGTGCTGTCAAATCATAGAAAATTTAAGGTTGAAATGCAGTAAATATTCATTAAAGAGACAAAATATAGTAGTCTTGAAATTCCTAAAATTCGAGGAAAAATTACTGTAATCCATTAACATTCTTTATATATTTAACCCTTTAACGCCCAAATTAATAAATTTTTGAATTTTTCCTTGAAATTGATAGATATGGGTAGAAATGCATAAATTAAGAGTATTTTAAAAGCATTTTGAAATTTTTTAACTGCAACCATGTTTTTTAAGCCGCCCTTGTTTGATGACGCTGGGCGTTTGTATGTAAAAATGTAAACATTTTAAAAATGATTTTTTTACATTAAATTATACAGTTTTAATGTATAAATCAAGTAATAGGCAAAATAACGTTAAAAATTAAAATTTGTTTTTATACATACAAGTAAAATTTCTATTTAACATCTTTACGGTTGACTTTTTGTGTGAAAAAGAGGAAAACATTGGATACATAATGTTGCATTGCATTTCATACAATATGTTCCAGGTTTTGAAGAACAGTTATCATATTGGCAACGTCTTTGTTTCTACCTCTTGCCAATACCATGCTGAATGATATCGAATTTTACGTCAGGAAGCCCATGGAATCTGGATGTTACTGCCTTTGTTGTTGGTATTCCTGGCATTGCTTTTGAATCGGCTCCCTTTTTCAAATAGGTTACTGCAATATATCTTCTAAAATCTTTGATTGGCATCGACTTAGAACCATGGATCTTTTTATAAATGACATAGCCATTTACAACAGCCATATTTATCATCCTGGTAATAAGGCAAAAGTTTCATTCGTCCATACAACTGACTCTTCTCTTTTACGTTTACGGGAATTGTTTTCCTTTATTTTATCCAAAATAATATTATTATAAAGTATTATGGTATTATCTTGGCCATAACTATTATTTGGTATTGTAATTTCTAATGTACTTGCAACGTTTGATGCAACAGGAGTACCCAAATTATCATAAAATTGTTCTTCATCTATTAGATTATCGACATCAGGAGGCATTGCTATAATGTCTCCCTCTTTTCTTGGAAAAAAAAAGATAAGCAGCTGCATCTTCTAAGGTTTTAAATATTTTATTTCTACTCATTTTTTAGTTTTTCTTCATAGATTATCTGCAAAAAAATGTAAAAAACACTTGACAAAAGATTCTGAATACTGAATACGAATTATAGCCAAACGCCCAGCGCCCTCAAACGATGACGGCCAAATTTTCCTGATTACTACGGACATATTAACTACTCCAAATAATAATAAACATTCTAATGGCAACAAATGGTCTATCTAGATTACATTTATACCAAATGGAAAGAACTTACCTCATAAATTATTTGCCAAACCTCACTATACAAAATATATGGTGTGATTATCAAACAAATGGACAATTCTACTGCATCTTTCCCGCACATTTTTTACTTAATTCCAAAGAAATATATCTGATACTATATAGTGCTTCCAGCTATCAGAACTATTGGTAAATAAAAGAATATTTTTTCACTTAATAAAGGGAAATGCGGTTTTTTACAGCGTCATCATATGAGGACACTGGGAGCTAATGGGTTAAAAAAATTGAAAATAGCTATTTCGTTTAAAATGTTTTTCAAAAATGATCTATTCTAACATTTTGATGATAGTAACGAACAAAATTAAAGAAAAAATATTTCCATTTTTGGCACTTTTTCTTAGATATATTCTACAGGCAAGGGGTTAAAAAAAATTTCGCGGGCTGCAAAATAACACTTGCGGCGTACCAGTTGGAAACCTCTGCAGTAGATTATTCACCATTTATTTTAAACGAATGTGAAAGATCTTAGATAAGATAAAACCTTTGTTTCAAAATATTTTTAAAAATGTAAAAAGAAAGCAAAGTTAATGCACATATTTAGTTTAAAAAAAAAAACCTTAATAAACAGCTGTTTTGTAGTCACAATTGTTCAACTTTTTCTGTGCGAAGAGAAGCAGCAATTAAACCAGCTGCATTTTAATAATTAATACTTCATATTTTCTTTTATATTTTTACCGTATGTGGTAGGGTTAACTTGAACGTACTAGGTACATTCAAAATCACCATTTTTCCAGAATTTAGAGGACACAATACCATTCGATCTAAAATGTCTTCAGATCGAATAGCCAATTAAGCCAATTTTTGATACAATATAAAATAAATATTTGTGTACGCTATGTCTGCTCTGTTTATAATAATTTTTTCTTCCATCATCAGTAAAAGTCCATCTTTTTTTCGATTTTTTTTTCCATTTTTGGCACGTTTTTCTCATGCAAGTTCGTTTTTTCAGCGATCTTCGGTAATTTTGAAGCAAATTATTCACTGCTACCACTAATTAAATTAATATCTTTACGTAAAGTTTGCTGTTTTGAAAATCGTTTATGTCGCTTCTCCTCAGTTATAAGTGATGGGTTAAATTTTCATTCTGCTAAAAATTACCAATTGGAAATTTTAGTGTTTATAATAGCTAAAATATTTTGTTAGGTGACATAAAAATATCGTTATTCAAGGCTGAAACAAAGTAAATTAATATCTTTACGTAAAATTTGCTCTTTTGAAAATCTTTTTTGTAACTTCTCCTCAGCTATGAGCTATCGGTTAAATTTTCATTCGGCTAAAAATTACCAATTGGAAATTTTAAGATTATAAAAGATGAAATATTTTGTTAGGTGACATAAAAAATCATTATTCAAGTCTAAAACAAATTGTAGTTAGGCTTTCGATTGCTGTTGCAAGCGACAGTGTTTCAAAAGCATTTAACATTAAACATACCAACACTTAATGCATACCTATTTCTACCATAGCCGGTCCAATGACCGCTATTATGTTTCCTGACTAAATTCATGAAATATGTATATTGAGAAGGAAATAAACAAATAAACTTTATTATAACTGAACAAAATTGTATGTTATCAATTTTTACGTATTACAAACTCAATTAATAAGAATTTTTAATTCATTACCCATCGTATTTTTTACATATACATTACCTGATATTTGATTAATGTTAAAGACAGTGACTTAGCAATAATAACTAAAAATAGGAATATCTTTCTGTGAAATTTGCTTTTAAAAATCATGCAATTTACTTTTCTTCAGTTACGAGTTGTGGATTAAATTTTCATACTGTTAGGAAAAATACCTTTAGGAAATTTTGAATGTTATTGTTGTTGAAATATATTAATAGGTGACATAAAAAAGTAATTATTCCCATCTCAAACAAATTATAATTAATCTGATTGAACATAACTAAGGAAAGAAATATCTTTAAATACAGTTTGCTCTTTTAAAAATCAAATAATACACTTCTCCCCAGTTATAAGTTAAGAGATAAATTTTCATTTTGTTAAGAAAGTTATCTTTCGGAAATATTGAGGATTATTGTAGTAGAAAAACGTATAATTTGATATAAAAAAGCAGATATTCATTGCTAAAACAAATTATAATTAGTCTTCAGATTGCTGTAGCAACCGACAGAATTATAAATTATTAGTTAAATCTTAAACTGCCAGTTATATGTTTGTCGAGACTAACCAGATAACTATTTTTATGTAACACATCACTTCAATTTTTATGACATGCCTATTAGGACATGGAATGTTTGATACAAACTGTAGTTCTTTTCAGGTTTGCCGTATCTCTTCTCAGCTGAATGAACTGCAACCTTAACTTCGAGCCAAAACTCAAGAAGTCAGTCGTTACCAAAAGTCCTCGTAAAACTTCATTTATTCATGCTAACTTTGAAAGCCGGACTGCATTTCACGAACTGCCATTGTAGTATAGAAAATCAATACCATCTTAAAATAAGAGAAGTGAAGTTTCCAATTAAAACACTTTCTACGACAGCAATTTAGGGTACTGTGATGCTAAATGATTAGTAAAATAAGTCTTGACAGGGTATTATGTCTGATTAAATCACTAAGGTCTCAAGTGAACTGCAAGGAAATATGTAAATAATTCCAAGTATAGGAGTTGTTCCTGGGAAAACGAAATTAATCTTGGTTTTTAATATGAAGTCCCTTTCTCAACACTGGGCAGAATTAAAATTAGGACGTGTAAATGAAAGCTTTACTTATGGTTGTAAACCAAGAGGCAAATAGTAGTACTAGTAGCAAGTTGAACACGGCTTAATCCCTTATATAATAACAGCCTAAGTTATCTGTCAGTCTGTCCTCGAATTTATGAAGCGGTTGGACCTGGAATGGATAGAAGCATTCATATTGGATTCTTGATGAGTTAGGGTTAGCAACATTCGAAATACACCCCTTCTCCCGGTTTCTAGCATTTAATGCCATTATTTCAAGCAATATTTTCCCCGTTTTAGAGCAGGCTTTAAATGTATCAATTTGTCACATAATAAATAGGTAAAAATAACATTTTTTTCTAGCATTATGACATCATTCCTTTAACCATCTCATTTAATCATATCTTTTTTAAAATTATTTTTATATAGTCTGCATTATTTTCATACGCTTTATCACTGTATTCAGATATTACGTAAATAATTTTCTTTATATTTTGCTTAAATAATAGATTATGTACATATGTGATAATTTTCAATTTAACCATCGATTATTTTTTGTTGCAATTAAAATTTTATCACCGGTATTAACAACAAATTCTATCTACTTCCAGGGTATAGTGGAAAACATAGTTTCATTCCTTTACTTCCATTAATTACTCTGGAAAAAATTGGGAAGAACTTAACGATAATTTCGATGTAGCTAAGAAAACTTTGAATTATCTTTCTAAATGAATTCAACGGGATTCTAAACTGCATTCACAGTATCGGGATACTTTAGAGGAGTATGAAGATAAACAAATTATTGAGCGTGTACCAGATAATTCTCAGCCAAAAAACAAACCCATTTTTACCAACCTCATAAGATACTTTACAATTCTGGAAAATAAAAAATTTTACTGATCCCGTCATATGACGGGCTATATGATAGTACAAAATATTTGTTAAAAGACTACACATAAGCTATTACAAGAGGTTGATTTTATGTAATATAAAGGGCATGTTGTTAGAATACATGACTATGCAGGGAAAATACAATACTTACAGCAATCATTTTCGTTATGTCAGTGAAGGATGTGAGCACTATAAAATGAGAGTCAACTTTCAACAGAACACATCGTGTTAACCCCTTATTATGCACTCTCGAGTTAACTCGAGTGCTCTAAACTGGCCAAACTGTGCACACTCGAGATAATTCGAGGGGTGTGGTACTTTATGTTGCTATAATATTTCACACTCGAATGCAATCGAGAATTAAAAATAACAGAGTGAAAGCAAAAAACTCCTTGTTTCGAAATATATCACACCAAAGAAAATTTAGATTAATTTTATAAATACTAGTATTGTTATTATTTATGTTTTAAAAGTATTAATAAGTATTTTTACCGATAATAATGTTTATTTTGATATGGGAATTCGAAAAGAAAGATAAAAAAAAAGTCGATGTTCGTGTAATATTACAATATTCGACTATTTTCAATGTTATCAAAATCCAAAATTTCATTAAAAATTTTGATTATTTTTGTAATTTTCTTGGCAAGACAACATTCTAAATTGTGTTTTTTACATTAAAAAATTAATTTTTTGGCCAGCCTTTTTAAAAAAAAAATTGTGCATTAAGGGGTTAAACAACACGATCCAGACTTTTTGAAGCAAGTTGTCTTATTCTTCTCTCGTTGCAAGGATGAGGGTTTCTTTGTCTGTGAGAGAAACCAAAAATACGTCTCCCCACTCCATGCGTTTCATTGGGATTCTGGTCAGGGAATTGCACTGATCAGGCTATCCGACTGATATCTTCGCTGTCAAGACAGTCTTATACAACCTGTGAGTAGTGACAAATCGCATTATCGTCCATAAAGCAAAACGTTTCGCTAGCAGAACTTTGCAAAAAGTCGAACACGGGAGATCAGAGCCTTCTAAATGTACCTTTAGACAGCCACGGAGCTTGGGCCAAGCCCACAGATGTCCGTATGTCCATTTACCAGACCACACCCCGCAAAAATCCGCAACATTCCCTGCAAAATTACCTTCATTTTCAACGAAGAAAACAAAAATCTTGTAAACAAAAAGACTTTTCACTTTTTCATTTTGCTGTCAGTAAATTAAACTCTAGTAATTAAATATGAATCTGATTTTAACAAACATTCAATTTAGTAAAGATTCAGAAAAAAACTATTTATACATTTATTTTTCCTCCTGAATTTGATACTCTTAGGTCATTACTCTAAAAATCATTACTTTATATTCATGATAAAATTAACTGTTGCTCTAAAGTTTAAAAATGATCCTAAAAATAAAAATTGTCACATTATGCGCAACACTGATGCACTTGAAACATTTTAAGTGAATCTAAATTGAGTCAATTAATAACAAATCTTTCCAAGATGTTTCACTGCAATAAGCATTGTCATCCTTATTTTATTGTTATTTATACTAACTTTGTTTATCTTTATATTATAGAATTTCTTTTTTTATCGTTATTATATTTATCTTGTCAAAATCTTTATTATTATAAACTGTTTTTACTCATCTCTGAACTTCGACGTGTTTTGATTTAGCATTTTCCTAGATATATTTTACGGTATAAAACAGTGGTCGGCAAAGTGCGGCTCCACAGCCGCATGTGGCTCTTTGGCTCCTTAAATGCGGCTCTGGCACAAGTATCCATGGAAGGCGCAATAATATTTTCATTAAAAAAAAAAAAAAAAACTTCGTAAGAAAAAAATTACACCTTATTTTGATAAATTAAAATTTTTCTATAAATGGAGAACATGTATAATTTTTTGTTTAAGTTAAAAGATAGATAGGTGATTAAAATTTTATATTGTTGTAAAAATATGTCAAGAACATCGAGTTTAATTTTTTTAGTTTCCGTAAACGTAAACACAAACCATGTACAAGCTAAAAAAGCCTGAAATTGTTCGTATGTTTTCGGCGTACTTCGGTGTGATACAAAAGTACCACAAGCATGCGCGCGCATACTTTTTCTAAAGTAGTGGGAGTTATAAATTGGTATCACAGACTAGCAGTTGCAGTGTGAACAATTTTATCTTATCTACCGTGTCTGCCGTTGTCCTGTATTATAATAAGCTGTTGTATTTTTCAATCTAGCTGCACATCTTACAGGTATCTTTATACGATTTTAATATACCTGCTATATATGTTTGTGGTTCCAGTACAAAATTTGAAATCTATTTTTCGATAACTTGGAAGTTTTCTACCATTTTTAGTCATATTAAAAGTTTTGTTATTCTGCTGATGGGAAAAATTATTTTTACTTCTTTTTAGTGCAGTTACATATATTAATAAAATTGTATTTTTTAAAATGGTTTTTTTATTTTTATTTTCATCAATTTAATAATGATAAAACATGATAAATAATCTTCAGCGATATAGTACTGAGGTAAAACTCTTTACCAAAATTCAAGAGTTTCAACCCCCATATGAATAACTGTAAAGCTAAGGTAAATACAACCAATAACGGGCTCGGCGTGTTCGGAATCGCAAACTCAAATCACGATATCAGTTAAATCTACCAAATGGGAAAGAAAAGAGAACAACAGAAAGAGTTTGTAACATGATTATCCCCTATGCTTTTTGTGTACATTACGTAATAGATTTATCTAACGCGTGAGGTTTTACATCATTTGTAGAGGAAAAATAATATGTTATTACTCATTCTCAATTTATATATAATATCAAAATCCAGTTTGAAATCTGGATATTGTCAATTATTGATATTTACATTCTTTTGAATATTTTCCTAATTCCTTCTATAACGAATTTCTCTTTGACTTTCTTGCTTATTGAGAAAATGCTTCAGGCTTCTATCTTTGATTTAAAATATATAAACTAACTCTAACAATCTAATGCCTTCTTAAATTACTCAAATGCATGATTTTGTGGGATGCTAATTTCTGTTTAACCTTTTGCCTGTGGAATATATTTGAGAAAAACGTGTCAAAAATGGGAAAAAAATTTCTCTTTAATTTGTTCGTTATTATCATCAAAATGTTAGAAAAAGATTATTTAAAAAAAAACATAATTTTAAACAAAATAACTATTTTCAATATTTTCACATATATGGAAAATGTTAATAGATTACAGTAATTATTGCTCAAATTACACCACAGTAAATAAAATGACATAATTTTCAGAACAAATATAATAAACTAATACAACAATATTATTATCTCTATCAAATGTCATGAATTACTCGTGCCTCAGATTCCTTTGAATGTCACAAATCCTTTACAATATCCGAGAAATAGCGCGAAATGGCTCGAAACTGCCAAACGTTTAGCGGGAAAGTATCTCTATAGGGAAAATGGCAAATTAAATACTGTGCATTCAACGAACCGAATTCGGGCTTCTAGGAATTGAAATACTGTTTTCTTTTCTTCCCAAATATAATGTCTTCAATCAACAATGTAAACAACTTTTTTCCAATTCATTAAACATTTATATGAATAATGGGGTACTCGAAAGTAAAATACTCATCTTCCAAGCAAACAAATCAGGTGCAATTATAAATCAGATTATTCTGCTTTTCTGCATTTACATTTGATATCCGTCAGAGCTACATAAATTTCTGCTATGTTTTAGGACGAAAACTCTTCTCAGCAGGTCAATGTAACCACGAGTCGTGTGAAATCATTTGATGGACTATTAATTGAAGAACTGAACTGCTCGAGATTCACTGGAAAGGTTCCTTTAGCATTACAAGAGATGGATATAACGAGAAATTATAGATCACCATCAACTTCATAAATTAGAAACAAAAAAAATAGAAAGCGAATAAATAGTAACAAACAAAAGTAATAGTCTAATACAGAATACCAATATAGAAAAGAAAATGGAAAACTGCAATGAAATTCGCTTTCTATTTTGCCACTTAATATTGTGATTCTGTCATATTTATATACATATCCCTTATATAGTAATAGCTTAAGTTGTCTGTCTGTCCGCGAATTTATGAAGCGGTAGTACCTGGAATGGATACAGGCATCCATATTGGATTTTTTGAGTTAGGGTTACCAAAATTCAAAGAGATTTCGATTTCCACCCATCCCCCTGCTCGAGCTTAATGCTATCATTTCAAGCCTTATTCTCCCTCTTATTCTATACTAAATTCATTCTTAATAGGATGACGAGGGCGGAAACTAATATTTAAATTTCTGAACTGTTTTTATATGACCCTCATATACTCTAATTAGTTCCCTTACCATGTGTAGGCGTGGTACGTTCGGTAGAGTATCTGCCCATTTGATCGACGTACTTCTCGGATTGACCGTTCTATCCTCGACGCAGCCAAATCTTTCTAAATGCCTAATTAATTTAATGTTTCTGCATTTTCTTTTAAATACTTATTCCTAAAGTTTTATTATTTTTAAAATAAATTTTTACTATTTTTTCAACTTTTTATCATTTTTATTATTTTTATTTTATTAAATTCACGGATGTACGGATGTACGGATGTCCCTGGCGCATAAACATTTCATGTTTTCTATCCTTAAACTTTCGTCTCGTAATGTAATAATAGCCCAAGTTATCTGTCCGTCTGTCCTTTAATTTATGAAAGGTTGGACCTGGAATGGATAGAGCATCCATATTGGATTTTTGATGTGTTAGAGTTAGCAAAATTCAAAGCGAGTAAAGTTTATTTTTTCCTAAACTATAGATACGATTCTAAAATAAATTGCCATGAATAAGCTTCTTATCACAGTGAAAAATACTGTCATCTTTAAAACGTTCAAAATCCACCCCATCCCCTATTCGGGAGTTTAATGACATTATATAAAGCCCCATTTTAAGAGCAGGCTATTAAATTTATCAATTTATCACTTAATAAATAGGTAAAAAAACAATTTTTTTTCTAGCATTATGACGTCATTCCTTTAATCATCTCATTTAATCATTTATTTTAGATTATTTAAATATCTTCTGCATTATTCCTGTACGTTTCATCACTAAACTTAGGTATCACGTAAATAATTTTCTTTTATATTTGGAAATTTAATAATAGATTAGGCACATATGTGATAGTTATAATCGAAGATTTTTGTTGAAAGATAATTCTCAGCCAAAAAACAAACATTTTTTTTACCTGCCTCATATGGTACTTTACAATTCTGAAAAATTAAAAATTTTACTGATCCCGTCATAAAACGGGCTATATGCTAGTTTATATTAATTGTAAATATTTAATAAAAAGTAACTAAAATAAAAAATTTTCTTTGTTGACCTAAGCAGGAATTGAATTTAATTATTTTTATATATTACTTGTATTTTATTTATTTATTTTTAGTGAAGCCTAATTCACCCCCTTAAATATCATAATTTTGAACGGAAACACCACCTCACATAATATCATGAAATTTCCCCAATTCAAGGAATAATTTCAATGTTCATAGTTTAAGCAGGCTTAGATTTACATTGTATTACTTATCCAAACAAAGTCATCACGGAAAATGGATATTACGCTTCGAATTAATTTCATTAAACAGTTGCCAGTCAAGAGAAACACCTGTTCTATTTACAAACCTCGAAACCATCAGGCAAAAGTTCTGTATCAATAACCGGCTACTTAAAGAATAACCAAGCGTTGTAATTTCAGATTTATTATAAAAACCTCGCATATTCGGAGTAAGCGCAGATTTCCGTGCTACAGGAGATTACACGCTCTCTAAAATTACACCTCTAATGGCTGTTAATGCATTAGAAAAAGCATAACCGTAACAGATAGGGGCGAAATCGAAGCGTCATTGATAACTAGCCATAGTTTAATGGAAGACAGAAAGAATGTCAGCGCTTTTCTTTTTTTATATATACTGGCGACCAGATGCGGTTTGAGTGATGCCAAGACATCTGTTGATGGCACTAACGGACCGTCTAAAGATGGATATTACGTTTAAGAAGAGTTCTAAACAATCATTTGACGAGCGGAGGCTATTTACGTTAGTGGCTTTCAGTGGTGTTGTTTGAAGTGTGTGTTGAGAGGTGCCCTTTCATTCACACCCATTACGCTTTTGGTTTTGGTCATTAAATGATAACATGAGGGAATTCAGCACTTCTTGGATTTTCGAAGTTTTATAGCCTCCGTAAGGAGACCAGATGGTTTCTGTTAGAGTTCGAATGGTCCTTTGAACCCTGGAATCAAATTAGTATGTAGATCTTTCTTTAGGTTTTATTCATGTTAGCAGAGAAGTAGTTCTTTAACTCTCATTTCATAAATAGTTATTAATGAACTAACACATAGCCCGTCATATGATGGGATCATTAAAATTTTTAACTTTTTGAATTGTAAAGTATCCTATGAGGCAAGTAAAAAAATGGTTTGTTTTTTTGGCTGAGAATTATCTGGCACTCTCTCAATAATTTGTTAATCTTTACTGATGGCCTGTTAGTTGCCAACTTTAATTTATCTTGTTATATTACGTGATAGGATGGACAGCAGAGGTTTTAAGATTGACAGTGATTATTTGGTGGTATATATGAATGATATCAAAAATTTAGCGAATCGATTGCAAACCGTGTGGTTATGCATAAAACACAAACACACAAACGAACAAACCTTTTAATTTTCAAAGGTATATAACTTAAACGTTAGATATTTATTACTCCGTGAAATAGACTCCTAGACTTTTATGAGAAGAATTTGTTGTTAATACCGGTGATAAAATTTTCGTTGCAACAAAAAATAATCAATGATTAATTTTTAAATGATCACATTTCTACCTAATCTATTATTTAAGCCAAATATAAAAGAATATTATTTACGTAATATCTAAGTACCGTGATAAAACGTATGAAAATAATGCAGACGACATTTGAATAATTTAAAATAAGAAATGATTAAATGAGATGGTTAAAGGAATGACATCATAATGATAGAAAAAAATGTTATTTTATGTTACTTATAATGTGATAAATTGATGAATTTAATCATCGCCTGTTCTTAACCTTTTAAAATAGGGCTTGAAATATTGGCATTAAACTATGAAAAAGGGGGGAAGGAGTGGATTTTGAACTCGCTTTGAATTTTGCTAAACCTAAGTCCTCAAGATTCCAATATGGATGCCTCTGTCCATTCCAGGACCAACCGCTTCCTAAATTCGAGGACAGGCAACTTATTCTATTATTATATAGCAGATGGTGTTTTTCTGACAGCAATACAAATATTTCGTGTACCTTATGCAGATCGTTATTGATGAATTACATTCTGATTGATTTTTCACCCATTCAGTCTTTGAGTTTGGTCAATGAATGATAAAAAAAGAGAATTCAGTAGTTCTTGGATTTCCGAAATTTTACAGCCTCCGTAAGGAGACCAGATGGTTTCTAGTAGAGCCCGTATGGTCGTCTTAATGCTAGAATCTAGTTAGTATGTAGATCTTTCTTTGGATTTTGATCATGTTAGCAGAGAAGTTGTAGGAATATTTAACTATCATTTTATAAATAGTTATTAATGAATTGTGTTTTTCTGACAGCAATACAAATATTTCGTTTAGCTTATGCAAATCATTATTTATGAATTATATTTTGACTGCTCTTTCATCCATTCAGCTTTTGATTTTAGTCATTAAATGATAAAAAAAAGAGAATTCAGCACTTCTTGGATTTCGGAAGTTTTATAGCCTCCGTACGGAGACCAGATGGTTTTATTGAAGTCCGAATGGTCCTCATGCAGATCGTTATTGATTAATTACATTTGGATTCCTTCTTCATTGGCACCCATTCAGTCTTTGATTTTGGTCATTAAATGATAACATGGGGGAATTCAGCACTTCTTGGATTTCGGAAGTTTTATAGCCTCCGTAAGACCAGATGGTTTCTATTGAAGACCGAATGGTCCTCATCAAGTTAGTATGTAGATCTTTCTTTAGATTTGGATTATATTAGCTGTAGAGTAGTAGAAATATTTAACCATCATTTTATAAATAGTTATTAATGAATTGTGTTTTTCTGACAGCAATAAAAATATTTCATTTAGCTTATGCAAATCATTATTGATGAATTACATTTTGATTGCTCCTTCATTGGCACCCATTCAGTCTTTGATTTTGGTCATTAAATGATAACATGGGGGAATTCAGCACTTCTTGGATTTCGGAAGTTTTATAGCCTCCGTAAGACCAGATGGTTTCTATTGAAGACCGAATGGTCCTCATCAAGTTAGTATGTAGATCTTTCTTTAGATTTGGATTATATTAGCTGTAGAGTAGTAGAAATATTTAACCATCATTTTATAAATAGTTATTAATGAATTGTGTTTTTCTGGCAGCCATACAAATATTTCATTTAGCTTATGCAGATCATTATTGATGAATTACATTCTGATTGATTTTTCATCCATTCAGCCTTTGGTTTTGGTCATTAAATGATAACATGGGGGAATTCAGCACTTCTTGGATTTCGGAAGTTTTATAGCCTCCGTAAGACCAGATGGTTTCTATTGAAGACCGAATGGTCCTCATCAAGTTAGTATGTAGATCTTTCTTTAGATTTGGATCATGTTAGCTGTGGAGTAGTAGAAATATTTAACCATCATTTTATAAATAGTTATTAATGAATTGTGTTTTTCTGGCAGCAATACAAATATTTCGTTTAGCTTATGAAGATCGTTATTGATGAATTACATTTTGATTGCTCCTTCATTGGCATCCATTCAGCCTTTGATTTTGGTCATTAAATGATAACAGGAGGGAATTCGGCACTTTTTGGATTTTCGAAGTTTTACAGCCACCGTAAGGAGACCAGATGTTTTCTATTAGAGTTCGAATGGTCCTTTGAAAGCTGGAATCAAGTTAGTATGTAAATCTTTCTTTGGGTTTTATTATGTTAGTCGACAAGTTGTTGGAATATTTAACTATTATTTTATAAATAGTTATTAATGAATTATGTTTTTCTAACAGCAATACAAATATTTCGTTTAGCTTATGCAAATCATTATTGATGAATTACATTTTGATTGCTCCTTCATTGGCATCCATTCAGACTTTCATTTTGGTCATTAAATGATAACATGAGGGAATTCAGCACTTTTTGGATTTCCGAAGTTTTATAGCCTCCGTAAGGAGACCAGATGGTTTCTATTAGAGTCCGAATGGTCGTCTTAATGCTGGAATCAAGTTAGTATCTAGATCTTTCTTTGGATTTTGATCATGTTAGCAGAAAAGTTGTAGGAATATTTAACTCTCATTTTATAAATAGTTATTAATGAACTACCATATAGCCCGTCACATGACGAGATCATTAAATTTTTTAATTTTCCAGAATTGTAAAATACCCTATGAGGCATGTAAAAAATGGTTTGTTTTTTGGCTGAGAATTATCCGGTACAAGCTCAATAATTTGTTTATTTTTACTGACCGCATGTTAGTTGCCAACCTTAATTTATCTGTTCATATTACGTGATAGGATGGACAACAGATGTTTTAATATTGACAATGATTGTTTGGCGGTATATATGAATGGCAAGCCCAGTGGCTTTGGTGTAGCTCTTCACGTTCCCACGCCACAGATCCGAGGTTCGATGCCCGGGCTGGGCAAGGTTAACTCAGCCTTTCATCCCTTCTGTGGGTGGAGAAACTGAGGACCAAGCATGCTTGGGAACTAAACACTGGGGGTTGTGCAGAAGATCGTTGTTCATGAATTACGTTCTGATTTTTGACAGCAGTACAAATATTTCGTTTAGCTTATGAAAATCGTTATTGATGAATTACATTCTGATTGCTTCTTCATTGCTATCCATTCATCCTTTGATTTTGGTCATTAAATGATAAAAAAAAAGAGAGAATTGAGTATTTTTTGGATTTCCGAAGTTTTATGGCCTCCGTAAGGAGAACATATGGTTTATATTAGAGTTCAAATAGGTGCTGATGAATTGTATCACTCTGATAACAGTAAAAATACTTCACTTAACCTATGCAGATCGTTGTTCATGAATTACGGTCTGATTTCGGAATTTTTGCGTTTTCATTTATGCTTATTAGACTTTTGGTTTTGGTCTTTGAATGATAAAAGGAGAGAATTCAACAGTAGTTTGATTTCTTAATATTTAGAGATTGAATAAGAAGACCAGATGTTTTCTTTCGGATTCCGAATGGCAGTTGTAATCAAGTTAGTATGTAAATCTTTCATTTGGTTTTTCTCCTGTTAGCTGAGAAATTTAAAAAGTATTTAACTTGACTTTATAAATAGTTTTTAATGATTTGTGTTATCCTGACAGCAATACAAATACAAATACTTCATTGAGTTTTCATTCACACTGATAGAACCTTTGATTTTAGTAATTCAAAACAACATGAGTAAATGGAGTAATCCTTGGATTTTTGAAGTTTTACAGCCATCATAGATTAAATGTTTTCTTCCAGAGTCCAAATAGTCATCTTAAGATAGAAATCGAGTTAGTATGTAAATCTTTCATAGGATTATATTCTTGTTATAGCAGAAGTCTTAGAAATATTTCATATTATTTTATAAAAAAAACGTAAAAGAAATATGTTATTCTGCCAGCAATAAAAAAACCATAATTTTAGACAGGTATGTTGCTGTTTATACGTATTTAAAAGTTGAAATTTAACGTTTGCTAGGTGTCAGCTACAGACGCGTATCTGAAGAAACTTTATTTTTCCTCTTACCACCTTAAAACTGTTATTATTAAGGTAAGTTTTCCTATTATTATTATTATTATTATTATTATTATTATTATTATTATTGTAACGTATCCGGTCCCTGTTTCAGGAGACACAAGGAAGAATCAGATATATCTGGAGTAATATATTTATTTACACTTCTGCTATATACATCATTTCACAACTATAAAAAAACCATCTGATCACAGGTAAGTGATTAGTACACGTAGGCCTGAGTAGAGACGGGTACCTAAACTAAATTCAGTCTCTGCCGAAATATGGGTGCGTAGACGGAAGAATCAATTCGTAGCTCTCTCAATAATTCGCTGAAGGACAAGTAGAAGATCTGCACCGTTAATTCTGAAGAACAGTAAACAATCCTGAAGAGGATTATATTAGAATACGGAAACCCAAAGCACAGGGTATCGCTTAAATCTCACAAGAGATTTATCCCAAGACGGGATTTCGCTAATGAAAACTCTCCGATGGAGAGACTGGTCGAGGCGACCTCCGGGTTAGCCGATGCGGGCTACTCCTTCAAGAAAAGATCCCAAGGTGGGATTATAGCAAAAAAAAAAAAAAAAAAAAAAAAAAAAAAAAAAAAAAAAAAAAAAACTCTCCGGTAGAGAGACTGGTCAAGGCGACCTCTGAATTAGCTGGTTGCTAGCTAACTAACTTCTCTCCAAAAAAAATCTTCTTCGTCTCTTTCTAGGGGAGGGGCCTCCAAGAGACGGGCCTCACCCACAATTTTATTATTGGGTCACCTAGCGATGACCTCACCTTCGACCAACTGCATTGGTCCGGGTTAAACCATCATCGGCCGCAAAGCCAGGGGCTTAGCGGCTACATCTGAGAAGCGGCAAATCCTTTGTCGTTCCGCGATCATTTTTTTTAGCTGTCAGAGAAGGTGCCGTGTCGTCTGGCATATTGTTCCTTTACTATATTTCACGGCCGTGTAGACTTCATGGTGCCGTAGAAAACAATCCTTTTGTATCCACACAAGTCCACCTTTCAAAGCAAAGTTCTTTGACGATACACCGCTAAATCACGCAGTTACATTATTATGGATTCTACTCAAAGAAAAATATATTCACCTGCTTCTAAGCTTTTGAAAGGGCAGAAAGCGAAAGTAATTAGAATTAAGGTATGGATAGAAAATTTGAATTTGAAAAGTTATGTATTTGGCACTGGTAGTGCTTGAATTATAATCAGGCACCACCGTTGTTGTTGTTTTAGATATCAGTTGGTCAAACAAAGCACGATTGAGCCATATGCTACTAGTATTAAGACAAAGGGGTGAGCCTTTTGTTTTAATGAGCACCTCAAGGGTGAAAGTACGACTTTTTGCTGAAGTAGGTCTCCGTAACTTTGAAGCAGGGACCAAGCAAAAGACCCATAAGCTTGGCCTACCACCCCCAGAGGTATTGATTAAGAACTTGGAGGACATTGTGACCACGAATATATTTTAAGTACCAAAGTTACCAGGGCAGTAACTAGGTTCTTTAGTGCCTGTGGCAAAAAAACTGATCTGCGCCCCTACCACCCAATATAGTAAGAAAATATATAAATGTTTTTTTTCTCTAAATCATATACTTACAATGAACTCGGAATATTTTGTTAATTTTTAAAATGCTATTAGTATATTAATTTTTAACTTTTTTCCTTCATATTTATTTTATTAATACTTAAAAATATTTCTGAACACTCTAGAAGTATTACTTTGCTGATAAACTGGATAGTTTATTTGAGGGGAATATTTTTTATTTGTACGTTGAATTTTCATAAAAAATGGTGATTTTCTAAATTTAAATTCAGTTATAATAACTTTAATAAAATCAAAATTGAAAACGAATACCCGAATTTATATAAAGGCATATTAGAAGTGTTTGGAAACATTTTGTAAGAATCTATAACAAGTTTAGTCTCTAGAAGCATTTAAAAAAAAAGAAAATTCATAAAACAGTAATTTTTAAACACACTGGATTTTAAAAATAAAATTTGATTCTATAAGAAAAAAAAATATTTTTCAACTTTTCCTGATTTCTATTTGGGGCGAATCGTCTTCTTTCAGACCCCACTTTTCTCACGGTGCGGCGCCCCTATGACTGATGCGCCCGTGGTAAATGCCACCTTTGCCACGCCCTATTTACCACCCTGCCAGTTACCTTTAACGAACACGGCTGATCTTAGGCCATTTGGGGATCCGAAACCATAATTATCCTGTAACTAGATTTTTACCTTTGCCGACTGAGCTACTGGGGTTCACAAACACCACAGTGACATTCAGTTACGAAACTTCTTTTCAAATTTTAAAGGAGTGCAAATAATAAGTCTGATAACACCCTTTACAATCAAAAATACATATAAATTAATGTGTAAAAAGAAGTCAAGTGGGTTTCACATCAGACCTTTGTTATGCTTTTTTTATTATTATTTTTTTAAATTTTAAACTTGCTTTTTCTTGGAAAAATCCAACAGGTCGTGTAATAGCATTAGAAGCAAAAAATAAAGCTGGAACACGAAAAAAACCATTTCCAAAAATAATGTACTTTAAAAATTAAATGCCTTAAATCTCTTTCAAAGTCATTAGTTACACTAGAAAGTTCTTTTTTTATAAGTAGAAAGTCATTTTGAAAGCTCACAAATATAGAAACAGAGCTATATTTAAATGGTTTAAAAGTTATATTATCTTTAAACATTACAGAAATATATCTTATGTAAGTCAAATCTCAACTAAAATAACTCTAGATTTATCCGGCTTAATATTTAAGAGTTAAAAAACAAAAATAGACTCAAAAATAAGATTCTGGTAAAAAACAATTTTTAGCACTATTTTTTGAAAATTATACCTCGATATTATGAAATGAATGTTAAACACGACTAATTAAATCTGGAAAAGGAAATTTTTGTGAGAAATCTTTTTTTAATTTGTTGCTAATCTTAAAATGTTACTTCTTTTTTACTTTTTACGTTTTGATCACATGTCAATAGTGATGAAGTAAAGAAATTTAAAGATTGTATTTTATTCACAGACAATATATTCTGTAACAAAGTGTGCTCTCTGGAATACACTTTCAATATTTTGAAATTTCCGTAAGATTTAACCTCTTACGTGCTATTGTTCCCATATAAAAAAATATAATTTAAAATTCAATTAAAAAACAAAGTTTTACTAAAACTGTCTTGTAAGCATTTTTAATTATAAACATAGACATGCTTAAACTTTTTATAATAATTACGTTTTAGAAATAAATTTTGTATAATAAAAAAAATTCATAAAAATCAGATTTTTCTAGCACTTTTCACTTATCATTACTTAAACATCCCCCCCCCCAAAAAAAAAAATAGAAAATCAAATCAGACTTATTTAAATAACATATACTAATATATTAAACTTTCACTTTAATGATAAAAAATTATGTATAAGAATATAGAGAAAAAATGTTTTTTTTTTTTTTTTAAGTAAACAAATCTGCCTGTTTCAAATAGGTAGCATTGATGTATTACCTTATTCAAAACTGCATGCGTTAAATTTCAATTTATCAAGACAGTCTCATGTTCCCATAAGGGGACATACAAAATAAATCGTAATATATTTTTCAAAAATTCCTTATGTAATTACATTCTTTATAATTGAATCCCAACGAAATTTTAATAAATAAATATTACTTCTTGAACTATGATGGTAATGGGCAGTTTGAAAAAGGTTTTTTTTTTTTTTTATTTTGTTTTTTTGTTTTTTTTTTTTTTTTTTGTTTTTTTTTTTGTTTTTTTTTTTTTTTTTTTTTTTAAAAAAAAAAAAAAAAAACACAAAAAATAACTAAAGGACGTAAGAAGCAGTGATTCTAAAAGATCATCCAAGAAAAATACGCGTGAGTAATTTTATTTGCTTAGTACTTGGTGTGACTTTTCGAAAAGCTTTTTCGAAATTTTCTTTTGATTTCTATGTAAAAAATTCCTTCTATTTCTACCACTAAACTGAATGCGAGCAGTAAAGAGAGACTTAAATTTATGTGTACAGGTAATAGATGAAGATATTTTTTTATCCTAGAACTGTAATCAAGAGTAAAAACATGCATTATTTGGGGAGGATGATTTGTGAATCAGAAGAAATTCGTAAAATTATCGGAAACTGTTATTGCATCACAGTTAATTCTGATTTCTTATTTTACAAGGAGAAATATTAATTTCTGTCATAAGAATTTACTCTTAAATTATATAACTACATCAAGTTTTACCATTAAAAATCTCGAATTGTAAAGAAATGGGTATGGTAAGTACCACTAAATGTGCTAGAGAGGGAAATTTACTATTAACTGTAGTCCTAATCCTAATAATCAATCCGGTCTTCAGACCCATTAATGGTAACAATGCAAACAAAGCCTTTTGAAATAGATTAGGGATCGTGACAGAAAATTTTTCATTGCTTCCCAATTTGTTTAATGGTAAGTGTCACGAATTACCAAGAACTCTGGCTTCGATTATACCCTAAACATCTTTGCAGTTTTCTTGTAAGTAACGTTGGTCTCTTATACGGTACTTCCATACTAATATGGTTAACATATTTGAAGTGTTTTATGGTCCTGTGTTGAATGGTAAGTTCTTGCCACTCACCAATATTCGTTTTAAACCTGTCTAAAATAACTGTAGGACTATAAAAATAAAACCGGTCTTTAGCTCTATTAATGGTAACAATGCAAACAACGCCTCTTGAAATGGATTAGGAAAATAATTTTGGCGGAAAATTTCCAATTCCTTCCCACTTTGTTAATGGTAAGCGTCAAAAATTACCAAGAATTCAGTTTGTCTCCGATTCCCGATTAGACCTTAAACATTTTTGCAATTTCTTTAGAAGCAACGTTGGTCTCATATATGAAATTGTTATACTAGTATGGTTAACATATTTGTGATGTTTTGTGGTCCTATTTTGAAAGGTAAGTTCTTACCACTCAAAAAAAAATATTTTTAAATCTGTCTAAAATAACTGTAGGGCTATAAAAATAAATCCAGTCTTTAACCCTATTAAGGGTTAAAATGCAAATAAAGTCTCTTGAAATGAATACGGAGGAGGTCGGAAAATTTTTCATTGCTTTCCACTTTGTTTAATGTTAAGTGTCACGAATTACCAAGAACTCTGTTTGGCATTGATTCCTTATTAGACCCTAAACATCTTTGCAGTTTCTTTAGAAGTAATGTTGGTCTTTTAAACGGTTATTCCAAACTAATATGGTTAACATATTTGTGGTGCTTTGTGATCCTGTGATGAAAGATAAGTTCTTTCCACTCACCAAAATTCTTTTTAAATCATTCTAAAATAATTTGCGGGGCTATAAAAATAAATCTGGTCTTTAGCTCTATTAATGGTAACAATGCAAACAAAGTCTCTTGAAATGAGTAAGGAGTACAATTGTGGAGGAAAATTTCCAATTGCTTCCCACTTTGTTTAATGGTAAGAATCAAAATTTACAAAAATTACAAGAAATTACCAAGCAGTTTGGCTTCGATTCCTGATTGGACCCTTAACATATTTTCAGTTTCTTTGGACCCAACGTTGGTCTCATATGTGAAAATTTCATACTAGTATGATTAACATATTTGTGGTGTTTTGTAGTCCTGTGTTGAAAGGTAAGTTCTTGCCACTTACAAAATTACTTTTTAAATCTGTCTAAACTAACTGTAGAGATAAGCGGAATTAATTCGGCCTTCAACCCCATCAATGGTGACAATGCAAACAAAACCTCTTGAAATGAATAAGAGATAGAATCGTGGCTTAAATTTTTCAATCGCTTCATGCTTCGTTAAATGGTGAGCATAAAAAATTACCAAGAATTCAGTTTGGCTTCGAGTCCTGTTTAGACCCTAAACATCTTCGCAGTTTCTTTGGAAATAACGTTGGTCTCTTATACAGTATTTCCATACTATTATGGTTAACATCTTTGTAGTGTTTTCTGGTCTTGTGTTGAAAAGTAAGTTTTTGTCACTCACAAAAAGGCTTTTTAAATTTGTGCAAAATAACTGTAGGACTATAAAAAGAAATCCGATCTTTAGCTCTGTTAATGGTAATAATGTAAACAAAGCCTCTTGACATGGATTAGGATAACAATTTGTGGAAGACAATTTCCAATTGCTTCCCACTATATTTAATGGCAAGCATAAAAATTACCAAGAATTCAGTTTGACTTCGATTCCTGATTAAAACCCTTAACATTTTTGCAGTTTCTTTGAATCCAACGTTGGTCTCATATACGAAAGTTTCATACTAGTATGATTAATATATTTGTGGTGTTTTGTAGTCCTGTGTTGAAAGATAAGTTCTTGCCACTCACCAAAATTCTTTTTAAATCTATCTAAAATAGTTGTAGGGCTATAAAAATAAATCCGGTCTTTAGCTCTATTAAGGGGAAAAATGCAAAAAAAAAGTCTCTTGAAATGGATTTGGGATCTAGACGGGAAATTTTTCATTGCTTTCCACTTTGTTTAATGTTAAGTGTCACGAATTACCAAGAACTCTGGCTTCGATTATACCCTAAACATCTTTGCAGTTTTCTTGTAAGTAACGTTGGTCTCTTATACGGTACTTCCATACTAATATGGTTAACATATTTGTGGTATTTTGTGGTCCTGTGCTGAAAAGTAAGTTCTAACCACTCACATAAATTCTTTTTAAATCTGTCTAAAATAACTATACGGCTCTAAAAATAAATATGATCTTCAGCTCTGTTAATGGTAATAATGTAAACAAAGCCTCTTGACATGGATTAGGATAACAATTTGTGGAAGACAATTTCCAATTGCTTCCCACTATATTTAATGGCAAGCATAAAAATTACCAAGAATTCAGTTTGACTTCGATTCCTGATGAAACACTTAGCATTTTCGCAGTTCCTTTGGACTTAAGGTTGGTCTCATATACGAAAGTTTCATACTAGTATGATTAATATATTTGTGGTGTTTTGTAGTCCTGTGTTGAAAGATAAGTTCTTGCCACTCACCAAAATTCTTTTTAAATCTGTCTAAACTAACTGTAGAGATAAGCGGAATTAATTCGGCCTTCAACCCCATCAATGGTGACAATGCAAACAAAACCTCTTGAAATGAATAAGAGATAGAATCGTGGCTTAAATTTTTCAATCGCTTCATGCTTCGTTTAATGGTGAGCATAAAAAATTACCAAGAATTCAGTTTGGCTTCGACTCCTGTTTAGACCCTAAGATCTTTGCAGTTTCTTTGGAAATAACGTTGGTCTCTTATACGGTATTTCCATACTATTATGGCTAACATCTTTGTGGTGTTTTGTGGTCTTGTGTTGAAAAGTAAGTTTTTGTCACTCACAAAAAGGCTTTTTAAATTTGTGCAAAATAACTGTAGGACTATAAAAATAAAACCGGTCTTTAGCTCTATTAATGGTAACAATGCAAACAACGCCTCTTGAAATGGATTAGGATGACAGAAAATTTTCCATTGCTTTCCACTTTGTTAATGGTAAGCGTAAAAAATTACCAAGAATGCAGTTTGTCTCCGATTCCCGATTAGACATTTTTGCAGTTTCTTTAGAAGCAACGTTG
This sequence comes from Pardosa pseudoannulata, assembly GCA_032207245.1. NCBI lineage: Eukaryota > Metazoa > Arthropoda > Arachnida > Araneae > Lycosidae > Pardosa > Pardosa pseudoannulata. The sequence goes on along the minus strand of CM063500.1, from coordinate 19,144,143 downwards.
GTCTCATATATGAAACTGTTATACTAGTATGGTTAATATATTTGTGTTAACCATATTTGTTTTGTGTTCCTGCGCTGAAAGGTAAGTTCTTGCCACTTATAAAATTTCTTTTTAAATCTATCTAAAATAACTGTAGGGGTAAGCGAAATTAATTCGGGCTTCAGTCCCAGCAATAGTGACAATGCAAACAAAACCTCTAGAAATTAATAAGAGATAGAATCGTGGCTTAAATTTTTCAATTGCTTCTATCTTCGTTTAATGGCGAGCATAAAAAATTACCAAGAACCCAGTTTGGCTTTGATTAGGCCTTAAACATTTTCGAAGTTTCTTTGGACCAACCGTTGGTCTCATATACGAAAGTGGTATTTTGTGGTCCTGTGTTGAAAGGTAAGTTCTTACCAGTTACAAAATTTCTTTTTAAACCTATCTACAATAACTGGAGGGCTAAGCGAAATTAATTTGATCTTCAGCTTCATTAATGGTGACAATATGAACAAAATTTCTTAAACTGAATAAGGGGTAGAATAGAGGCTTACATTTTTCTATACATCTTCTCGCTGCGTTTAATGGTGAGCATCACGAATTACCAAGGGCTAAATTTGGCTTCTATACCCAATTTAATCACCTAAGTTTTTTTGGAACTAAAATTGGTTTTTTATACTGTACTTTTATAATAACTTCTATAATACTTCAGTAATAAGTAAACCGATTCCCTAAATATTTAAAGTTTCAAAATTAAAGTTTTCCTGGATGTACGTAATAATAATATTGAAACTTCTCGAAATTACTTCAGGTATGATCAAAATGACTATTTTGTTTGAAATGTGTACACTGAAATTTCTTGCAAGCATATTTCCTTTACCCTCTATAAATAAGTAAAACGTAAGTTTTTTGGGAGGATTTTTATCCAAAAACTTTTTTTTAGAAAAAGAGCAAACAAAAATTTGTATAATAATTTCATCCCAAAAGTGCTTTTTTGTCTATTCAGGGACAAAATTAATCAAACCGATTCCATTAATATTTAAAGTTTTAAAATCAAAGTTTCTTGTATGTACGTACAGTAATAATAACACTGAATTTTGTCAAAATTGTTTGAGTGATTTTCAAAGTAAGAATTTCCTTTAAATTCTAAGCACTAGCATGCTTCTCAAATACAATTCTTTCTTTAATTTAGGATGTAAAACCAAAGTTTTTGCATATTTTAAGTACTTGTAAAAATGAACAAACAAAAATCCGTACAGTAGTTTCAGCCCCAAATTGTCTTTCTGGCTCTACACCTGGACAAAAATAAGTAAATCTATTACATTAATATTTCAGTCGAATATCTAACTGAACTATCCCTTGCTGACAAATCACACGTGCAGTGCTAATATATACGAGGGCTATTAGTTATCATTAGACGCCTAAAAGAAAAAACACTTTGTCGCCTCTGTGCTGGCTTACAAAATATGCAACACTTTGGGTTGGGTCCGAACCATAATGCCCGTAAGGGAAGGGAATGCACGCTCCACCCTTTTAGCAACATGCGGGGAATGGTGATTCCAAACACTGCGCGACCGCGCTTTGATTTATGGATGTCTGTGCTAAATGCAGAATATTCGAGGAGGGGGATCTGAGATATTAATAAGGAGATGCCGAAGCGAAAAAATGTCTCTGGAAGTGCCATGTTGTGGTTGTGAAACATACCCCAAGGCACGACCATAAATATTGGGAACACAATGTCAGGCGGGAAGTTTGTCTTACAATTAGAGGAATATTGATCAAGCTACTGGATAAATATACGTCAAAGTTTTACCAATACAAGATGAAAAATAGCAGGAGGAGGATATCTTGAGTAGAGGTGGAGACTACGAAAATATCTACAAATGTTTTTCACTGAATAGGATCATATTTCTAAGGAGATTCGTTATGTTGTTTTAACCTCATACACTCAAGCTACATGCATACATACATTCATACATCTATCTATCTATCTATCTATCTAACTATCTATCTATATGTCTGTCTGTCTGTCTCTTTATATATATATATATATATATATATATATATATATATATATGTAATCCATTTTTTATATAACTCCTTTATAAGGAGAAAGTTCAACAGCTAGCATTCATAAAGTACAAAGATGCAGTCGGGTCTCATATTCAAGAGAACTCAGAAATCTAATTTAAAACTTTATTTCAGAGCGGCAACAAGGCACATCTGTCCTTCTGGACAATACACAATCAAAAGCCACAGAGTTCACTCTGCTCTCACACAAGTACACCCAAGAGCGCTGACAACAAGAATTTTCCCACAACAAAAACAACTTACTAAGCGAATTAACTGCAATATCAGCAAAACGCGAAAACATGTTCCGCCAACACCTGGGAAATTGCTGTATAGACAGAAACTTTACAGCTTTAGGACAGAAAGGAATGTTAAGTGGAAAATACTTCGTTGATTAAATCATTTAGAGGCTGATAAAGATATTTAGATGAATTAAAATAGGAGAGAGGAGGTTTTTGAAGAAATATTAAAGTTAAATAATTTTGATATATTACATATATATATATATATAATCTCTCTTTATATATATATATATATATATATATATATATATATATATATACATATACATATACATATATATATATATATATATATAGAGAGAGAGAGAGAGAGAGATAGATAGATAGATAGATATATCTCTCTCTCTCTCTCTCTCTATATATATATATATATATATATATATATATATATATATATATATATATATATATATATATATATATCTATATATATATCTATCTATCTATCTATCTATATATATATATATATAAAGAGAGAGAGATAGATAGATGTAGATATAGATATAGATATATATATATATAAAGAGAGAGATAGATATGTAATCCAGTAATTACAAAACTACTAGACGTTATAACCCTTATTATTTGTACTTTCTAACAGTAATAACGATGCAGTCGGGCCATTGAAATAGACCGGCACAAGTTTAATTAAAACTTTATTTTAGAGCTGGTAAAACGAACATCTTTAATAGTCAACGACAGACAAAAGAAAGCACAAAAATCACTCTGCTGGAACAAAGGTGAACCCAAGAGCGAAGACAGAAAGAATTTTTCCACTTAGAGAATTTAAGTGTAAGATCAGGAAAAACACGGAGTCATTTGCCGGCGACAGCTGGGAAGTGTGTTGAATAGACAGAAAATTTACATCTATAGGATAGAAAACTTTAGGAAATGGATCGCAAGAATTTCGAATGCTCCTTTGATTAAGGCATTTAGGGGCTTTGAAAAAGATTTTAAGGAATTATAATGCTAGAGATTAGATGTTTAAGGAAATATTAAAGTTAAATAATTTATATATATATATATATATATATATATATATATATATATATATATATATATATATATATATATATATATATATATATATATGTATATATATTGTAACGATCCGTTACATGACCCCAAAGAACGAGGAGCCCGAAGGTGACCTTTCGCCGTGGACTCACGATTAGCCTCAGATAGAACCAGGTGGTCTAAGTACCTAAATTGAAAACTGTTCGTTGCGGCGCCTTATCGTCTAGGCATTGTAAATCTGTTGCATGGAGCGCCGCTGTGAAATAATTACAGGGCACCTTGTCGCCCATTAGCGGTAGCAAAAAAGGCCATTAAGTTGTTTAAGTCGGTGGATCTGAAGACTGCCTTTCGGCCACATCTGGAAACAGAACAGCTGATCCGAGGCTTGGGAGTGACCGCAAGATTGCGTCACCCTGGTTCCCGAAGAACCGAGCAAAGGGAGGGAGTGCCGCTATAAAAGGAGTATAGTACTAGAAAGGGAGGCTTTTATTCTTCTCAAAGCTTCTACCTGATATAGCCTGGTTGCTCAAGGACCGCTCGTATCTCCGTGTCTGGAGTTTGTTTATTTTTTTAGAGACCGCCAGCGTCTCTGTTACTAGGAAGTCGACCTTCGACTTGGGAATTCCTTTCCCGTTATCTGCTAATTTTTAGTTAACTTCTTGCATAGAAGTAGGCAGCCGAGAGTGACTTTGCTCTCGAATTTGGATCGTCTTGCATCCTGAGATTTTCTTCACGAATCCCAGCGTGATACGCACTCAGAACTTTCGAACCTTGCTGTGAAAGCCTACTGTGCTAATCGTCAGTCGGAGTGATCGTGTCAGCATTATTCCCGGCACTAATTAGTGAACAACTCCTGTGATTGGAAGCCCTAGCCATACTGTTCCGGTATCCCACGCATCCTTAGTGTGTGAATATCATCTCTGTACGAGATCCCCGAATGTTAACATCCTACTGAATTTGTACATACCTGTACATAAATTATTCGAATGAATAAAATATTTAATCTAGATTACTTAGGTTTCTAGCCTGTTTCATTGACGGCCTCGCCTACTACATTCCCAGTACGTTACAATATATATATATATATATATATATATATATATATATATATATATATATATATATATATATGTATGTATGTATGTGTGTGTGTGACACGAGTGATTAGAGCATGGAAGACACATTTAATTTCTTATATAAAAACTTCTTTATTGTAATCTGTCTGTCCATGGCTATACTATTTAGATATTCTTTGTTCTCATTTTGCAACAACAAGATTGGAGGATATTATCAGCCCAATTTTTCTCTCAGAAGTTTTTTCTTTCCTATCTAAGCAATCTTTTAGTATACTTTCGCGTCAGCTTCTCTACTCTATATAGTTCCGTTGTAGGGTGTGTTTTTCTCCTACTACGTTATTGTTAATAGTTCCAACTATTTTTAATTATAACCCGCTTAATACTTTTTTTCCTTACACATGTATGTATGTATGTATGACGACGTTGACACGACAGACGTTCTGTTTTAACGCTGTAAATCCAAAAATTGTAAAAGGTCTTGAAATAAATTATAGATTGGGCCGTTTAGATGGAAAAATAAGGAAAAATAATTATTTTAAAAATACTTGACAACCCCACGCGTACAGTCATAACAAACATAATTTGATTAAATTGAAATTTCCACATCACCTGTATGGGGATTCTTCTATCCTAGGACTTCTCGTACTGATGCGTTGGCAGTGAAAGATTTCAAGTGGAATTATAATAATTTCAATAAGATCGCAATTCCGGATTTTTAATAAAAAAAAACATTTTTTATTAGATCAAATGGTGAATCTAAACCATTCTCGAATCAACTTAATTACATGTACAAAATTTCATAAAAATCAGTCCAGTCGTTTAAGAGAAGTTTTATTACAAACACAAGGACAGAAGAATTTTATATATAAAGATATCCACACAATATACATACATTTATATAAAATATACATATATGTATATAAAATATACATACATGCACCTATATATACTGTAACGGCGTGATTTAGCGGTGTATCGTCAAAGAACTTTGCTTTGAAAGGTGGACTTGTGTGGATACAAAAGAATTGTTTTCTACGGCACCATGAAGTCTACACGGCCGTGCAGTATAGTAAAGGAACAATATGCCAGACGACACGGTACCTTCTCTGCCGCTTCTCAGATGTAGCCGCTAAGCCCCTGGCTTTGCGGCCGATGACGGTTTAACCCGGACCAATGCAGTTGGTCGAAGGTGAGGTCATCGCTAGGTGACCCAATAATAAAATTGTGGGTGAGGCCCGTCTCTTGGAGGACCCTCCCCTAGAAAGAGACGAAGAAGATTTTTTTTGGAGAGAAGTTAGTTAGCTATCAACCAGCTAATTTTTTTTTTTTTTTTTTGTTATAATCCCACCTTGGGATCTTTTCTTGAAGGAGTAGCCCACATCGGCTAACTCGGAGGTCGCCTCGACCAGTCTCTCCATCCGAGAGTTTTCATTAGCGAAATCCCGTCTTGGGATAAATCTCTTGTGAGATTTAAGCGATACCCTGTGCTTTGGGTTTCCGTATTCTAATATAATCCTCTTCAAGATTGTTTACTGTTCTTCAGAATTGACGGTGCAGATCTTCTACTTGTCCTTCAGCGAATTATTGATAGAGCTACGAATTGATTCTTCCGTCTACGCACCCATATTTCGGCAGAGACTGAATTTAGTTTAGGTACCCGTCTCTACCCAGGCCTACGTGTACTAATCACTTACCTGTGATCAGATAATTTTTTTATAGTTGTGAAGTGATGTATATAGCAGAAGAGTCAATAAATATATTACTCCAGATATATCTGATTCTTCCTTGTGTCTCCTGAAACAGGGACCGGATACTTTACAATACATATATTACTATATTTTATAAAACAATATTCATGTTTGAGGGCTTGGAGATGAAATGATTCCAACAAGCGTTGTAAGGGTAAAGGAAATTTTATTTTTCCTGCTTTTGATCCCAAATAATTATACTAATCAAAACAATAGTTAAATCTCGTATACATATATAATTATTATACTATTTTAATGGTAATTACTCATCGTTCGTTCAAAATATTTAAAATTAAAAAGTATTCTCTTTTACGCAGTATACGTTTTTGTTTTCGGAATTTACACCACCCACACACTTACACAAATATCTTTCCCCACCAGGTATGTAATTTTCCTGATCTATTTAACATTAATAAAATTAGTAGATAACATTTATAAAGAAATTTGATTAAATACCAAATATATTTTTTTTATCTTGCACGTCAAAAAGTTAATAAACGCATTTATGTGTGAAGATTTCTAAGATTCAATAGTTCTTAAATCTTATAAACATTATTTTGAACTTACAGTAAACAAAAAAAAATGGACAGTAAGGTTGCAGGACTTCATAATTTAATAATTTTGAATTACTTTATGCTTTTGAATTAAAATAAAATTCTGTAAAAATACATTTTCAAAAATGAATCAAACAACTTTAATTTCAGTAGCACATAAACATGGGTTATAATTTTAAAGAACATTATGATGATATCACTTTCGATAACCAAAAGAAAAAAACTGTCGTGGTCTGTGGAAAAATCGATACCTTTTATAGTTATTAACCCTCTAAGCGGTTCGCACGTACAATTCCACCAAACCGATGATGTCTTCAAAGCGGTTTCACGTACAATTTTCGACCTCCAAAAACGTTCCGAAAATGGATGTAATGTACATTTCTGCCAATGTCTTCCCCCATGGAGTTTTGGGATAGGAGGGTCAGGTCGATTGTTTAGGAACTACACTCCTTTTTGACTGACATTTATTGAGGGATGCACCCCTACTCCCTGAGGAACAAAGACGCTAATAGCTTTTCATGAATTTGTAAATCTCTATTTAAAAGTAATTCATTTGCGGTAACAGATATATCTCTAATTGCACCATTTAAATATCTTGGATGACTTTCGTAAAAAATATAAATAATTCACTTAAAGAATATTTTTATTTGTACTTTTAGAATCCCTTATTTCTTATGGGATGATTTTTGAGACTTGACGAGCTTTATATGCATTAAAAATTAACAATCTATAATATCTATTTATAACCAAAAGTAAAGGGACAATAACGAGGGTGGGTTTCCCGTATTCCATTCCAGTCGACAAAGGGTTAAGTAAAAAATCATAGAATGCTTTGGCCACTGACACAATAAATCTTTAGCGTATTTTTCGGGGACTTTCTTTTCCTCTGTGTGTTCCACTGGGAGGGTTAATTACGTAATGCAATGTTGAAGCTTTTTCACAATTTCTGCAATACCTCTTATGTTTTTCTTTTCTTTTCAGAGTTTCACAATGAAGTTTTTCATATCTAAAGAAGTTTGATTTGTCTCCATTTCCCAAAATTTAAACCTAGAAAAATAAATTTAAACAGTCCAGTCTTAAAATTTTGACTTTGATTCGTGCCAAAAATGCAACATAAAAAAAATTGGACAGTAAGGTTGCAGAACTTTATAGTTTGGTAATTTTGAATTACTTTATGCTTTTGAACTAAAATAAAATTCTGTAAAAATACAATTTCAAAAATGAATCAAAAAACTTGTTTTAATTTCAGTAGCACATAAACTTAGGTTGTAATTTTAAAGAACATTATGATGATATCACTTTCGATAGCCAAAAGAAAAAAATGTCACGGTCTGTGGAAAAATCGATACCTTTTATAGTTATTAATTACGTAATGCATTGTTGAAGCTTTTTCACAATTTCTGCAATACCTCTTATGTTTTTCTTTTCTTTTCATAGTTTCACAATTAAATTTTCCATATCTAAAGAAGTTTGATTTGTCTCCATTTCCCAAAATTTAAACCAAGAAAAATAAGTTTAAACAGTTCAGTCTTAAAGTTTTGACTTTGATTCGTGCCAAAAATGCAACTGCGTAATAAAAATTGCATAAAGCAGAGTATAGTGCGAATAAAATAATTGTCCAAGTGTTTTCTTTTTTTTTGGGGGGGGGGCTGTGGAAATCTCAAAATTTCATTTTTAAATTATTTTAAAATTAAATGCAGTGTTTTATTGAAATTCAAACCACTCATCTCAATCGAGGAAGAAATTATCATTTTTTTTAAATGTTTTGTTTTAAAATTACAACACACTTTTAAAATATTGCACTTCAAAGTTTGTTCTCCTTCCTATCCAAATTTTTTTTCTGGTTCACTGTATGTTATCTATAAACCACAAAAATTCTCAGAGCTATCTATATAAAAATGGAAATAATTGTGTGATGAAGATGGTGTTATCGTGCCTACGCCGAATACAAGCTGCGTGACTTTAAATATTTATCAATTTCCTGTAACGTCGAAAGTATGCGTCCCAAAATCCACAGAACTCATCTCGATTAATTATGCAAATTACACGTATGATGTAACAGTAATACTGATTGATAGCTGAAAATGTGCAAAAATAAATAGTCTCCGGATGAAATTAATGGAGAGTAATGAAGTGGCAAACGTGATAATAACCAGTAAGTATAAAAGAGTTGAAGAATTAGCTACGTAGGCGTAATGAAATAGATTAACTGACGGTCTGGGTTCATTTGGAATGCCAGTGACGTACTCCGTTCAGGTATACTGGCTTGAAATTCTGTCTAATTTGACATTAAGTAGTTTTCTCATACCGTCGGATGCGTATTTTTACTCACATACAAATACAGGGTGCATAGTACTATTTTTTGGTCGGCCTATTTTCCCCAATTGTTGGACATAGACATACAAAATATTTCAAACTGTCATTTAACCCTTCATATGACAGGATCAGTAAAATTTTTAATTTTCCAGAATAGTAAAATACCCTATAAGGCAGGTAAAAAAAGATGTTTTTTTTCTGAGAATTATCTGGTACACGCACAATAATTTGTTTATCTTCACACTTCTCTAAAGTCTAACGATGCTGAGAATGCAGTTTAAAATCACGTTTTAGAATTATGAATTTATTTAGAACACTTGTGACCAACCCAAATCCGTTGGTGCGCCAAAAAAATTTACTGAACAGAGGTGGGCCGCACATATAAAAATAAAATAACAAATTATTAAAAATATTTTATTATTGTGCAATATTCAAAATATGTATTTTGCAGTGCCAGCTGCGACTGTACATAAAAGTTGCGTTATATATATATCATAATTACAACGAAAATAGACATTAACTATACTGTATTTATAATGACCCCCAACACCTAAATTTCCCCCCTAATCATGAGGGTTAAAATATTATTATTATATTTATATTATAAATATATATTGTAGTTTATTCACATGCACTACCACATGTATTATTTTTAAATTAATGTGAGATTTGGTTTTGCATTTTATTAGAGATTTTGTTAATATCAACAGAGAATGTAGTGAACGCGCATCGTTGCATTTTGGAGGTTAGAATTTCAAACGATTCGTTAGTTTGCGTTTTCTAAATAAACAATACCTGAATTATTAATTTACAATTAATGATAACTTCACAATACCCATAAATATAGTTTATATCTTTCTTTCCATACAACTACCACTGACTGGTTGGACAGAGCACGTGCACGTAAGGCGAGTCAGCTGGTTGTATAAGCAATGGCTGATTGACAGAATATTCTAGAACACTCAAATTTCAACGCAACCTGTCCAACCCTACTGCAAGACCAGGTTTACTTAGGTTTCTATCAAGTCTTAACGTACATAATATGTGATATTTATTACTACAAACATTAATAAACTAAAATTCTATGCTTCAACTGTATGTCAAATGACTAAAACTATATAAACAGTTGAAAACTTCAATTGGGCCTCAAAAAAATTTTAAATGGGCCGCATGCGGCCCATGGGCCGTGGGTTGCACATGCCTGTTTTAGAAAGATAATTCAAAGTTTTCTTAGCTACATTGAAATTATCGTTAAGTTCTTCCCAATTTTTTGACACAGTAATTAATAGAAGTAAAGAAATTAAACTATCATTTCCTCTATACCCTGGAGGTAGATTGAATTTGTTGTTAATACCGGTGATAAAATTTTCATTCTAACAAAACATAATCAATGATTAAATTTAAAATTATCCCATATGTACTTACTCTAATATTTACTAACTCTTATCTTGTCCAGCGCATATTAATTTAATGTTATAATTTCAGATGAAGCTATTTTGAGTTTCGTTGAATCTCCAGAGAATTAAATTCATACGTGAGTCTTGAAAAACCATAAAATGTAAATCCAATTGACAAAATCCCCTATATAATAATAGCCTAAGTTATCTGTACGTCTGTCCTCGATTTTATGAAGCGGTTGGACCTGGAATGGATAGAGGCATCCATAGTTAGTAAAATTCAAAGAGAGTAATGTTTATCTTCTCCTAAACTATAGATCCGATTCTAAAATAAATTGGTATAAATATGCGTCATATCACAGCGAAACATACTGCCTTCTTTAAAACGTTCGAAATCCACCCCTTCCCCTCTTTTCGAGCTTTTAAAACCATTATTTCAACTCCTATTTTCCCCGGTTAAGAGCAAGCGATTAAATTTATCAATTTATCCCATAATAAATAGGTAAAAATAACATTTTTCTAGCATTATGACGTCATTCCTTTAACCATCTCATTGAATCATTTCTTATTTTAAATTATTTAAATTATGTCTTATTTTCAAACGTTTTATCACTGAACTCAGATATTACGCAAATAATTATCTTTTATATTTTGCTTAAATAATAGATTAGGTACATATGTGATAGTTTTAAATTGAATCATCGATTATTTTTATTTGAAAGATAATTCTCAGCCAAACAGCAAACCATTTTTTTACCTGCCACATAAGGTACTTTAGAATTTTGGAAAATTAAAAATTTTACCGATCCCGTCATATGACGGGCTATATGCTAGTTATAAATAATAGTGGGTATTTGGATAATAGCTTTTAATGTTGAAATTAAACTTCGCTAAACGTGGAAAATTGCAAAAAAATAAAATAAAATAAAATAAATAAAAAACATTGACTATTTTCAAATAAAATGTTAATGGATTTATTCAATAACAACTGAGTAATTTCTGTCAAATATTTATTTATAAATATCTTAAATCTAAGTTCTTATGAATTGTATAAATTAAAACAAAGAATGAAATTTAAGCAACTTTCAATACCATACCTTATCTTCGTTAGTAATTAGTTGTCATTTTAAACATCACAGGATTAGAAAGAAAAAAAAGCTTTGTGATAAGAGAATTACTTGGGATAACATGTAAGATCCAAACGTTATGTGTGTAAGAGAAAGTATTAGATGAAACTTTTTGTCATGTGTTTAGTCCATGTATCTGTTTAAATAGTAAATCTATGCTCGAGTTCCAAAAAACCATTACAAGTTGAATCCAATTGACAAAATCATGAATATCAATATATATCTGAAAATTTCATGTATTGTTTATCCCCTATATAATAATAGCATAAGTTATCTGTCTGTCTGTCCTCGAATTTATGAAGCTGTTGAACCTGGAATAGATAGGGGCATTCATATTGAATTCTGGATGAGTTAGGGTTAGCAAAATTCAAAGCTAGTCTTTAAAACGTTCGAAATCCCCCTTCCTCCCCTTTTCGAGTGTTTAAGAGCATTATTTCAAGCCCTATTCCCTCAACAAAGAGCAGGCGATTAAATTTATCACATAATAAATAGGTAAAATAACATTTTGTTTTCCAGCATTATGACGTCATTCCTTTAATTATCTCATTTAATCATTTCTTACTTTAAATTATTTAAATATCGTGTGCATAATATTCATACGTTTTATCACTGAGCTTAGGTATTACGTAAATAATTTTCTTCTATATTTGGCTAAAATAATAGTTTAGGTACATATGTGGTAATTTAAAATTTAATCATGGATTATTTTTTGTTGCAAGGAAAATTTTATCACCGGTATTAACAACAAATTCTTTTCATAAAAGTATATTTCCCGGACTAATAAATATCTAACGTTTAAGTTATATATCTTTGAAAATTAAGAAGTTTGTTCGTTTGTGTGTTTGTTTTTTTATACATAACCATACGGTTTGACTAAATAAATTCAACGTGATTATAAACTGCATTCACGGTATCGGAAGACTTTAGAGTAAAATGAAATTGTTTAAAATGAAGTATATATATATATATATATATATATATATATATATATATATATATATATATGTATATATAGTAACGAAACGTAAACTAGATCAGGAAACTAATGTAGGCATTATGCATAAACCCCACAGACGGCCCGAGAACATTCGAAGGGATTTTCAAATCCTAAGTCAAGGACAAAAAAACCCTCGTTCCTTTTTTTTCCTTTTTTAATCCCTAACCTAAATTGACCACTGGGGGCTACAGTTCAAGCTCTCATATGAAGGGTCTAACCAATTATACTCTACATTGCCCTAGCGGCCAATTCAGGAAATTCCTAAACAAAAAGGAGATGCACGTTATCGGAGGCAGATTTTCCTACAGATTTTCAGAGTAATTTTGACTGAGATGTTCACCCAGGTGTTAAGGGCCTTTTACTTATAACTTCATGCAAGATGACCCCTCAGTTTGTCCTGTCCCTATAATGAAGTAAAAACCCGTCCTCCAACGTTCTGCTAATGAAGGTCTTTCACTAAAACTGTGTCATTTTATGGGCCATGGCTGCAACTACCCATCATGAAGTCCGTCTTACTACATATATATACATGTAATTATGAATATGAGAAAATTGTGTATATTTTGATCACTCAGGTTTATGTTTTTATTGAATTTCCATAGCTTTTATGTAATTTAACTTTGATTCACTACCTTAAATACAGTATTTAGAATTGTATCCTTTATATTTTATGGTATTATTGTATTTGTTTCCCAGTAAATTGTTCTTTAAAATTTATAGAAATATTTACTTAGTAAAAAACATTCTGACTTAGAAATTCTATATAATACTATTTATCGACTTAAAGATATTTATTTTATATTAAAACTCATATGTTACTCCATCATTCTTCTTTCAAGGAGCTACATCTTGTTACTGGCCAAGGTCGACCTTACTAGTTATTTCCATCTGGTCCCATTGATAGACAAGATCCCCCAGCTTCATTTATTAACAAGACCAAAGTTCCTCTCCCCCATTTCAAACTACCTAATTGGTGACCTTCCTCGTCTTCTGTTCCCCGTGTGATTAGTAAAAGTGAGCTTTTTTTACTGGGTTTGCATTGTCAGATCTGAATAAATATCCTAACCATCACATTCTATTGCATTTTATAAATTCAACAATATTAGGTTGCTTGTACCTTTGGTAAATATCAAAATTAAATAAAGACCTTTAGCTATTGCTCTCATGGACTACACCAGAAATGTTTCAATCAAACCAAACCTTTTAACATAACCAAAATCTCCACCGATTCAAACTACCTAATTGGTGACCTTCCTGGTCTTCTGTTCCCCGTGTGATTAGTAAAAGTGAGCTTTTTTTACTAGGTTTGCATTGTCAGATCTGAATACATATCCTAACCATCGCATTCTATTGCATTTTATAACTTTAACAATATTAGGTTGCTTGTACCTTTGGTAAATATCAAAATTAAATAAAGACCTTTAGCTATTGCTCTCATGGACTACACCAGAAATGTTTCAATCAAACCAAACCTTTTAACATAACCAAAATCTCCACCGATTCAAACCACCTAATTCGTGATCTTCCTCGTCTTCTGTTCCCCGTGTGATTAGTAAAAGTGAGCTTTTTTTACTGGGTTTGCATTGTCAGATCTGAATAAATGTCCTAGACATAGTTGTTTATTGCATTTTATAACTTTAATAATATCAGGTTGCTTGTACCTTTGGTAAATATCAAAATTAAATAAAGACCTCTAGCTATCGCTCTCATGGGCTGCACCAAAAATGTTTCAACCAAATCAAATCATTTAACAAGACCAAAGTCTCCACCGATTGAAACCACCTAATTCGTGATCTTCCTCGTCTTCTGTTCCCTGTGTGATTAGTAAAAGTGAGCTTTTTTACTGGGTTTGCATTGTCAGATCTGAATAAATTTACGAGCCATCGTAGTCTATTTTCTTTTATAACTTTAACAATATCAGGTTGCTTGTACCTTTGGTAAATATCAAAATTAAATAAGTACCTCTAGCTATTGCTCTCATGGACTACACCAAAAATTTTACTTGAACTTTTACTCTCAAAGGTTAATAATTTATTTTCATATAGTTTGGTTATTGCCAGCATTCACTCCCATAAAAGAGAATAGATCGTATTAGGGTTTTATAAATGTTAATTTTAGCGTTTAAACTGACAAATCGAGATTTCAACTGGTTTTTGTGGAGATTATAGCTTTTATCTGACATGGCAATCCTATTGTTTAGCTCTATGTTCAAATCATTGTTAGTGGTAATGATAGATCCAAGATATTTGAATTGTGACATTATTTCAAAGGGGTAATTTTTCAATGAAGTTGCTCCACATTATTTGGTTGAAAAATAGGTGTAATTTACAAGCAATTAAAGTAGTTATGGCTATGTAAACAATTGCTCAAATTTCTATGTATTCCTTTAATTGAAGACGTCTTATCTTCTTCAAAAGTAATGAAAACATCGCAATTATTCAGCTTCAATAAACTTGCTTTTTACACTCAAGAATCGTCATCATTTACTCTTAACTTCAAATTCCGAATAATTCATCAAGTAGAAATATTATCAACACTTTATTTCGGGAATCATATATTCAGAAAATTTGTTGGTTAAAATTTTAGTCTCCAGCAAAGAAACAAAATGGTGTCAGATAGTTTCCTTGCATAAAGTAACGCCGCTGGCTAATTATACGCGAATTATCCAAAATTGCTTCTTTTATTTTCCTCTACGAACAATGGCCGTAATGACACTGCTAAAAGGGCAGTTTACGAAAATAGATAATGATGATCAGCAATTACACAAAATTATTAAAAAGTGCTTATAATTTACCCTTTTTTGTCTTGCGACAGTTTAAGGATCATTAATTTCTTGCACAAAGTCATTAATTTTAGAGCATTGTTATTAAAAGATATTTCTCAACATACACAAATTAAATATTTCACATAATGAATGAATAAATTATGCTCTTTAAAATTCTTAATTGGACATAATTTACTGAAGATGGGAAAGATGAAAATTCTTCGCTAGACCACAGTAGTTAATGTTCAAAAAATGTTTGTAAACATAAACATTAGCAACAGAATGTTTTATTTCCAATAAATATTTAATATTAAATTTTTATATCCTTTTGTGAAGCTGAAAAAATACTAATTATTTTACTTAAAATGAAATAAGCAAAACACGTTTGTAACGAAATGATGCTAAGTAGGAATGAATTTACTTCTTCCATGTTTGGTAAGGATAGTTAAACCTTTGTGTAAAATCAATATAATCTAAAAAACTTCCGAGTACAGGGTTACTTGTGAACTAACAGATGCATGTATATCCAGAACTTAAACTATTCTGTCATAACTTTCAGTTGAAAATAAATATGTAAAAATATAATTCCATTATACCGTTTTAAATGGACCGATTGCATTTTATTGCACAATTGAATGAATCAATAAACGTTTATAACAAAGGAATGAAAACTAAGAAAGAAATTGTCAATTTCTGGTTAGATTGCAAGAATTGCTCAATTGATCAGGATAACTTAAAAAATATAGGGTAATTGTACGCTACTTAAAGATGTAGTTATTCCTACCGTATTTCAAAAATATAGTTATTCATATCTTTTTTTTATAAATATAATTATTCATACTCTATTTCAAGATAGAGTTATTCATACTGTCATGAATTGACAATTTTTTTTATTCCTATTTAGATGTGTTGACTAGCAAAACACACGTAGCTCGAAAATATCCCTACACAATCCATTTTTAAAACAATTGAATTAATTACGATTTTATAACTTCACATAAACTCATTATACAGCTCAGCAACACCGTTTCTCACAAACCTTAAAAAAACGGGAAAAACCCTTCTGCTCGAAGTAGAAGTTGTAGTTCTTTTGACATCCTACATGAGATGGAAAAGTTGTAGTTCTTTTGACATCCTACGCGAGATGGAAAAGTTGTAGTTCTTTTGACATCCTACGCGAGATGGAAAAGTTGTAGTTCTTTTGACATCCTACGCGAGATGGAAAAGTTTTAGCTCTTTTGACATCATACGCGAGAGGGAAAAGTTGTAGTTCTTTTGACATCGTATGTGAGAAGAAAAAGTTGTAGTTCTTTACAATACCCTATTTCAAAATATACTTATTCATACCCTATTTAAAAATATAGGGATATTTATACACAAAAAAGTTTTAATATATTACGGAAGTCTACAAAATTTAAAATATACAGAGTTGCTTATACACTATTCGTAAATTCATATCTTTAACTGGTTGTTCACAACTCACAGCTGAAACAATTGTAAAAAATAACTAATTCAATTATTCCTTCGCAATTGAACCGATGACATTTTATTACACTATTCAAGAAATGAAGACCATTTGTAATTAGGAAAGAAATTACCATTGTCCAGTTCAGTAAGATTTCTAAATTTTAATATAGTTTAAATTGATAAAAATAAATCTACAAAGTTTTAAAAATATTGATTTACTTATTTACTATTCGCATGTATAGAATTTTAACCATTTGTTCACAACTTACAGGTGAAAAAAAAGTTATAAAAAATAACTAATACAATTACTTCTTAGTAAATGAACTAATGATATTTTATTACACTACTCAAGCAATCAAGAACGTTTATAATGAGGGGACGAAAAATGATTACTAATTTCCAATTCAGTAAAACTGCTACAATTTAATATAGCTGAAAATGATCAAAGTGGTTTCCAATAATGGGTTACTTATACACTAATAAGTAATTCAATTTCCTGAGCTTAAATCACACGGCCACAATGAGCTAATGCAGAAAGATGAAAGTGATTAATTTCCATATATCCCAATAAAGGAATAGATAATATTTTATTACTATACGAGTAAAGCAACCATACATAATGCAATTATGGGGACAAGTTGAAAATCAACACAGGAATTACCCCTTCCCTGTAGATTGCTTATTACCGCTTTATATTGACTGCATCAATTTACTTATCCTCTGTAAGGAACCGCCTCAAATGAATTTCAACGGCCCGTGCTTATTTCCATAAATGCTGCTTTTATATAGAATGGCAATATCAAAATCCCACCCCTCTTTTGTTCCGTATATTGGAAGGGGGTGGCTGGATGACACAGCTGTACTGAAAACCCTAGATTTCCCAGAGAAGGTAATCGGTGAGTGAGCGAGTGAAGCAGACGTCTCTCCTATTAATATCTTGTGTCCCTTTTTTTAGGCAAGATAAACATTAAGTATGGAATTTTTATGTTTTTGTTTTAGCGAAGCTTAATATAATAATACTAGCATATAGCCCGTCATATGACGGGATTAGAAATTTTTTTTATTTTGCAGAATTGTAAAGCACCCTAATAAATAGGTAAACAATGGTTTGTTTTTTGGCTGAGAATTATCTGGTACAAGATCAATAATTTGTTTATCTTCATAAACAAATACAGTAAAATGAAGAATTGGTTGAGATCCAAATGCGATTTTCTTGAAAAATCAAGTTTCAGAGACGAACCAATGGCAGGATTTGGCCCTCCAAACTTGGAGCCGTTGAAGCCTAGAGTTAGGGGGGAATCAAAATGAATGGGGGAGGATTGAAACCTAAGTTTCATGATCCAATCAAAACACAAGGGCTAATAAAACAGGGGCCTACTGTCTAAAGCAGATTTGATATGGTTATGAATAACCATTCCAGCAGTGGGATTCGAACCTACCAATTTCAACACCGAAAAAACTTGTCCTACACATTTGTTTCCGATGAGTCAGAGTAGAACAAAACCTATTAGATGTACCAATAAACAATCTGTAGCCTATAAAAATTTGCCGACTACTTTGATGAAATGTTCTTATTAAACCCTTACATAGGACGGTATGAAAAAAACTGGATTCCCCAAGGGAATGAACAGTTGATAAAATTCGAGAACGTCTGAAGGCAGTGAGCAGACCATCAGGTACACGAGTTCAACAACGTCAATTTGTACAATTCCCCTCGTCACTCGGGGCATCCGAGAGCTGGGGTAGATTTGTGGGGGGAAAGGAAAGTTTTGGAATTGGAGGTGAAACTTTTCGAACGATTTTTTCCTCCTTTTCCACCCCTGTTGCCTTTTTGACCGATTGAGTTAACTGGAGAGGGAGCAGACGGTAATAGGGTGAACGATGATGATGATCGTTTGGCGCCTTGCTTCAACAGCAAAAAGAGTGAGACATTTGGCAACACCCGATCATAACGAGGGAGAAGGGTATATATTTAGCAGTGAAAGTCAAATGATCCCATTATGGTAAAAAAAAACATACATGTATTTTTATGCATATGCGCGTATATACGTATGTGTGTATGCCCATACATGTTTACACACACAAACACGTATAAGCATATATATATATATATATATATATATATATATATATATATATATATATATCTATATACATATATATATGTATGTATATATATATGTATACATGTGTATATATGTATATATATATATATATATATATTTAAATATATATATTATATATATATATATATATATATATATATATATATATTATAATATATCCAGAAATCTCAAAATTAAAAGAAGTGTTTGCTGCTTAAATTCTTTAAACCATTCTCACAAAGTTAACTCTGAAATAAATGCTAATTTTCTGTTCAGTCACCACATTTTCCAACTGGCTCACTCATATGGCTCACTTGTTTGATGATCTGTATGACTGTTAATAACACTGACTAAGCTGTTCTCTTCTTTGAAAGAATTTCTCGCTCTGAGGCCAACTTTGTAACTTAAATGTGTTTTAGTGTATCATTAATTGCTCTGCTCTTCTAGGAGAAAGGTCGTTTTTCGTAGTCTTTAAATAAAGTAAAGTTTCATCACGAAATTCGCTGCCTTCTTGTAATGGAGCCACGAAAGCCTATTTATTAGGCTCACTCATTGATCAGTAAACCAGGGCGATTAAAAGAAATAGTTGCTAAAATTAAATTGTAGCCAGCAGATTAATTTCACCATGTTACATATATGTATGTAAGGAAAACTAAACTAGATCGGGAAACTAATGAAGGCATTTCGTATAAAGCCCCAAAGTCACCCCGAGAAAATTCTGAAGGATTTTCAAACCTTAAGTCAGGGGCAAAAAAACCCGCGTCCGTTTGCTTTCCCCTTTTTAATCCCTAACCTAAATTGACCATTGGGGCTACCGTTCCCACTCTTAGAGAAGGGGTCAAACCAATTATAACCCTATATTGCCCTAGCGGCCAATTTGGGAAATTCATAAAACAAAAAGAATATGCACGCTATCGGAGGCATATTTTCCTTGAGTTTTTCATAGAAATTATCACTGAGATGTGGATCCAGGTGTTAAAGGCATTTTACTTATAGCTTCATGTTAGCTGCCCTCCCCCCCCCCCAGTTTATCCTTTCTCTATAATGAAGTGCAAACCCGTCCTCCAATGTTATGTTAATAAAGGTCTTTTACTATAACGGTGTCATTTTCATGGGCTATGACTGAAAACACCAATAGTGAAATCTGTCTTATTACATGTATATGTATATAAGTGTGTGTGTGTGTGTGTGTGTCGTTATAACCAAACGCACAGCTGGATAGGTATCAGTCATGGCAGTTGTAGTGTACAGGCAACAGGTTGCTGTTTCAAATAATAAAGGATACTTATTGACGCTATCACCATTGATTGGATAATCACTTTATTTTAGGGACAAAGTGCGAAATCATCTTGAAAGAAGAATATAAGTATATCTCTGAAAATATATAAGATAGCATGTAGGCCCCTTTTTTCTGAATGTCCTAAACAAGTCGCTAGGTCTGTTTAAAATTTTAACAGGTAAAATTTTAAGATATCTTGCCTGAGGGCATGAACTGTATCCCAAGTAGTCAGTTCAGACTATAATTTTATATCTCACCAGACTATCTTATAAATTTGAATGAATCTATGAATCTTAACTATTATATATATTATAAATTCGAATGAATATATGAATCCTAATTATTATAGGCATTTGATCAACAGAAATTCTTGTAATGTAATTAAAACATGTGATGTTATATTTTATTTATTCCTCAATACATTTTATGTGTTAAATTACCTTATCTGTTGTTACAAAATGTCCTGTAGCAAAGCAAGTTGTCGCAATGTAAATGTATTGACATAGCTCCTAATAACTTGAATTATTAATTCAATTCATTTTTAAATGTATTATGAATCTTCAATAACTAAAACATATTTTAAACTTTTGCGTTCCAAAAATAATTCTAATAATATGTATTGAATTTTTATTTTTGCCACTAACCTCTATGCCCAATTGCTTCGTGAAAAGTTCTACAAAATGCGGAGTTATTTTATGAATTTTCGTATACTACAGAATTTATTGATTTTTAGAATGTATAAAAAAATCTAGTATATCTTTGTAAATAAAATTTTTTAATGCATGTGAAACTTTATTTTTAACTGGGCTTTAAATTGTATGTTCCCATAAGGGAACGTTGATATATAAAAAGTTTATCAAACGAGCCCTTTAACTAAAGCTGTGTAAATAACCTCTATATTCCTCCTACACAGCACATAGATTTACTGAAGGAATCATACAACACAGAACAGATCTGGTGAAATTCCATATCCAATGATTATTCTCACATGTAATGCCAATGTGAGCTTTCCTGTCGGAGGGTGTGGAGAAATCGAAATTTGATCTGATGACGTCATAATTTAAATGACGATTATTATTCTTTTACGTTTTTTTTATGTTTAGATTTTAATTTATCGTTCGGCACTCTCTCAAGTTTCTGTATTAATAACGAATAAAGAGGTTAAAAAGGGAGTTGTTCAAAAATTTACGCTGTATTTTATACAAACAATTTTATACATTTTTTAAAGGAATTTACTTCGTTATATGGTAAATTCAACAGAGGGTAATCCTTGCCCCCTGGTGCACCACTAATTGTGTGTACCTAGGATATATGGTCCATAACTCTGGTTGTACCTTGTGATAAAGAAATAAGTTTTAAAACCATCAGCCGTTAGATGAAATAAACCTACCTTAATCTAAGCTGATTACTAAGCCCAATTAGGTAATGATTGCCAACAATTAGCCTTGAATTGACAGGAGTGCGATTTTGATAAAGTATAGTAGAAGACGAATAAATTTTCTCACTTCTTAATGAAAAATCATCTCCTGCATGCAGTTCTGTAAAAGATAGTTAATTTCTAATTGCGTGAAATGAAGTTTTCATCGTTCCTTCTTTCTTCCTCGATCAACTTCCACTTTTGAAAATAAATCAGCGTTCTTATAATTCAGTGCGCATGGCAAAGTCATTTTTATCGGGCCTCGCAATCAAACAGAGAGCAGCAGTCAACTTCTCTGTCGGCATTCGTGCAAAGCTGCGGGCAGCAGAATCTTTTTTGTTCATCGAATTCGTTATCAATTTATATGGCCCCTTCGGCTATTTATTATAGCAAATTGGCCACCGATCTTACTTGTAATTCAGCCATCAACCTTGGCCCATTCCATGGCGTGACGCTATTACAAAGCCTTTCCAATTAACGGCGGCAGAAGTTCTAATCTGTATCGATAAACGCTTGCGATTCGGAATAAATAGTGAATTAAGGTGTAAAGCAGTTTCGAAACATCTGCAGAAAACTCATTCCGAGAAATCCCATCCATAATTCTCTACTCCTTCCCCCCATCTCTTTTTCCTTCCGCCTCCCTTACACCTTTCCTCATTCGTCATTTATTTCAATGCCTGATTAAGATCTGTTGCCTGTTGCACACCTCCATACCCGGTTCAGCTGCGGGAGTACATTGAATCAATGTTGAAAAAGGGATGTCCTGGCAGACATTTCTAATTTGAATGGTGAGGAAAATTAATTTGAAGTGTTAAATTGGATTGGTATCAACGCCCGACAGCTTGTAATGAAATGATTTCAGAAATAAAACCTGGCAGATGCACCGAAATGTGTGAACTAACTAATCTATAACCTTTAATTCTATTTCAGTACTAAATAGAATTGGGGGAAAATGTGGGCTCGGCCTTTTTTTTCCTTTTACAAGTGTATATCTAACTAACGCGGTTATTAATTAACGTCATGTGAGTTTTACAATTATAACCTTTTTTTCCTTTTTATATTATAATAGAAAAAAATCTATATTGAAAAATACTTTTTTCATATAAGCCTAAGAGTAGATCAATTAACAAATTAACATTGAGAACATTACTCTGTTATTCAACTCATCCAATATTATATATATTTGATACAAAGAGTAATTTTTGTTTTAAATAAACTTTTTCAAATTAACCAGTACGTATACTCAAATACAGACACACATACTCATATTTAAGCATGTATATGTGTGTGAGTGTGTAATGCACACAAATATTAACACGTTGACTGCAAGACGCATTTTCGACGATTTGCCGCCGGCGTGAACTTTTCATTATGTGATGCTTATGCTGAAATGCTATTTGCAGAAGATAAAATGAGTTATAAAATCATGCTTGAAACAGTTTTCGTGGTGAGGGTGACTGGTGACTCCCACGGCGCGGGAGGCAATTGTTACGATTGTCCTTTTTTTCAAACAATCATTCTTCGATTGCTAAGTGATTGCTCTCATTCAATAGCATTCAAAGCAGATAGGAAGAACTAGAACAAAGAATTTGACTAAACAAGTGGTGACATATTGTTCCGATTTCGTTGATTCACCTTTGCTTTGCCTGGAATGCTTCATTTCAATCTGACTCATTGCAATATGAACTGATGAAATGTATGTTTTTCATGTACTAGTAAAATTATTTTTGTATGTTCTATATCGCATTAATTTCTTCTAACCAATATAATAATAGTGGTATTATTGAAAAAATTATCAGTATCCATATTTACTGTAATTATGTAGTTTTATTATTTTCTGCGTCGCCGGAACCCCATAGCAGTCAACGTGTTAATGAAGGAACGAATAAATACTGAAGACTCACAGTCAGTGGCGAGATAAATCTTTTACTCCCCTTGTTTAAACTGGCAACGGCACTGTATCCAAGTCGAGTGCCGGTCAACGTTGACCCATAGCAGTCAACGTGTTAATGAAGGAACGAATAAATACTGAAGACTCACAGTCAGTGGCGAGATAAATCTTTTACTCCCCTTGTTTAAACTGGCCACGGCACTGTATCCAAGTCGAGTGCCGGTCAACGTTGACCCATCGTCAACGTGTTAATGAAGGAACGAATAAGTACTGAAGACTCACAGTCAGTGGCGAGATAAATCTTTTACTCCCCTTGTTTAAACTATAAAATAAACTTTGTAACGGTCTTTCTATTTTCTCTTTAATGATTGTAATGAATGTTTGAATATAATCTCTAGTTAAGTATCAACACCATTATGCGTTGTCCAAGGTAAATCCAATTTTCTTGTCTAAATGCGGTATAAAGGGTATTTTTTAAATTTCTTTAAAGTTTTCAATCTCTGGTCAATTGATAGATAAAGCCGTAGCTTTTATCCCCTTGTACACATGTTTAAAATATCTTTAATCCACACTGTAGGAAGCCAAAAGATTCAAAAGAAAAAAATTAACTTTGCTTCAGTAAATACACATTGGAACTTTCTGATGATTTATAAATTCAAAAATTTTCCAGGCTAAATTAAAGAGTTATATCTCCAAAACTGAATCTTAAAGTATTGTAGCCTGTAAAGCAGTACTGAATCTCCAACAACTAAAATAAATGTGATTAGAGGCAACACGACAAAAAAAGTTTAATATAAGAATGTACAGTTTTGTATATGCTTCATGAAACAGAATTTTCTGGATAACTACAGATTTTGTACGGTAGAAGAGTTAAAATTAATTGGAGGAAATTTTTATGGAAGCAGTGAATCTCCAAAAACTGCTTGATTATCCTTTTTAATGTTAAATGGCCTGGGAATATGCACGACATTGAAAGTAAGTCTAGAAATGTATTCACTTACAATGTCCATGAATGTGTTTTTCCCTTCTTTTGTAATCCTTGTTCCATGGATGCTTCTCAAACTTAAGCTTCAAAAAATTTGAAAGAGAGGTTCGGAGAAGAAATAAATGAAACATGACAACTTTTTAAACGAGGAATTTTGTAATTATTTGTATGTGGTAAAAAGCAAAACGACAGAAGAACATGTAGCAAGAAATATAAGAAAAAACGCTTAGAGAGAAAACAACGCTTTAAGCAAGAAAACTTCTTGGCTGGGAACTTAGCCAAGTTCCATGCATACAAATATGAATAACTTTCTTTAAAATTCTGATTTCTAGTCTTTAATTCAGCAAAATTATCAACTTACACATCTTTCCAAAAACACAGTTTGATTTTATAGAAATTCTCGATGAGTCACTGCCATTTATCAGTCCAAACTTTTGAACTCGATGAACTCTTGTTATAAATAGTTAAATTATTTGTACATTAAAATAATTTCAATATTTACATGAAGCATATCTTATCAGTGACGTAAGAAATTAAAAAAACATATGTCATACACGTAATATTTTTTTTCTTGAAATTGAACTATTTTCAGGATAATTCTTTATATTGAACTGTCGTATGATAAAACATAATTTCAATTAGACGTTTTTGTCCTACGATGGTTATTTGGTTTCGGTAAACCTTATTTAATCCCAATGTGGAATGGATTTCGTGGAATCAGCTAAACTGTAGGTGGATCATTATATCGAGTTGTAAAATAGACCGTAAACACTCCAAACCAAAAGAAAATCATGCATCAGTATTTTTTCTCCCTCTCAAATGTAGCTATCCCATAAAAACCTCCTCTGGAACCAACGGACCCAGAGGTGACTCCTAGTCAAACAACAGTTGGTCGATTTATATTTTACATAAATTTAGTTAGAATTAATGAATTCTTTGAAAACAGATGGCACTGTATCCAAGTCGAGTGCCGGTCAACGTTGACCCATGGCAGTCAACGTGTTATGTATGAACGAATAAGTACAAAAGACTCACGGTCAGTGGCGAGTTATGTCTTTTACTCCCCTTGAAAACTGGCCACGGCACTGTATCCAAGTCGAGTGCCGTCAACGTTAATGGCAGTCAACGTGTTAATGTATGAACGAATAAGTACTAAAGACTCACGGTCAGTGAGTTATGTCTTTTACTCTCCTTTTTAAACTGGCCACGGTACTGTATCCAAGTCGTGCCGTAACGTTGACCCATGGCAGTCAACGTGTTAATGTAGGGATGAATAATACTGAAAGACCACAGTCAGTCGAGTTAAGTCTTTACTCCCCTTGTTTAAACTCCACGGCACTAATCCAAGTCGAGTGCCGGTCAACGTTGACCCATGCAGTCAACGTGTTAATGTATGAACGAATAAGTACTAAAGACTCACGTCAGTGGCGATTATGTCTTTTACTCCCCTTTTTAAACTGCCACGGCACTATATCCAAGTCGAGTGCCGGTCAAGTTGACTGAGTCAACGTGTTAATGTATGACGAATAAGTACTAAAGACTCACGGTCAGTGGCGATTAAGTCTTTTTATTTCCTTGTTTAAACTGGCCACGGCACTGTATCCAATCGAGTGCCGGTCACCGTTGACCCATAGCAGTCAACGTGTTAATGAAGGAACGAATAAATACTGAAGACTCACAGTCAGTGGCGAGATAAATCTTTTACTCCCCTTGTTTAAACTATAAAATAAACTTTGTAACGGTCTTTCTATTTTCTCTTTAATGATTGTAATGAATGTTTGAATATAATCTCTAGTTAAGTATCAACACCATTATGCGTTGTCCAAAGTTTTTTTGCAGGCTAAATGCGGTATAAATATTATTTTCTTTAAAATTTATTTTAAGTTTTTAATCTCTGGTCAATTGGTAAATAAAGCCGTACGCTTTTATCCTCTTGTACACATGTTTAAAATATCCTTTAATCCAGAATCTAGAAAGCCAAAAGAAAAGTCTAACGAAAGAAATGAAGCTTTGCTTCAGTAGATACACTTTGGAAACTTTCTGATGATTTAATAATGCCTCAATTTCCAGGCTTAAATGAAACAGAGTTATATCTATCTAAACTGGATCTTAAATTAATTCTAACCTGCAATAGCAGTACTGAATCTCCAACAACTAAAATAAATGTGATTAGAGGCAACACGACAAAAAAAGTTTAATATAAGAATGTACAGTTTTGTATATGCTTTCATGAAACAGAAGTTTCTGGATATCACTACAGATTTTGTACGGTAGAAGAGTTAGTTGTAATTGGAAGGAAAATTTTCTCCTGGAAGTTTTAGCCTGCATGCGAATCTCCAAAAACTGCTGTATATTATCCTTTCTTAAATGTTAAATGGCCTGGGAATACACCCGACAACACTTGAAAGTAAGTCTAGAAATGTATTTATATCATTGTACAATGTCCACTGAATGTGTTTTTCCCCTTCTTTTGTAATCCTTGTTCCATGGATAGGAAGAATCCCGATTCCGTTTCCTCAAAACTTAAGCTTCAAAACGAATTTGAAAGAGAGGTTCGGAGAAGAAATAAACTTCTGAAACTGATAATGAGCAAAACTTTTTAAAAGGAGAGTTTTGCAATTATTTGTATGTGGTAAAAATTAAAACGACAGAAGAATGCTTTAGCAAGAAATATAAGAAAAAACGCTTAGAGAGAAAATACAACGCTTTAAGCAAGAAAACTTCTTGGCTGGGAACTTAGCCAAGTTTCACTGCATACAAATATGAATAACTTTTTCTTTAAATTCTGATTTCTAGTCTTTAATTCAGCAAAATTATCAACTTACACATCTTTCCAAAACAACAGTTTGATTGGGTTCTAGACATTTGTCTATACAATGATCCGGCATTGATTTATAAATTCCGTCGACTGCGAGTGGAGTCACAGTCCAATTAGATCTTGGTTAAACTGTGTAAATTAACGTGTATATA
Organism: Pardosa pseudoannulata; assembly: GCA_032207245.1. Lineage (NCBI taxonomy): Eukaryota > Metazoa > Arthropoda > Arachnida > Araneae > Lycosidae > Pardosa > Pardosa pseudoannulata. The sequence continues at coordinate 19,116,679 of CM063500.1, read as the reverse complement.
AATTTAAAAAGTTTTGTAAATAAATAATTTAATTATTTTATTTGCTTGTAGTCTCTTGATCTAAGTTAGCTTAAGAGCATGAGATAAATTTAAACACAATGCAACCACTGACAACAATTTTTTTATCCAATTAGCTTAAGATGATTACTGCTAACAAGTAAAAGACCTTAGGAGAGATACACAACAGTTATTATTAAAAACTTTTAAAAAGTTTTAAAAAGTGGAAAGTTGTGATTAAAATAAATCACATAATAATAATGTTTTGTCAATGTCGGGGACAGCAAATCTGTTCCTTTAGTTAGATCAATTACGGTATCACAATACTATTTTTAGAAAATGTTTTAATACAATAAGTGAATAACTATAACTACCGGGGATAACAAATCTGCACCTCTAGTTAGATCCATTACGGTATCACAATACTATTTTTAGAAAATGTTTTAGTATAAAATGTCAATAACTATGTATATACAATAACATAATAATAATGTTTTATCAAGGTCTGGGACAGCAAATCTGTCCCTCTAGTTAAATACATTATGATATCACAATACTATTTTTAGAAAATGTTTTAGTATAATATGTCAATAACTATGCATATATCAATAACATAATAATATATATATGCCAAGGTTGGGATTATATATATAAATATATATATATATATATATATATATATATATCAATAATAATGATTTGTCAAGGCCTTGGGTAGCAAATCTCTCCCTCTAGTTATCCATTACGGTATAAAAATACTATTTTTAGAAAATATTTTAGTGTAATATGTCAATAACTATTATATATCAATAACATAATAACAGCGTTTTGTCAAGGTCGAGGACAACAAATCTGTACCTCTAGTTTGATCCATTAAGGTATCACAATACTATGTTTAGAAAATATTTCAGTTTAATATGTCAATAACTATATTAGGAATTATTTTTTTCTAATTTATAAAAATTTTAAATATTGAAAAAATATTTCTGCAGATTAAATATATTTCTACCTCTAGAAAATTTTATCTAAATAATAAATATATTTTTTTAGGGTCAGGGGCAGCAAATCTGTCCCGGATGGCAAAATCTTACGCTACGCCACTAAGGGTAAAATAGAAACGATTTTTCTTGTTACTATCAGGAACTAAATTCCGCAATATTTATACCTATCACAAACCCCCAATAAGCAGGTTAGAAGTAAAAAAACAATAATAAAGTCGCGGATAAAACACTGGGAGACCTTTTTTCCCCCCTTCAATTATAATTTATATCTTCCTCCCCGTTAACATTGGCAGCTCGGAAGCGGCAAAAGGCAATTTTTTCGCCCACAGTTTAGAGAGATTCTTTTTTTCACCTCTCGACTTATTAGAAACCATTTCTTTTTCTTATTGTGCATTTAAGAAAAGGGGAGGGAGGGAAAAGAGTGAATACCGCTCGCTTCCCCCTTCTCGTCCCTTCAGATATGTGTTTGTGTACACGAGCCTATAATTATATCACTTCGCCGATCGAGTAGGTGCAAACGTGAAGTATCCTCGTTGCACTTTCCCAGATAGACAGAGCTGCCACAAGTCGGAGCAAGGCCAGCAGTTATGCAACCCTGGACGAAATTATTGCAAGATGTCGCCCCTGATATAGATTAGTATAGAATTTTTTCATAGGACGAGGAACTTTTTTTGAAACCAGTGCATAAACATAAAATAAATATTTGTTTTTCTCACCTCAAATATTTTACAACACTCGTTACTAATTCTTATTACAGTAGACTCTCGATTTTTTCCCGCTTCAGCTGGAAATACAGACAACTTTCTGCCAAACATGGATTCAAAGCTGTTACTAATTAAGCTGGAACTACTCGAGGAACACTTGTAGCTTTTAGAATCCTACAGACACGAGCAACATTGCCCTCCCCCTGAGTGGTCCTCGTAATTTAGAAGCAGCAACCAAACACTGGTTGGGTTGATCAATTTTGTGACAAACCCCGTTGTCACAAAGCACTTTTTTCTTATATAGTAGACTTCTGCAGTATCCGAGATTGTCGGGAAAGTCCTCGTCTTAGACACGCGAATACCTTAATCAATATTATCGTCCTCTTTTGTAGGAATTTCATTTTTTTCATCTAATAAAATTACCCTTCAAGAATGATCTTTTCTTTTTCTTTTACCTTTCTCGGATAATCCGCATCCCGGGTAACCTGTTCCTGGCTAATCAAGAGTTTATTCTATAAGGGTTCTCAGGCAGTGATTGTGTCGATCAGTTTTGTGACAAACCACGTTGTCCCAAAACACTGTTTTCTTATGCAGCAGAATCTCAATTAACCGGGATAGTTTTAAAATGCCTCGTCCTGGATAAACAATCACTATAATAATAGAATTTATTCAAATTTTTGATGAACATTTCTGAAATAATGTGAAAAATGTAAAATTATTGTAGATTAGGGTATTAATAGTTTAGTTAATACAAAAGAAAGAGACATTTCTAATGTTATTTAGATGTACGTTTATTACAAGAAAAAATGAATGTAATTTATGTTACTGTTTTATGAAGAATGAAATGTTAGAGATCTATTTTTGTTTTTAACCCTTTGCACTCCAGCCTAGTAACTCATAGAGGATACCAATAACTCCAGCACTATATTAGTTACAAGTACATACCTGTGATGTAAAAGAAAAATGGAGTCGCATAAAATGGAGTATAGTGATCATTATTGAGTAGGTTCACCTTGTCGCCGTAGCCGTGATAGTGGATTTAATGTTAGCATTTTAATGTCGCAAATACGGCGACAACGGAGTGCAAAGGGTTAATTTACTCTTCGAAGACTTTAACCCCTTCCCGGTTTTTCCCGAGCTGAACTCAGGCAGGTGAAATGTACCATCCTGACTCATCCCGAGTGTAGCTCGGGCACTGTGAAATTTTACACTGTGCAATCAGTCTTTCCCGAATTATCTCACATGTGCGTTTTATGGTTTCGAATGCTTTTCTGGCTACTAGATTATTTGCTGCTCAAAGAGAGACAGCAGAGGGAAGAAGGTAAAGAGAAACACAAGGTTCTACTGTCCAGATTGCGATGTTGGACTCTGTGCAGTACCGTGTTTTCGATTGTATCGTACACGACAAAATTTTGATTAATGATATCATAATAATTTATGTAAATGCATAGGATATAAATAAAATTTAATTCAAGATAAAAGCTAGGTATTCTAAGCTTTATATTTATAGTTAGTGTGAATTGACTCCAAAGTCTAATGATTTCTGCCGTACAGAAAGCAAAATATACATGTAAATTACTCATTTGTTTAAACTGATTTTTTTACATTAATTTTTAGGAAATTATGTATGCGAATGATGCTACTATATATTTAAAAAGCTATGTATGTATAAAAATAAGCATAAAATATTTGACATTTTTTGACCCATAATCCCGAATAAAAATGAACCTGGAAGGGGTTAACTACGAAAATTTTTAACATCAATTTTTCAGTAGGAGTTTATTATCTTTATTCCAAATAATTAATGTCTCATTATTTACTGATGAGTCCTGACTTAATTTTGGATGAATTACAAAATTATCTTCATGAAAATTCCATGTTTGTTTTCTGTACAACAGATGACATCATCCGCGACAGAATATCATCGTCACTTAAAATTCCGATTCCGAATCTTCGTTAATGCATTGTTATACTGCGTAGAATAATGGCCCAATGAGCAGGAAGCTGCTCTTCGGTAATACAGTTCCTGGTTTCGAATCCCAGTTGGCATGTATGTTCGCCCAAGTGGCATTGTCAACAACAACAAAAACAGTACATGAACTTAAAATCATGAGATTCTCCGGATCCCTCTTCTCCCCTTAATCAAAAGCCTGGAATAAAACTTTGTATATCTTTATGGGGGAAGGGGTTAAAAAGAGGATACCTGTTTTTAAAAATAATCTATTATTTTTAAAAATCAGGATTTTTGAAAAAACAAAAATAAATGTTTCATAAAGTTAGAGTCCAGTTAACAGTGCAAGTACATTTCGCAGAGGAATTGTACCGGGAGCGGGCGTTTTGCACTTAAATTTAGTTATTCAGTTAAATCTCAATAGATCGAAAATTATTTAATTTTTTAACCAACTTTTCGTATTTTATATTGAAATATATAAACAAATATATAAATAGACAAATAAACAAATATATATATATATATATAAATACAAATATATATATAATATATAAATATACATATATATAATATCATTTTCGCAAGGATAAATAAAAAGTTAATTTTAAATCTAAATTGATTTTTTAATCAACCTTCCCGTTCTGTGGTTCCGCATCGACTGATGTAAAAACTAGTTTTTATTTGTCTAAATTTTTCCAGAATCTATGTAGTAGACAAGAACATTCGGCTTCGTTTTCTGTATATTACGGTTATTTTTGTACCCACAAACAAACCATGTTGTTACACTAACCCGTACTAGTACGTGACCCGCGCTCAAGTATCAATCGTCAGAAAACGTACTAACTAGTACGTGTCCTGAGCTCAAGTATCAATCGTTAGAAAACTTACTTGTACCCGCATACAATGTGTTAAATAATTTGTAACACACATTCATTTCAATCTAACTGATATAAATATGGAATAAAATATATCCCTTTACATACTTTATGGTTGTTTTGTTTGTATTTAAGAATGTGGTACTTGAAGCACAAATTTAAATTATATTTATAAAGTAAGTGTCAAGTTAAATAACTAGTAAGAAATATTAATTTCAATATAATTTATATAAATATCAGAAATTCATATAGTATATTTTATGGGGGTTTTGTTTGTATTTAAGAATGTGGTACTTGAAAAAATCAGGATTTTTGATAAAACAAAGATAAATGTTTTATAAAGTTAGAGCCCAGTTAAATAATTTGTAAGAAACTTTAATTTCAATCTAATTGATACAAATATGGAATAAAATTATCACTTTACATATTTTATGGGGTTTTTGCTTGTATTTAAGACTGTGGTACTTGAAGCACAAATTTAAATTATATTTTTAAAGTAAGTTTCATGTTAAATAACTAGTAATAATTATTAATTTCAATATAATTTTTATAAATATGAGAAATTCATTTTGTATATGTTATGGGGGTTTTGTTTGTATTTAAGATTGTAGTACTTGAAAAAATCAGGATTTTTGATAAAACAAAAATAAATGTTTTATAAAGTTAGAGCCCAGTTAAATAATTTGTAAGAAACTTTAATTTCAATCTAATTGATATAAATATGGGATAAAATATATCATTTTACATATTTTATGGTTGTTTTGTTTGTATTTAAGAATGTGGTACTTTAAGCACAAATTTAAATTATATTTATAAAGTAAGTTTCATGTTAAATAACTAGTAAGAATAATTAATTTCAATATAATTTATATAAATATGAGAAATTCATTTTGTATATTTTATGGGGGTTTTGTTTGTATTTAAGATTGTGGTACTTGAAAAAATCAGGATTTTATAGTTATAAAGTTAAAATAGTATGTTTTTTTTATAGTTTATTATGATAATTTCTTTTTACATATTTTATGGGGGTTTTGTTTGTATTTAAGATTGTGGTACTTACTTTTTTAAAATTTAATAACTATTTTATATAATATAATGTTTAAATATATAATTCATGTAATTTATTATCAATAAAATTAATAAAAAAATAATTTAAAATTTTATTTTTTGTTTTAATTTTGTATTTTAATTATATTTTTATTTTTCTTTGGTTTTTATTTTTTTAAGTATTAAGCACAAATTTTTTTTTTTTTTAATTTTTTAATTTCATGTTAAAGGTTTTTTTTATTTTTTTCCTTTTAATTAATTATTTTTTTTTTTTTATTCTTTTTTTTTTAAGATTTTTTTTGTTTTTTTTTTTTATTTTTATATTTTTTTTTCGAGTCTTTAATTATTATAATTTTTATTAATTTACGTTTTTTTTTATATTTTTATTTTTTTTATTTAAAATGAATATATTTTAATATTTAGCAATAATTTTTGATTGTCTTTTTATTTGTTAAAATAAATCGTAATAAGTATTAATTTCAGTACAAATACTGAAAATAAGAGAAATTTATTTTATATATTTTATGTTGAATTTAATTTGTATTTAAGATTGTGGTACTTTAAAGGACAGATCTAAATAGTTTTCATAAAGTTAAATATTAAATAATTTGTAAGAATCATTAATTTCAATCCAATTAATATAAATAAGAGAAATCAATTTTTGACATATATGGAACTTGATTAAGGTGTTCGAGCAGTTCACAAAACTAAATTCGCATGTCGAATACATCAAGGCTAATAACTAAAGTCAATTCTTAATGGTTGTCTTTTCTTGAGTGAAATGGAAAGAAATTGATAAGAAGAAGCTAGAAATCGTTATGAAACTTGTTAAGCAGAGTTCAGAAGCATTATGGTGACTTTCTAGGCCTACGTGATTGAACTGAAGATTTATAAATTGGAAAATTTTGATTTCCATTGCCCGGTTAAGTTTCATAAAATTCCGAAGCCTTAAATTACAAAGCAGGAATATCCTTCCAATCCCTTTCCGAGTTCAGATACAACGTGTTCACTAATTTGTAAAAAATTTTCACTGGGTGCAGATTTTTCAGGTCAGCAACCACGGCTTGCTGTAGAAGCATCAGTGTTTTGACAGCATCCACCGTTGCGGTTATTTTGAAAAACTTTTCTGTAAAGAGTAAAACCATAGGAACTAAGGAGCTAATGATGTGATTTGAATAGAACGAAGAATTAACAGAAAAACAAGACCATGGATGTGAGTGCGGATGATATTCCGGAATGAATTGATGGTTTGTAGTGTCGAGACTCCATGGTGAGCCACCAGCTTCCACGCAACTCTACAACTCAAATCAAACACTTGCGTAAAGCTTAGCAGGGTTGAATCACTCGGACTAGGACGCTCTCGATCAAAGCTCTTGAGCTTATTTCTATTTCTATATATGTGAATGATTAAATGTTTATAAAAGTAAAATGGACTCATTCATCATTCACCTTAGTATTTTCATCCATTTCAGTATAAAAAATTGATTTGAGATACGAGTAATTTGAATTAAGTGCTCTTTCACGAAGTGAGTTAAACTCGACCTTCAAGGAGTCACTATAGTAAGATCTTTTCTATGAAGAATTTCTAGAGTCAGGCATATGCCATAAATATAAAAGATAGTATTCTCCTTTTTCCCTTTAATGTTACTTGTAAATGGTACGACGAAAGAGAAGCGAGATGATAGCAATTATTCCTCCTAGAAATGCAGAGTGAAAAAAGGCGTGTCTAATTTGCAATAATAACAACAACAATGATTATGATAAACAGTTCTTTGGAATAGTCATGTCCGTATTTCCATAATGATACCATTGTGTGAAATAATCTGATAGATTCGACGCCTTTTAAAAATGCTGAAACGCATTTGCTGTGCAACCACTCAGATTCCTCTCATCTTGGAACAAGAACACGTAAAATTGCATACGGATGAAATAAACGTACATTGATATTTTTTTCCACATTACTCATGAGGGTACTTAAAAATCAAATGATGATGACTGCTGAATCGTGACCTGCAAACTTGCCCGCAGTTTTGGAAGGGCAAAAAAGAGCGTAAATCTGAACATCATAGAGAAAAGACAGTTGAGTCGCGATTCCACCACGCCCAAATTATGTTTCTGGATGATCTACAAAGCGCGCCGATTAGTTCGTTTATTCGCAAAAAGGGGAAGATGAAGACGTTCCTATTCCCACTAGAATGTAAGAAGCACACAACAAATTGGACCCAATTTCTCTCAATGGCCTCTGACGCCCTTGTTGATTGTCGATAAGTGGTCGGCCTGGAGAAAACAGCGTAGGGTGAAGAAAACTGATGAGTGATTGGAGAAATTAATTGAATTATATCCACTTCACCATTTCAAGAAATGAAATACCTTTTTACGATATAATGATAAATTATCGATGCATTATGTTGAAAATTAAAACTGCTGCTTCGACATGAGATCAATAGTTAGCAAAAGCACATACTTCAAATATCGAATTTAGCTGGCACATGATATCAAAAGCGCCATAGTGATTATAATCTACGAAAATCATATAATGAATGATGGAGAAAAAGATTGAACGATACGAGACAGTCGGGAATTAGCATTCATATATGGACTTCTCAATAATCATTTGAAGAATTGTATACTATTATATATGATTATGCGAGATTTTCTGTCTATGTGCTTTTATTTTCTGGAGCATGTACACACACATACACATATGTATACACTGCTGTTCAAAATTAAGAGAATTGTGGAACGTGATCAATTATCTCCAGAACTACAAGACAGATTTTAATGAAATTTGGTTTGAACCTAGTTTGGTATAAAACACAAAATAAATAAATAAATACGCACTTTACAATTATAATAAACACGTATAATCTTGTGTAACACTCGTTTTAGTCAAAAGATAAAGAACAATGGATAGGGTCTGGTGGGGTAAAATGGGTATTTTTTATAATTTACTTAAAAAACACATAAAAACTTTTAGTAATTATATTTTAGCTTTGTAATATATTTTTAGACAACATTTATTTTCTTCAAGAAGTTTTATATTTTGCATCTGTTAACATAGGTTGCCTTATTTGCGAGTCAGGAATACATTCTTCTTTACTAAGTTTTTAAAAACTTTCAAAAAAGTAATATTTTATTTCTTATATTGTCAATATTTTTTCAATAATCAACTGCAAGGGCTTTTGAACAACACGTTTCAAAAAACAGGCAAGAAATATTTTAAATATTTTATGTTTAATCATTATTTTTGTATGATGGAGGAAAATAGGTATTGGTTAGGCTTAACAATTTATTTTAAAATTCTAAATTTTTATATGTTATTATTCAAACGATCTTTCAATTTTACTGTAAATAATATCACGTAGTATTTTTTTAAAATTTATCTGCTGTGGTATAGAGTAAATTAGTACAATAATAGTAAAACTGAGCTTGTAAGCCTAAATATACATGTGTTTACATGGCTGTTTTGTACATTTGCGACTGGAAATTTTTTTACACCTTTCACTGTGTACAAATTCTAAATTTATATGAAACTTGGACCAAGGGTGGACCACCTGGTGCATTATATGGCTGCACAGAGTCAGGGGATGCATGATACAATGTTTGAATCTTGGATGGCACATTTTCTCAAACAAGTGGAACACCTGGAAAACCCCATTATTTTGATATTCGATGTTCACTTGACATATAAGAGTGTAAAAAAGCGATGTACAATATAATCACCATTCACTACCTCCCATCAAACTTAAGCCATGACCTGCAAACTTTGGATTTCAAAGTATTTGCCCCTATGAAGTGTGCCTGGAGAAAAATACTGAAGATGTGGTGCAGGGAGATCTGTCTTTAAAAAGGGTCCAAAGAGACATTCCCTAACCTACTGAAACAGTTATTTGACACTGTCAAGGAAAAAGGCTATTAAACCCAAAATAGTGTTAACTGAAAAAGATGGAAAAATAACGTTAAACAGTGTTGCACAGACTTCAACAACAGCTGCTATGGAAGCTTTTTCTACGAAAACTTCCAGTTCAACCATTTCGAATTATGCCATTTCTTCTCCATATAAGGATTTAAAAAAGTCCATCCTTACAACAATTTCCTCACTGCAGTTGTAAGGAAAAAAAGCCTTAAAATGACACCTGAAAAAGAAAGGGGGTCCAAACTAAGGCTGAAGAAATGATGATTGTTTTTGATGTAGCAGAACGTAGTTCAACTTAAAAACCATTGCAGTTTTACAATATAAATTATAATTATATCACATATAAATGGGTTTATAGCTAAAACATAAAGTTTTAATTAAATTTTGTATAATTAATAGCATTTTTAAATCAATACCCATTTTAACCCATCTACTACTCATTTAACCTCTAGGGTAAAATGATTATAAAAAAAGAAATAAAAAATTATAAATATGTAATTTAAGAAAATGTGTAAATCTATTTTAATAATAATGGTAATGAACCCATTGCATGAATACATGCAAAAAATGCCTTGTTTATAGTTTTTTTTTAAGTAGAAAAAAGTGCTGGATGAGAAATCACGCTTTTTCTATCCATTTGACCCCACCAGACTCTACACACTTAATTAAACGAAAAATGAGTTAGTAATGAGTATTGTCCCTTGTTGTAGATTACATCTTGCCCCATAGTTGAAAAATTCCTACATGATAGAAAAACCATGGAAAAGATCTCAGGAGCAAATCTGAAATTCCGACTCCACATTTCGATCCTTAATTGCTTCAAAGGGAAGTGTTTTAGATGGTTCTTAATGAAACTTTAACCACCCAACGACGCTGAGTGATTTCAAGATAAGATGTCACGGGAGAGTTCAGAGGTGCCTTTTTTAAGGAAGGCTACAAAGACCATTGGAAGATCTTTTAAAAAGGAAGTAGATTGTCGAGAATGTAAGAAGGAAGGGATTGAGTCTTGACAACCAGACGCAAAGTCTACAGGAGACGCTGAGATTGGTTGGTTTTGGAGAGCTACGGTCTAATTTTTGCTACACGGGGGTTAATGAAACCGGAACCTACTGCTTAAAGCCAATTCGAACCGCCAGTGAGTCTGTTTTTGTGCTTTAAAATTAAATGTTAGTGATATTTTTTGTGAGGTGTGCTTGTTATTATTTTAACCCTCACACACACACACATACAGGGTGTCCCAAAACGACAGCATAAGCTCTGCACAGCTAAATTTCTCGTTGGGAGTACATAAATACTGCCCAAAGAAGCGTTCCTGTACGATCCATAGTTTACGAGAAAAATACGAAAAACAAAGTATGAAGTCACTGTCGGTGCAAAAAAAAAACACTTTATTGAACATATCAACAGTAGTATGCGCACTGGCATACTCTTTAACAGCTCTTAAGGCATTTCCATTACATCGGCCGCATATCAGGTACATGTCGCAGTAGTCACGAACCGAATACATGGAACCATACGAAGACTACCTGCAGCTGCAAGATGCAGCCGTTTAAATACCTGTTCAACGGCGACTTAACGTCATTCCATGGCGAGCGCGCATGCATGGCGCGATATGCGGGGCGAACGTTTTAAACATTATCGCCTAGAAAGATATGCAAATACTGTTATTGACATGTCCAATAAAGTGTTTTCTTCTTCCACCGGCAGTGACGGCATACTTTTTTTTCGTATTTTTCTCGTAAACTATGGATCGTACAGGAACACTTCTTTGGGTAGTTTTTATGTACTCCCAACGAGAAATCTAGCTGTGTAGAGTTTATGCGGTCGTTTTGGGACACCCTGTATATATGAGAAAAAATTAATATACCACTCTTTAGTAGAAATAGAAATCAATTTTTAAGATGAAATAAGACGAATAAGTGAGTAAGCTTTATAGAGCATTCAACCTTCTAATC
>CM063500.1:19082733-19100233 GCA_032207245.1 Pardosa pseudoannulata | reverse complement strand
TATGAAATCCTAGAGTAGGGTTATTATATTATAATTAAATCTGGAGAAATTACACACTACAGTTAACTGTCGGCAACATAAATATTTAAGTTACAGTACACTTAAAAACGATATCGAGGTTAAAAAGGCATTAATTGCAATACAAACTCGATATTTTTGGTCCTCACTTGACATTTGTTTTCCTCACAGATACAGTTAAGTGTTAATGGTGGATCTCTTCTTGAGTTTATAGCTTCTTGATTCAGAATCTCGCAATTTTCTTCAGCTTTTGCCTCAGCCTAAAACTCTAGGAGTGCAAACGCTTGTCTTTGATTTTTTCTGTGTCTGAGGAATATTAACATACAAAATGCCAGAAGATAATGCTTTAACTTCTATAATTGCAATCTTTTGGTAAATGTCTAACATACAATGTTCTTCTGTATCACAATCTTCGTTGAGCCTCAAACTCCAGATAAATGCTGAATTTCTAAAGAAATATTTGAAATTGAAGTAAAGTTGAAGAAGAATTTGAAATAAAAGAAAGCAAAATATTCCGAAATAGTGTCAAGTATGGCTAATATACATATACAATATTTCAAAATGCTGGGTCATATTTACTAGAAACCATATACATTTGCTTTTATTCATCTTAAACACATGAGATAAATTTTTAATTAAAATCGTGTAAGAAAACTGAGGGAATTTTTGTACTAAAAACAATATTGTAATATAACAAATCATTTCTGGTCGTACAAACTACTATTAAATTACATGCATTAGAAATGAATGGTTTCTAAATTATCTGCACCATTGAAATCCAATATTATCGATATAAAGATTGTTTTTAAGAGGATTGGAAAATCTTCTGAAATTTACTTTTAATTTCGTATTTTTGTATATGTATACAAACAAAACTGTTCATCCACTTACATTTGTATTGTAAAGACTCCCCTTTGTCCGAGCAAGCGCCAAAACAGCTGATCGGAGCCCACTTACCGACCAGGACAATAGCGTGGCGTAGCAGAGTCTGGGATATTGACAATCGGACTGAATAGACGAATAAGACCCTGATGGATCTCGTTAATGAATGCTCGGGAATTCCGGAAAGGGACAGCTAGCTAATAAGAATTGAACTAAAAATCTAACTGTAACTTTAGCTGGAGTTCTCAAGTAACTGGGATCTTAACTGACCCAAAAAACAGTTGGCGGTACCGTAACTGACCCCCAGGTATAAAAAGCCTACAATTTTGAGACTCAGGGCTTTTCGTCATTTTTTACGTAGGTGTGTTGACTTCGTGGAGGCTTTTGCCTTTTTTTTTTTTTTTTTTGCCGGAGTCAGCTTTCTAGTTCGGGAGATTCATAAAGTCCGCTCATATAGGGAGCGGCAGAGTCTCGGATATCGAACGGAGGATAAATTGGGTTTGATTGCACCCTGAAAAGCCTCCCCACTTGTAAGAGATCATCAAATCTCGTTTTTCTTTCGATTTTGATCGTCGTGAGGAAGTTATACCGGCATCCATCCTTTGCAGTTCTACTACATGATTTGGGAATTAACATTCCTTTGTAAATAGCCATAGTTAATCAAGAATAAAAGTAAATTTCCAATTTTATCTTTGACTGTGATCCATTATTCCCGTTACCTCACACTAGAGAATATTGAAGGCATCACAGTATCCCCTATATAATAATAGCCTAAGTTGTCTGTCCGTGAATTTATGAAGCGGTTGTACCTGGAACGGATACAGCATCCATATTGGATTTTTCATGAGTAAGGTTAGAAAAATTGAAATCGAGTTCGAAATCAACCCCATCCCCCCTTTTCGAGAGTTTAATGCTATTATTTCAAGCCTTATCCTTCCTCTTTTTCTATACGAAATTCCTTCTTGATAGGATGGCAAAGGCGGAGAGTAATATTTAAATTTCTGGACTGTTGCTACTTGAAACTTTATATACTCTAATTAGTTCACTGACAATGTGCAGGCGTTGAATGTTTCGTAAAATGTTCGTCCGTTTGATCGTCGTACTTCTCGGGTTGACGGTTCTATCCCCGGCGCAGTCGACTATTTTTAATGTCTAATAAATTTAATATTTTCTGCTTTTTCTTTTAGATTCTTATTCCGAAAGTTGTTTTATTATTTTTAAAATAAATTTTTACTGTTTTTTCAACTTTTTAATATTTTTATTATTTTTATTTTATTAAATTCACGTATTGCTTTACGGATGTCCCTGGCCACATAAGCATTTCATGTTGTGTATCCTTAAATTTTCTTCTCGTAATGTAATAATAGCCTAAGTTATCTGCCCGTCTGTCTTCGAAGTTATGAAGCTGTTGGACCTGGAATGGATAGAGCATCCATATTGGATTTTTGATGAATTAGGGTTTGCAAAATTCAAAGCGAGTCAAGTTTATCTTTTAACTATAGATCAGATTTTGAAGTAAATTGGTATGAATAAGCTTCGTATCACAGCGAAAAATACTGTCCTCTTTAAAACGTTTGAAATCCACCCCGTCCCCTTTTCGAACGTTTAATGGCATTATATCAAGCCCTATTTAACCATCTCATTTAATCATTTCTTGTTTTAAATTATTTAAATATTTTCTGCATTATTTTCATAAGTTTATCACTAAACTTAGATATTACATAAATAATTTTCTTTTTTATTTGGCTTAAATAATAGATTAAGTATATACTTGATAATTTTAATCAATTATTTTTGTTGAAAGGTAATTCTCAGCCAAAAATTACAAACCATTTTTTTAACTGCCTCATAGGGTTCTTTACAATTCTGGAAAATTAAAAATTTTACTGATCTCGTCATATGACGGGCTATATGCTAGTGTAGGTAATAAAAGTAAATTTTAAAACATTTCTATGTCATTATTTACGTCATTGTCATTATTTTAATATCACATTTGATCTTAATGCATTTTAGATTTTTTGACAATAACATCAGTTTTCAGATTTAGCGATCAGTCTGTTTTAGTCTGTCCGATTAGTTATTAGAAAAGAAGTTACAAGAAAGTATTATACCTCAAGCAATTTAATTTTGAAGTCGATTACTCCACAGTTTAAATTTATTTGAATTGATATGGACAGTTGGCAAGAACGAAAAGAAAATCGCCTAAAAATTAACTGACATTAATAATGTAAATTTTAAAAAGAATAATGTAATGGGAGTATTGTGGATGGTCTCATACAAGAACCGATGAAAGTATGGCCCCCACCAGCTTTGTAAATAATAATCTCAGATCATTAGGAAAAGGCAAAATTGCAAATAGTCCTGTATTGATTTTTAGTGAATTTCACCAAAGGAAACACAACACGGCTATGAAATATTTTTTCTTCATAAAGTCTTCGCAGACAGCAAAATTGACTTGACTGGCTATATGAGGTCCAAAGGCCGCCATTTGCAAATTCCCCATCTATATCATCAATCTTCATATGTGGTGCCGCCGGGTGAAGATCACAGCCGAAGCGTAGAATGTCACTTTACCTTTCGACGCCTGACGCTAACGTACATCTAACACATTTGTCACTGCGATTTAACAACATTCCCTTTGCTCCCATGCCGACCAAATATGGCTCGTTCCAAGCTCACCGAGACAGTTCACCGTAAAAGTAAGTAGAACATGAAAAAAAAAACTCATTCCACACTGGACACTCCAGCTAATTAACGTTCCCCCTTTTTAAGCGACACCGACTTGTGACACAGGCATGACCTTCTACGCTGGAGAGGATTAAGGGAGTTAATGAGAAAATAGAGCAACCGATAAGAATCGGTAACCCTCAGTGGTGCAGCAGGCATCTCCTCCTCATCTTCTGGCAAAGAGAAGGCAGGGGGGAAAGGTGTCTAAGCGTTACCATTAATTATTTTTGCGAAAAACGGGGGCCGGACTTCAATTCTGGCTGCTAATAAGAGGGGACCCTATATCGGAATCGCTCATCGCTCAAACGATTGACGCTCTGTGTCACCACCTCTGGCTAACGCTGTCTCAGGCGCCTCGCACCTGTTTTAATCCCTTCGAATTGCTAGTTACAACGATTTTGCATAAGATAAAAAACTACCTTGCTATAGGCTTTGGAAATCGTTATCGTTAATTCCTGAACGGATCGGTTGTTCAGTTTATTTGTATATTTTTCTTTCGGAGAAAACAAAAATTCCGATATGGGCTCAGATATTCCGTCAAAATTGTCTCGCTAGAATGAAAAATAAATGCAACGAAAAAAGTATTTCGGAGAAGGCTGAAAAGGGAGATCGAAAGGGAAAAAAATGTGTAGATTCTATCGCAAGTTATTTCAGCATTCCATTTTCTTATTTTGATGTCGGTGCCGATGAAATTTCTGCTATATTAGCAAGAATTATGGGGTGGAATGAAAGGAAATTGCGGAATGTTAAAGACGTTAACGATCTATCGTTTAAATGTAAGTTATATCTGCTAAGGGGAACATATAGCGAGATTTATTTTCTCATTTCTTCGAAAATACAGACAAAATTTTGAATAAATCCCTCAACCAAAATGAAATTAGAATTGCTTACTTGGATGTACTGTATATACAAAAATTGTGCTTGCGCAATCGTGCACTATTCAGGTATTCTTCTTTTTTCATTTTCGTGTAAAGGATAATAAAATAGAGGGTTAGTACGAGGCACATCCAGAAAGTATGTTTCCCAATGTTTTCTCCTTTAAAGTAAATGTAATTAGCCGTGTTAATTGCGCGTGCGTAACAGATCTATGACGTATTAATCATATGCTAGCTGGACAAGTCCCGTTTCTTGCCAATAGTGGGGTAGCAGTGGTCTTAAATGGAAATTCTAATTCCTTCTCCCGCCGCCTGCAAGGTTCGGTTGGTGATCTCGAATGCACAAAGGATTGCGCCAATTGAAATTCATCGTCATCTCTGTCAGGTCTTTGAGCCGAAACTGACACCTGAATACAAAAAACAAAACTTAGGAGCAAGACTATTTCCTACACCATTTCAAAACATGCAAAATTCTAACTTTTCCTAATCCGTCAATTTTACAAATAAATAATACTGAAATCGAATATTTTGCACATATTTATCTATATATGTATTTTACATAAATATTGATTTTCAGTGATATGTCATCCACTGCTGATCATTTCAGATGATTGGAGTGACTTAACTTTATTACTAATCCTAGAATACATGACATTTTTTTTCAAAGAATTTGTATTTCTACTTGTGCACATTATGGGAAAAATATTAAATTTTTTTTATGAATTTTTACTCTTTAAATTAAAAAAAAATTGAAAATGTGTTAAATAGATACACCATGAAATAGTGGTTTAAATTACAAATTCTATTCATCTTTTCCATATCTCTAATTTTCTTTTATTACCTTATACGCTTAAACAATATTTTCCAAAGTGATGCTTTTTCGATTGACATCAAAACACTGCTGGAATTCGAAAATGGGGGGAGGATAACTTTATGGTTTTGGAGCAACATAAGGGTTGGTCGAGTTGGGGGCACTTTGTAAAACACCAACAACAGTTGATCAAATCTGACCTTACTGCTTTGAATGACATTCTCTTTAAATTCATACAGGGATTTTAAAAAATCCATGTAGCTACCCCTTACAGATGTTGTCATATATCTTCTTTCAATTAATTGATCAAACGGTGAAAAATGGTGATAAAATCTGATCTAACAATAATCAAACGAATGAATAGCATATCTCGAAATATTAGGTTCCGTCATGAGGACATTTTTTTGAAAGAAGTTGTATTTCTACTTGTGTAAATTATGAAAAAAATATTAAAATTTTTTCTATGAATTTTACTCTATAAATTAAAAAAAAATGAAAATGTGTTAAATAGATGCACCGTGAAATGATAGTTTAAATTACAAAATCTATTCATATTTTCTATATCTCTAATTTCTTTTTATTACCGTATACGCTTAAACGATATTTTCCAACGCGATATTAAAACAGTACTGGAATTCCAAAATGGGGTTAGGAGGACAGGTAACTTTAAGGTTTTGGGGCACCATTAGGACGATTTGAGGGCACTTTCGGAGTTGATCAAACACCATCAATAGTTGATTAAATCTGATCTAACTATTTTGAATGACGTACTGTTTATATTTATACAGGGATTTTGAAAAATCCATAAAGCTACCCCTACAGATGCCTTCATATATCTTCTTTTAGTTAATTGATCAGATGGTGAAATATGCTGATCATATCTGATATAAAGATGATCAAACGGATGGCATATCTCGAAATATTAGGTTCCATCATGGGTAGACTAGGGATTAAATTTGTAATTATTTCTTGGGTATCTGCCATATTGGATTCCTCTAGCTCCATGTTAACCAATAGATAAATGCTTTTATTTTGAAATGGTTTGCATTGAAAGATTTCTTTAAACAAATTTCCCCATATGGTAGAAAATTTTTCAAGCTGATGCTTGGCAATTTTTTTAAAGTGCGAAATATATATTTAATTTTAAATTATTTGTGAAAACGTTTATTATAGTGTTTTTGGGGTGCAGAAAACATTTTCCATAAAGTGACTCTCCAATTAGACCCTTGTAAGATGCGAGC
Organism: Pardosa pseudoannulata; assembly: GCA_032207245.1. Classification (NCBI taxonomy): domain Eukaryota; kingdom Metazoa; phylum Arthropoda; class Arachnida; order Araneae; family Lycosidae; genus Pardosa; species Pardosa pseudoannulata. The sequence goes on along the minus strand of CM063500.1, from coordinate 19,093,679 downwards.
AACTATTAGTCACTCCCATAATAAACATGTGACAATGTAGGATGTATTTGATTTACCTGTATGTCCAGGTATTACTGGCTGTATGTTCTCTACGGACACTAATTAACCACTTTCATAACAGCAGGACATACAATGACACTCCAATGGGCCTCTTGCAAACTGCGATCAAGGCAAGATGGATTGATGGTTTTATGATGTACACGTCAAAATCTACAACTTCTATCAGGCATGGCTTGATTTTTCTGGCCACGAAACCGTATTCCAGATCTCTTTTGACCATTTTCATCTTTTCAGACACCCCTGCAAAACGAATTTTGGCTTTTCTGTCAGAATTGAAAGGTTTTCTCGCGGTATTTACGCTTTGTAATCTTATAATCTACTCTTGATTTACCGATATTAGTTGGGGTGAACCTTATTTGAAGTGCAGTACAATCCCTTTTCTGCCATATAAACCGTCGCTGACTAAGTCGATTTTGAACTTGGTTGACTGTATTCGAACCACAGTTACGCCAGTTAGACAAGAATCGTTAACACTGTTTTCAACTGTTGAATCTTTAGAAATGGCTGCTCTTGAGAACCCAAATAGTTTTGCTGTCTTCACAAACGTAGCTCCTGCTAAGCGGGTCTCAAAATAAATCATTTTTCAACTGGTGTAAGATCCGTTGTTTTTCCTATTCTATGGAACTTATCGTAAAATGCAGCTGTATTATTTGCTTATACTAGCAATTTTATCTGCTTCATATATAGATATTATATACACACAGCACTAGTGAGGTTTTGATGAAGCTGTCTCAAATTGTTGGGCAATATAAATATATAACTAAATCGAGTTTAAAAATAAACCTCTTCCATGCAAAATTGAGTATGAAAACTGAATATTCTAATCTTGTGATAACCAAAGCAATTTTTTTTTATATGATCACGTCATCTGACAAGTCTTGTTTTCCCCAATGTAATTTCAAAGGTTAATGAAATAGGTGTGCAACGAACCATGATAAACATCGGTTTTCTGTCTCCCCGTTAATTGTTTTGGTTGGATAAGGCCACGATGCTCTCTTCCATCAAAACCAAGGGCCAAGTGTCGAAAGGAAATCATCAGTCAAGCGTCATCGATGTGTCAACGCCATAGGCGAGATCCTCCCGCTTCCTTCTCCGGAGCCAAATCCCTTCCTCTCAGAATGGGTTGCAGAGAGTAAGGCTATAATCTATGCAAGTTGTTTTCCTTCAGAAGTGTTCTTACACTTTTAGTAATCAACCCATTCTTCAATCACTCTTCTTTTAATTTATAAAATTAAATTTAGCTAGTTTTTTTTATTATATGTTATTTATATTTTTTTTATTATTTTTAATTATATATATATATATATATATATATATATATATATATATATTTATATATATATATATATTGTTATTCTTTTATTTTTAACAGTATTCTCAAAAATTTCATATTAATTTTATTAATTTCTTAATTTAATCAAATACTTTTTTTATAATATTTGTTTTATATTTAATTTTATATTATTTTAATATATATTATATATATATATTATTTATATATATATATTATATTATATATATATATATATATATATATATATATATATATATATATATATATATATATATTATATATATATATATATATATATTATATATATATATATATATATATATATATATATATATATATATATATATATATTTATATATATATATATATATATATATATATATATATATATATTTTTATATATAATATGTTTATATTTATATATATAATATATATATATATATATATATATTTATATATATTTATATATATTATAATATATATTTATATATATAATATATTATATATATATATATATATATATATATATAAATTTATATATTTAAATATAATATATATATTTATATATATATAAAATATATATATATTTATATATATATATATTATTATATTTTTATATATTTATAAATATTTATATATATATATATATAAATATATATATATATATTATTTATATATATATAATATATATATATAAATATATAATATATATAAATATATATATATATTAATATATATATATTTATATATATATAAATATATATATTATATTATATATATATATAAATATAAATATATATATTTATTATATATTATATATATATATATATAAATAAATAAATATATATATATATATATATATATTATATATATATATATATATTAAATATTTATATATATATATATATCTATATATAAATATAAATATATATATATATATATATATATATATATATAAATATAAATATAATATATTTATATTTATATATTATATATATATTTATATATATATTTATATATATATTATATAAATATTAAATATAAATATATATATTATATATATATATACATATACATATACATATACGATGTAAATAAATAAAATGAAATAGATTTCATCCCTTATATAATAATACCCTAAGTTATCTGTCCGTCTGTCATCGAATTTATGAATCAGTTGGACCTGGAATGGATAAATACATCCATATTGAATTCTTGATGAGTTCGGGTTAGCACAATTCAAATCAAGTTTTTTAAACGTTCGAAATCCACCACCCCCTTTTCGAGCGTTTAATGCCATTATTTCAAGCCCTATTTTCCCGGGTTAGGAGCAGACTATTAAGTTTATCACATAATAAATAAGTAAAAATAACATTTTTTTTCTAGTATTATGACGTCATTTCTTTAACCATCTCATTTAATCATTTCTTATAAGGCGATTTCACGCAGTAGGGCAAATTCTCAAATTATGACAATTCTGGCTTTAGTTTCAAAAGGAAGGGCAGTTTGTTGTTTGTCTATTGGCTGTTGTAAACATGAAAATGAATGGGAAGGACTTTATAGTAGTTCGTGACGTTGCGACAAATTGCCTTATTTTAAATTATTTAAATATCGTTTGCATTATTTTCATACTTTTTATCACTGAACTTAGATATAACTTAAATAATTTTCTTTTATATTTGGCATAAATAATAGATTAGGCACATATGTGATCATTTTCAATTTAATCATCGATTATTTCTTGTTGCAATGAAAATTTTATCACCGGTATTAACAACAAATTCTTTTTATAAAAGTCTATGAGTCTATTTCATAGACTAATACATATCTAGCGTTTAAGCTATATATCTTTGAAAACTAGGAAATTTGTCGGTTTATGTGTTTGTTTTTTATACATAACCACACAGTTTGACTAAATGAATTCGGCGTGATTCTAAACTGCATTCACAGTATCGGAAGACTTTAGAGGACTATGAAGATAAACAAATTACTGAGCGTGCACCAGATAATTCTCAGCCAAAAAACAAACAATTTTTAACTGCCTCATAGAGTACTTTACAATTTTAAAAAAATTAAAAATTTACTAATCCCGTCATATCACGGGCTATATGCTAGTTTATAATCGTAGTATAAGGGAAATTGTGTTTAACCAATTGCTCAAAGGGAAGTTGGTACGCTAAAATCTTCTTAACTATCGCCAAATGTTGACAGTCATTGTTGTAATTTTAGTTTTGTTTAACAGAAAGGAAAAGAGAGCATTGAATGGGATTATAATATAAAAAAATATATATAAAAAAGGGTACTCTTCTGCTAGCCGAGTGCAAAGATAAGTTGCCAAATCCAATACTTTTCTATACCTTTATTGTGTTAAATTAAAATAGCCCACAATGATGTTTTCAAAATACCATGTGATACCACAAATTAGGCGTAGACCGAATGATGGGCTCCAAGTGGATAGTATATACAAAACGAGAATGTCAAGGGCGGTCCAGTGGTCAAATAAACCGGACTCCTGTCTGGGGCAGCAACATTAAAGGGCGCATTTTGGCTCAATAAATGCTTTTATAAGTAGAAAAAAATTGTATAGAAATATTTTACAAACTATAATTCTTCGTACCTTGAAATTCTGGAACATAATTATTTTATATTATTTTATATTAAACATGTAACATGTATTTGATTTACCAGTATGTCCAGGTATTACTGGCTGTATGTTCTCAACGAACACTAAGCTTTGTTTTGGTTTTGAAGTGCTACGGTCTACTTTTTGCAACACGAGGGCTAATGAGACCGGGACCTACTGCTTAAAGTCGATTCCGAACGGCTACGAACATCCATGCCATAGTGGGATTCGAACCCATGAACTCTGGTTCAAAAGGTCAACACCCTAACCATTCGGCCATCATTCGGCACGAACACTAAGGAATCCCTTGCATAACAGCAGGGCATGCCTCACACGATGAAACTCTAATGGGACTCTTGCAAACTGCGAACAAGGCAAGAGGGTTTGATGGTTTTTTGGGGTACACGTCAAAATATACAACTTCTATGAGGTATGACTTGATTCATCTGGCCACGAAACCATATTTCAGATCTCTTTTGTCCATTTTCATCTTTTCAGACACTCCTGCAAAGGAATTCAGGTATTTCTGGCAGGATTAAAAGGTTTTTCACAGGATTTAGACCGTAATCCTATCCCCTAAGCTTGATTTACACTGATATTAGTAATATCAGTATAAATTGCCTTGTAACTAAAAATTCTACCGTAATAGTATAACTTCTTTTAAAAGAAAGATTGCATTGCGTTGTGATTTATGTAACGAGTATTCGAATATTGATTAAAAATATTTTACAAAATATAATTCTTTATAGCTTGAAAACCTTGAATATAGTTATTTTCTATTATTTTTATTGGGTTTCAATGCCATGCAATAAAAATTTGTAACGTACTAGTGCATTTATCAAAGAAAATTTTCACTGATTAGCGATTAGCGTTACAAATATTTGAATAAACATAGAGATGTATGCTTGTATTGGAAGGGAAAAAGTAATATATATTTTGCAATTTACTTTGAATTTGTTTTCGTTTTGTTTATTTCTTTATTTACTAGATTCAATTGGATATATGTTTCCGTTCCTTTTTTTTTAATTATATTCAAATTTTGTACTTTATTACAGATTCTAAGGTCTCATGGTAAAGTATAATTTGTTGGATTTTTACCGAAGAGAAGGTCACTTATAAACAATTGAGTTTTCATGGCAATAACAATAAAGCCACGCACTACTATTGTGAAAAAGATTATAAAAATGAGAAAGATATTTTAAATCTTTTATTCATAAAAATTTTTTTGCAAAATAACTAGCATTATGCCTTTTTATTGACTAATTGAATAAAAAAAATGCTTTCTCAATAAATTTCATTTTATATTTTGGTAATGAAGAATGGGAATAACTAGTTTGCATTGGTTAATAAATTCTCTCTTTTAATTGTAATTTTTTGATAGACATGGGAATAACTAGTTTATATTAGTTAAGAAATTCTTTCTTTTACCTCTAATTTTTGATAGATATGGGAATAACTAGTTTGTATTGCTTAATAAATTGCCTCTCTGAATTGTAACTTTTAATAGACATGGAAATAACTAGTTTGTATTGGTTAGTAAGCTATCTCTCTGAATTGTAATTTTGGATAGACATGGGAATAACTAGTTCGTATTACTTAATAAATTACCTCTTTAATTGTAACTTTTGATAAACAGGGAAAAACTAGTTTGTATTGGCTAATAATCTATCTCTTTGAATTGTAACTTTTGATAAACATGGAAATAACTAGTTTGTGTAGGTTAATAAATTATCTCTTTGAATTGTAACTTTTGATAAACATGGAAATAACTAGTTTGTGTAGGTTAATAAATTATCTCTTTGAATTGTAACTTTTGATAGACATGGAAATAACTAGTTTGCATTGGTTAATAAGCTATCTCTCTGAATTGTGAATTTGGATAGACATGGGAATAACTAGTTCGTATTAGTTAATAAATTATCTCTGTATTTGTAACTTTTGATAAACATGGAAATAACTAGTTTGTGTAGGTTAATAAATTATCTCTTTGAATTGTAACTTTTGATAAACATGGAAATAACTAGTTTGTGTAGGTTAATAAATTATCTCTTTGAATTGTAACTTTTGATAAACAGGGAAATAACTAGTTTTTGTAGGTTAATAAATTATCTCTTTGAATTGTAACTTTTAATAGACATGGAAATAACTAGTTTGTATTGGTTAATAAGCTATCTCTCTGAATTGTGATTTTGGATAGACATGGGAATAACTAGTTCGTATTAGTTAATAAATTATCTCTTTAATTGTAACTTTTGATAAACATGGAAATAACTAGTTTGTGTTGGTTAATAAATTATCTCTTTGAATTGTAATTTTTTATAGACAAGGAAATAACTAGTTTGAGTAGGTTAATAAATTATGTCTTTCAATTGTAACTTTTGATAAACATGGAAATAACAAGTTTGTGTAGGTTAATAAATTGTCTCTTTGAATTGTAACTTTTGATAGACATGGAAATAACTAGTTTGTATTGGTTAATAAACTATCTCTTCGAATAATTTTTACTGAGGGGAAGGAGGCGGCAAACTTTCTAGAGCCGGCCTTGAGTACGTCCACTGAATTTTAAATAAAGAATAATCAATCCAGGTATAATTTATATCCCACGTCAAGATCTCTGCACGCAGTGACAAGTGATCAAACATGAATTCGGCCGATTCCGGCATCATCTGCGCCACTGCCGTGTCACTCTCGTCCCTGTGATGAATGAAATTCCCTCTCCAGAACTGATACCATCCCCGACCCCTTCCGTGATCCGTCACGCCAAATCATCAGCCGTGATTCAATTTCGGGAATTGCTGCCCGCAACAGAAAAAAGGGGTGTGCCCGCGATGCGTGGGCGTCGCTCTGTCCACCCACGCACGAGTTCCGTAATTTTTGCCACCTCATGGGAATCGGGAGAAGGCAGGAGGAAATCGGAACTGCCAATTTGTCGACGGGCGGCTGTGACGTGAGAGGCGAGCTTTGGTGGCATATAGCCTTTTGAATTATTCCCGCTTGTCTCCCCGGTTAACTAGCACTCAACCTCTGCCAAAAGCTGTCTTTCATGAACTTCAAAAGATGCATGAGGTAGTCAAGAGAAATAGTGAAGTTATAGTGATGGATTATGAACATTTAAGACTAGCATATAGCCCGTCATATGACGGGATCAGTAAAATCTTTAATTTTCCTGAATTAAGTACTCTATGAGGCAGGTAAAAAAATGGTTTGTTTTTTGGATGAGAATTATCTTGCAACAAAAAATAATCCATGATTAAATTTTAAATTATCACATAAGTACCTAACCTATTATTTACGCTAAATATATAAAAGAAAATTATTTACGTAATATCTAAGTTCAGTGATAAAACGTGTGTAAATAATGCAAACGATATTTAAATAATTTAAAATAAGAAATGATTAAATGAGATGGTTAAAGGAATGACGTCATTATGCTAGAAAAAAAATGTTATTTTTACCTATTTATTATGGGATAAATTGATTAATTTAATCTCCTGCTCTTAACGGGGGAAAATAGGGCTTAAAATAATGACATTAAACGCTCGAAAAGGGGGGAAAGGGGTGGATTTCGAACATTTTAAAGACAAGAGTATTTTTAGCTGTGATATAAAGGATAATCATATTTATACCAATTTATTTTAGAATCGGATCAATAGTTAAGGAGAAGATAAACTTTACTCGCTTTGTATTTTGCTAATCTTAATCCATCAAGAATCCAATATGGATGCCTCTATCTATTCCAGGTTCCAATGAGAATTTTATCACCGATAATAACAACGTACTGGAAATGATAGTTTCATTCCTTTACTTCCATTAATTACTGTGGCAAAAACAATTGGGACGAACTTAACGATAATTTCGACGTAGCTAAAAAACATTGAATTGTCTTTCTAAATGAATTCAACGTGATTCTAAACGGCATTCACAGTATCGGGAGACTTTAGAGGAATATGAAGATAAACAAATTATTGAGCGTGTACCAGATAATTCTCAGGCAAAAAACAAACCATTTTTTTTACCTGCCTCAATTACTTTACAATTCTGAAAAATTAAAAATTTACTGATCCCGTCATATGACAGACTATATACTAGTATGAAATAGTACGATATATAATTGTCCTCTTATATGGGAACATTCAAAGGGTTAAAACCTGATGAGATAACATATTTTAGCCAGTTGGTTCGGTGGAATTTCTTCCAGAATCTTCAAAGAAAAATCTCTAGCTGATCGAATGTACGAAGATGGATCGGTTAAGGATATCATTTGGTATGGCTTTTGATTTACATCTCTTAACATCAGGGTTGTAATAAGCAAGATCATTTCTTCACGGGTTTACCGAATACCATCGTTCTACCGCGTCCTTTAATAAATATGGTAAGTTCATCGATCTTAATCTAATTATAATTTCGTACCGGTATGAAATGTATGTTAACAGATCGTCTAAATAAGGCCACTTATAATGTTTTCTGATTTTAATCTCTGAAAATCCGGATTAAAATAAGCAAAATCGTTTATGTATGTTTGCGTCAAATATTCTCCTACTTACCAGTTATTTATAAATAGAGTAATGCCGTTGATCTTAGTATCATAGCATAGTTTGAAAAAAATCAAAAATTATGAGTATTGTTTACTGGAATTTATCATACAGAGGTTTTTCACATATTTTTTAGACGATGTATATTGTAGTCACAAGACGAAATTACGTAAAATTCTTGGGTTTGAAATGTTCTGTTTGATAGCCCTTATTCTGATCATCTTGCGACGCCATAATTTCCAGGATAATAATGCTTTTTGAAATGTCAAAAGCAACTGATTACATAAAATTCTTGTAAAATTGTTGTTCTATTTGATAGCCTTAGTCTGAACTAGCTTGCGACACCGTAATTTCCAGGATAATAATGCCTTTTGAAGTGTCAGAAGAGGTATTATTTGAAGTCATATATTTGTTTAATTTTCTAAACATTTATTTTGCTTATATCTATTCTATAGTAATACTGCATAGTGTTTTTGATTCCCTCTTAAAAATATAACTGTTTGAAAAAAAAAACAGAGTCATTACCCCACCCGATGGGCTTCGGGTAATACACAGGCTGTTCACACATTTTTTAGACGATGTATATTGTAATCACAAAACTAAATTACATAAAATTCTTGTGTTTGAAATGTTCTATTTGATAGCCTTTATTCTGAACTATCTTGTGACATCGTAATTTTCAGGATAATAATGCCTTTTGAAGTGTCAGAAGAGGTATTCTATCCCATTCCTCCTGAACAGCTTTCCAGAGTCCTGTGAAAATAGTGGGACGGTGTTTGGATAATGTAGATTTTCAAAGTCCGAAAGCACAAAAATCCATAGCTGATACATGGGGAGATTTAGTAGGGATATCCATGAAGAGTATAGCCTTGATACCAGTTTTTTGTTCCATTTCTTTTAGGAAATTTACAGTGGATTTTGATGTGCGACTGCTAACTTTGTCTTGATGGAGTTGCACAGATTGATGGCACTGCGCGAAAAGCGATGGTATTTCATTCAGAAAAATTGGCGATAAAATATGTTCCTGATAGTATTTGAAGTTAATCATTTTTTCAACTCTCTTTATTTTTAACTTGCCATTCTATGAAATTTATCAACAATCATGAATCCCTTAGAAAAACATTCTTTCGATTCTTTGAACCAGTACTTAAATTTTTTTCTCTCCTTTTATGATAATAAATGTCTCTTTTTTTTGTTGCAGTCATTTAAATAAACCCATGATTCAAGTGCAAGTTTTTTTTCCATTTTTCTTTGGATAAATGTTCCTCATACAGAATTCTGCAGCGTGTCTTGCGTTCAGCGATATGCTTTAGGAAAGAAGTTGCACATTGCGTTTTTTCCCTTTTTTAAGATTTAAATCAACGTTTATCATTTTGTTTATGGTGGACGCCGATCATTTTAATTATTTTGCAACTGTCCTTTGACTAGAAATATTTCTTTTATTATTAAACAAGGTACCTTTGCAATAGTCGAAGATGTTCGTTTTTTCCTAGGATACTTATTTGGAATTTTTGTCCACTTGAGGCTCCAATTTGACGTTTTTACCTTTCTTTTTGACGATATTACCTATCGACTCTTTAGATATCACAAAACATGACTCTCACATCGTTTTTATTTAACGGAATATAAATACTTCTCTTCGAAAGAGCGTAAATATAGCCAACGTTTATTTATGGAGGAACATAAATTAATGGCGTTTAGCACAGACGCTTAAATTTAGAGCTTTATCGTGCCTTCAAAGAGCCTGATATCATCAAATATATTAAAATCCAAAAATCAAATGGGTTGGCCACATTATTCGAATGAAAAAAGAACGTTCTGTACAGAAAGTATTTTTGGTCAAGCCTCGTGGAACACGAACTAGAGGACTACCCCATTTAGATGGGTCAACTGTAGGAGTTTTGATTTGGAAGATCACGGCCAAGTAAAAAGAGGCCTGAAGGAAAATTTTTTGGGAAGAGCAGTCCCACCCAGGACTGTCGAACCATTGAAGAAAAAAAAAGAATTTTTCTAATTTATTTTATATTATATATTTATGATAGTATTTTTATAAATATTTTTCCTTTAACCTAGAGCATGAATTATATCACCCTTATTTATTTCACACAAAAAAAAATCATGCAGAGAAGGGTTAAAACAAATTTTTAAAAGTTGCTTTGCAGACGTCATTATAATAAAAATGTTGAATAAACCGAATAACCTTCAAGGACTGGAGATATTGAGACCCTACGCAGGCATGTTTTTACAAAAATCTTCTTCTATTAGTCTTAGGGTGGTCTAAAATTTCAACATTCATAAAAAAAATATATAAATAACCCTCAAGCTCGAGTTCTTGCAATACTGCATAGAAAAAAGTAAAAAGAAGTAGAAATAAATCATTTACTATAAAAAAATTAATAAAAACTATTAATGATGTCAAATTCGCTGAGTATACTAC
>CM063500.1:19055233-19077733 GCA_032207245.1 Pardosa pseudoannulata | reverse complement strand
GTCCACGGAATACGCTCATAACGGTGTACAAACAACGCGTCCTAGAGACCCCTGTTTCTAGGAAGTGTTGATACAGATGACTCCAAACACCTAAGGTGTTCCCTTACTCCTCAGGGAAAGGAGTCCTCGTCGAGAGACGGCCCATTCCTGTCTAACGTGAAACATTTTATGGCTACTCTTTTCAATTTTGTATTAAACGCATATTTTTTCGTTCGTCTTTTAAAATGACAATTTACTATCAGCACTCCAGATAGGCACTTAAAAATTGTATGCTGCTTTTACCGCTTATTCAACTTGGGCAACTTGTTTTCTTTGATTGATGGATGAACAAAAAACTGGGGAGAAGTAAAACATGCAAACTTTAGGCTATTGAGCAGGGAACCAAATGAGATTTGCAATTTCTGTGTCTGGGATTTAAAGAGTTTAGGTAAATTAATATAACGACATTACTTCTGTGTCTTTTAGTGTATATTTATACGTAATCTTTTCATTTGTGCTTAAATAATCGGATTAAAACCCTCCTGGCTGCTTTCTCTGTAAGGGTTGTCTTACTGTTGATCACATCACGACTTCTTGTCCTTACCTCCGGTATCTCTACATTTCTTCCCCAAAAGTCAGCCCATATAAAAAGATTTCCTCAGCTATCCCCTTCATCGTCCTTTTTTTTATATTTTGCATCCTTGTGGGTATTTTTATGCCATTTAGAATTGTATATTTTTAATATTTCTCATCCTCTATCCATATTTTGGTTTCCTTTGTCTTAGTTCTTCTCAATTCGAACAGTAATTTCTTCCGTTGCAGTTTCCGTTGTGGTTCAATAATATATATATATATATATATATATAATATATATATATATATATATATATATATATATATATATTGGTTAGGTTCCGGTTTTCGTAAAATAACAGTTTTCGGTTCAGCTCCGAATGAATAATTTTATTTTGTGTTTATTCTTATTTGAGTTAAAATTATAATTCTATCATAATCAAAATATGTAATTCTATCAAGATTTAGAAGATTTTATTCTTTTTTTTTAATGGGTACACTATGTAAAATGGTACAATTAACCAGCATGTTAGATACAAGTGGTGAGCATTGATATTGTTATGCATTATTAAAATCCTATTTGATAACTATTCAGCTGAATTAAATATACCTGCCACAAGTAGTTTTACGTGAAACTGAAACAGAAAAATACTACTGAACATCAAAACAGGGAACAGAGAAGCAATGGACATATAGTTTGGTTTGATTTGGAGCGCTACTGTCTACGTTTTTTACAACACTAGGGCTAATGAGACTGAGACCTATTGCTTAAAGCCAATTCCGAACGGCTACAAACATCCATGCCACAGTGGGATTCGAACCCACGAACTCCGGTACCAAAGATCAGAGCCCTAACCATTTGGCTCTCATTATGCACGATGAACATGTAATGACTATAATTATACGTTTGACATTAAATTAGAAAATATTAATTAGTCGATTACAGTAACAAAATGACTGAAGATATATCGAAGAGAAAAACCGATATTTTTACAATAGATCCGATTTCCGTTCCCACAGTTTTTCCTGTGTTCGGTTTTCGGTTTCCGCTTCAGTTCCGGTTCGAAGCCCTGGTGCTACTTCTTCATTTGCGTTTCTCGCATTCTTTGTTTGTTCGCAGTTTCTCATTATTGAGACTTCGAGCCCATCAACCAACTCCTATCAACCAGCCAACCAATCTTTGTGTATAAAAGTTTATAAAAATTCTTTGTTAAGGGATCTTTAAGCAACTTTAAAGGGAAGGTTTTGCATACATTTTGCCTTATCATATCTTCTGTACTGAATATCGTAAATACGTAGTATTTTTAACACCTGTTCTCTATTCTTAATCTTATTAATTTTGCTGAATTTACTTAATTTAATATAAAGTGTACGGAAGTTAAAAAAAATTTTTTTGAGAAAATGCATTTTAAGTTGAAACTATTAATTTTCATTATATTTTTCTTAAGAGCTATGATATTAAATGCAAAATTTGTATAATTTTAAGGTTCTAATTCGAATATTTTAATGGGGTTTGTTTTAAAGGATTCAGAAATGTCGAATCTTTGGAGGTTTAAAGGTGATGTGTCCCCTTAAGGTTAGATGCTTCGAAAATATATATTCTTGATTAAATTAAAATGTTAAATTTAATTTTAATTACGAAATAGCTCTCTGTACCTATGAGCTCGTATTCAGATGTAAAAATTATTACTAAAATATAGGTTGAACTATTTTTCTTAATGCATTTTTCCAGTTTTTCTTATTAAGAAGTTTTAATATGGTTCCTTGGAGAACGTCTTAAGCCCGTTCTTCTGTATACATACATGTATACATATGTTAATAACATCATTTTAAATTTAGCATAACTCACTATTAATAATAGACGGATTATAATATAAATGTAAATTATAATATAAATCATATATATATATATATATATATATATGTAATCTATTTTTTATGAAACTCCTTGACAAGAAGAAAGCTCAACAGCTAGCAGTAATAAAAATGCAGTCGGGCCAACATTGAAGAGAACGGCACCAGTCTAATTGAAACTTTATTCCAGAGCAGCTACAACGCACATCTATTCTACTTCACGACAGACAAAGAAAAACCACAGAGTTCACTCTGATCGAACAGAGGTGCACCCAAGAGCGAAGACAGAAAGAATTTTCCCACAGTAAAAAAAAAACTTAATAAGCGAATGTATTAAATGCAATATCAGCAAAAACGCGAAACCATTTGCCGCCGACAGCTGGGAAACGTGCTGAATAGACAGAAAGTTTACATCTTTAGGATGGAAAGCTTTGGGAGGAATGTTAAGTGGAAAATACTCCTTTGATTAAACTATTTAGAGGCTGGAAAAAACATTTAAAGGAATTATAATGGAAGAGAGGAGGATTTTAAGGAGATATTAAAGTTGAATAATTTTGACATATTACATATATATATTATATGTATACATATATTTTATATACATATATGTAAAGAAAAGTAAACTAGATCTGGAAACTAATGTAGGTATTTTATATAAAACCCCAAAGACGGCCCACATTAAGGACCAAGAAACGTCTTAGGGGTTTTCGAATCATAAGTCAGGGGCAAAAAACACAGCTTGCCCTTGCCCTTCCCTTTTTAACCCCTAATCTAAATTGACCTCTGGGGCTAAAGTTCACTCCCTCAAGAGAAGGGGTCTAATCAATTAAAGTTTTATACTGCCCTAGCGGGAAATTTAGGAAATTCCAGAACAAAAAGGAGATTCATGCTATCGGAGACAGATTTTTCCAGAGATTTTAACTGAGGTTTACTCACAGATGTTGACCCAAGATGTTACTTTTCCTTTTACATAGAACTGCCCTCTCAGTTTGTTCCGAAGACAATGAAGTGGGAACCCATCCACCAACGTTCTGGTAATAAAGGTCTATCAAAATGGTGTCCTGTTTATGACCATGACTACAACCACCCATCAAGAACTCCGTCTTACTACACACACACACACACATATATATATAATACATATATATATATATATATAATACATAAATTATATATATATACATATATATATACATACATATATATATATGCCTCTAAAATACATACATATGTATGTAAATGTATGTAATTAGGACGTTTAAAATGTTATTAGATCACTCTCTACTCTCTCCCTGTTCAGAAAAAAAATTTGGCATATATGCTTGCAGTTTGTTATTATAGGGTACATTAAATGTAAATTAAGAGATAACACTTAAAAATTTTTCAGGTCTTTAGTGAAGTGAATTAATAGTCTAAAATTTCCTCATTCTCTGATAATGATTGCACGAATCCTTCGAAAACATTTTGGAGTAGATGCTCACTTATAAATAAAAGAAACAGATAAACTGTTTATTATCTCCACAATAGACAAGTTTTGTTTTGTGACCAAACAGGGACGTTTCGCAGTTCAGCTGCAGAAATCCGTCTTTTAGAAGAACAAACGAAGTTAAGTGTTTTCTAGCACGTAAGTAAAATTTATGTCTTGTTAAGCCACTGCGCTTGTTCTGTGAGCTACGGCAGCACTTTATTAGCCTCCCAGCTTGCAAATTTGCACCACGCTAATGGGGTCCCTCGCTGTGGCTATCTATATAGGTTATGGAAATTTATTCTAGAATGTAAGGAGGTTTCTTTGCCATAAAGTATAAATCAACTTCTTAAGAATGCCGTAAAGGAAGTATGGCAAATGGCATGAATAATTAACTGAAAAATGACATTAATGCAGCCTCGAAATACTTCTGTTAATTGTTAAACACAAAGAAAATGGAAATGGAATTGTAAACACACTCCAGTAAAATTTACGGAAGGTGTTTTTCCCGTAAAATATAAAGATCTAAATAAGGTATAGCTATAAATATAAAGAGATTTATTATATAGTAGTACTTCTATAATTTTTTTATGTACAACGAACCTTCCTCAGTAAAATTAGGAAATATTCTTCTTTATTTTGATCTGATAATAATAAATAAGTGTTTAATGTTAATACTCAGTAAACAGGAGAAAAAAAAGCATTTTCCTCAATAGATTTTTTGAATTTTACTGTTAGTACTGTGAAGACTCCCCTTTGTCCGAGCACGCAACAAAACAGCTGATCGGATCCCACCTGTTTACCAGGACAATACCTTGGCGTCGCAGAGTCTGGGATCTTGACAATCGGATTGAATAGACGATTACGCCCCCTGATGGATCTCGTTAATGAATGCTCGGGAATTCCGGAAAGGGACAGCCAGCGAATGAGAATTCAGCTAAAAAATCTAACTGTAACTTTAGCTGGAGTTCTCAAGTAACTGGGATCTTAACTGACCCAAAAAACAGTTGGCGGGACCGTAACTGACCCCCAGGTATAAAAAGCCTACAATTTTGCGACTCAGGGCTTTTCGACATTTTTTAACGGAGGTGTTTGACCACGTGGAGACTTTCGAGTGGGACCGGATCCAGCTTTCTAGTTAGGGAGATTCGTGTAAAGTCCGCTCATATAGGGAGCGGCAGAGTCTCGGATACCGAACGGAGGATAAATTGGGTTTGATTGCACCCTGAAAAGCCTCCCCACTTGTAAGAGATTATTAAATCTCTTGTTTTTCTTTCAACTGTGATCATCGTGAGGAAGTTATACTGGCAACCATCCTTTGCAGTTCTACAGGATTTGGGAATTAAAATCCCCTTGTAAATAGCCGTAGTTAATCAAGAATAAAAGTAAATTTCAAATTCTATTTTGACTGTGATCCATTCTTCACGTTACCTCTCACTCGAGAATATTGAAGTCGTCACAGTACAGTCTATATACCTACATAGTATAGTAACAAAAATAGTGAGCTTCTTATTCTGTTAACAGGATAAAATAAAAGTGTGTACTAACACAACATCAGAGTTATGCAGACTTTGTTATTACAAGTCTGTATTGGTTTTATTCTAAGTAATTTTTGAGTAATGCTGCATTAATGATAAGAAAAATTTCTGAATACATTTATTAATTTACAAATTTTACTATTTATGTGCATAATAATGTGAACCGACAATTTAAAATAAGAAAAAGAAAATATGAAACATTATACGTTGAAGTTGGTTTGTCATTAATATTACATCTTAAGGTATCCGTCTACGTTCGGAGAACTTTTTTCTTTAAACGTAGAAACTAGTTCATGTTTTTACATTTTTAGATTTATTTTTTATATTATCGTAGAGAATTGCACTTAAAATATTTATTCCTGGAGAAGTTTTTATAAAATTTCTAATAAATGAAGAAAATTTAGAGTTTTTTCAAAGGGTCTAATTTTTAATAAATTAAATTATTTCAATATTTTTTAATGCAACACATTTCTTATACACTGGACTAGTGAATCACCTAAAATCTTTGCTTAATTTACATTTGGTAAAAAATTTTGGTCCTTCAAAATCATACACATTGAATTTTTCACGAATTTTCATTACTTTTCTATCGAACTATGAGTGTAACATCATTAAAAATTATCCAAATTTAAAGCTTTTAGGCCATTTACTAGTAAATACCAGCAAAAGTATTCATAATAATTTTCAACAAAATATTTTAAGAACTTTTTGAGAAATCCCATTTTAAGTTTCTATGTTTTATTAAAAATACCGTTCTGAGAAAAACGCATTTGAAGTTTATGAAAGCAACTTTAACTATTAAAAAATTAAAATACATGCTTAAAATTCCCGACATTTTCTTTCTTCAAAACTTTCTAACTGCCAAGTTGCTAATTATTAAAAATACTAGAAAAATGTTTAAACTAATCTTCATGAAAATGTAAAAAGTTTTGTCCAAAAAATGCTCTTTAAAAAGCTTTAAATTCACAACTTCCGGTTCCGAAGTCACTACTTCCGTTTTGTTTTGACAGCTGTAACTTTTCATTAAAATGCCGTAAAGACAAAACAAAAACAGATTTAGAAGCCTAAAAATTGAAATTTTAGTATAGAGAAATAAAAAAAAATATGATTTTTGGCAAAAAATGACGTTTTAAGCATAGATGGACACCTTAATAAAGATTCCAGTAGCAAAAAATAAAGCAGTTTTAAATTTTTCCACGGGGAAAAAAATAAAACATTTTTTCATAATTCAAAATTTTATAATTCTTTACAATATCTTAAGACTATTTAAATGTATCAATTTCTATAATTCTTAAGATATTTAGCCCACATAACCCTGCATTCTCAAGAAAATTTTGAGATTATAATCTTACGATTTTCTATAGATTACCTTTTTAAGATTTTCTTCATTTTATATTCTCAAGAAAATTCTAAGATTGTAGGCTTCAGATGTGGGCAAAATAACTTAAGATATTCTTAAAAAAATTTTTTTTTTTTTTTTTTTGGGGGGGGGAAGAAATCTTGAGATTATTTCTAGTACTGATGCTTTTCATCGTTTTCTTTACAACAAGGTACAGTTTGCTTTTGTTTACTTTTCTGGATACTAGATTATTTGCTGCTCAAAGAGACAGTAGAGGGAAAAAGGTAAGGAGAGAAACAAAGTTCTACTGTCCAAATTGCGATGTTGGACTGTACAGTACCGTGTTTTCGATTGTATCTGTAACGTACTGGAGATATGGTAGGCGAAGCCGTCAATGAAACAGGCTAGAAAACTGTTTAATCTAGACTAAATATTTTATTCAGGTGAATAAATTATGTACAGCTAT
Source organism: Pardosa pseudoannulata (assembly GCA_032207245.1). Classification (NCBI taxonomy): domain Eukaryota; kingdom Metazoa; phylum Arthropoda; class Arachnida; order Araneae; family Lycosidae; genus Pardosa; species Pardosa pseudoannulata. The sequence continues at coordinate 19,070,519 of CM063500.1, read as the reverse complement.
GTACAGGTTCAGTAGATTTCTAAATATTCTGGGTTCTCGTGCTGAGATAACATTCACACACTAAGGATGCGTGGGTACCGGATACAGTATGGCTAGGGCTTCTAATCACAGGAATTGTTCGCTAATTAGAGCTGGTAATAAACGCTGACACTATCACCTCCGGGCTGATGATTAGTACAGTCGACTTATACACCAAGATTCAAACGCTCAGAGTGCGTATCAAGCTGGAGTTCGTGAAGGAAAACTCGGGATGCAAGACGATCCAAATTGAGAGCAAAGGTCACTCTCGGCTACCTACTTCTATGCACGAAGTAAAAAAAATTAGCAAAATAACTGGAATGGAATTCAAAAATCGAAGGTCGACTTCTTAGCAAACGGAGACGCTGGAGGTCTCTAATTAAGCAAACTCCAGAAGGAGATACGAGCGGTTCTTCTCGAGCTACGAAGGCTCTATCAGGAAGAAGCCTCAAGAAGAAAAAGCCTCGTTTTGGTCTCGTCACTCTTCTTTTATAGCGGTCCCGGTTTCCCTTACGCGATTCTTTGGGAAACTTTCAGAACCAGGATGATGCAATCTTGCGGTCACCTCCCGCCTGAATCAGCTGTTTGGTTTCCATATGTGGCCGAAAAGCCGTCTTCAGATCAGCCGACCCAAACAACTTAATTGCCTTTTTCGCTACCGCTAATGGGCGACAATGTGCACTGTAATTATGTATGTACAATCTTTTCACAGAGTCTTTCCATTCAACATTCTCACAAAGCCCCAGACGATCAGGCTCCAGAACACGGACAGTTTTCAATTAAGTTATTTTAGACCATCCGTTTCTACCTGCCGCTAATCGTAAGTGTCCTCGGCGAAAGGTCACCTTCGGGCTCCTCGTTCTTTAGGGTCATGTAACGGATCGTTACATAGCATATACGACCAAATTTTGATTAATGATTTCATATCATTTATATAAATACATAGGCATTAAATAAAATTTAATTCAAAATAAAAGCTAGGTATTCTAAGCTTTATATTTATAGTTAGTGGGAATTGACTCCGAAGTCTAATCATTTCTGCCGTACAGAAAATCAACTATACAGGTAAATAACTAATGTCTTTAAATTAATTTTTTGCATTGATTTTTAGGAAATTTTATATGCTAAAGATGCTATTATATTTTAAAAACTATGTATGTATAAAAATTAGCATAAAAAATTGACATTTTTTACCCATAATCCTGAAATAAAATGAACCTGTAAGGGGTTTAAACATTATACATTGAATTTGGTTTGCCATTAATATTACATCTTAATGAAGATTCCAGAAACAAATAATAAAGCAGTTTTAAATTTTTTTCCCGAGGGAAAAAAAAATAAAACATTTTTTCATAATTCCCAATTTTTATGATTCTTATCTTTTATAATTATATAATCTTAAGTATATTTCAATGTATCCAATTTCTATAATTCTTCAGAATATCTTAAGTTATTTAACCCACATAAGCCAGCATTCTTAAGAAAATTTTCAGATTATAATTTTAAGATTTTCTAAAGATTACCTTAAGATTAACTTTATTTTATATTCTGAAGAAAATCTTAAAATTGTATGCTTAAGATGTGGACCAAATAACTTATGATATTCTTAAGATTTTTATTTTTTGAGAAAATCTTGATATTATTTCTAGTACGGATACTTTTCATCGTTTTCTTTACAAGATACAGCTTCCCATATATCTTCATCAATCACTGTTGTCAACAGTTTTAACTCTCAACTATAAACGTCCATTCTGTAAAGTCATTTTCAATCTGATAGTACGAATATTATTTCATCGAATTTCGGTACCTCTATATCCTTTGTTTAATTTAACGAATTCACCACGTGAAAAAACCGTTCTTAATTGCTTTCTCGTTGCCATTTGAACTCACGTTATTGCCAATAGATGGATGGCCTTAAGTAAACTCATCACGTTTTCTAAAGAGTTTGCAGTAAGCAAAGCATTTTTATATGCTTTGATGCGAATTTTCAATATTTTTCATCACGGAAAAGACGAAAGGGAGAATTTCTCACTCTTTCCCCCAAACTAGAGCCTAGAACCAAAACAGAACCCAAAACCGGAAAAAAAAATGGTTATTTTAATGGGAACGAAAACCGGAACTGAACCGAAAAAAATCGATTTATTTCTGTTCGGTATATCTTCAGTCATTTTGTTACTATAACCAATTTATCCGTATTTTCTAATTTAACGTCAGCCATATAATTATCGTCGTTACATTGCTTCTCGGTTTCCTGTTTTGATGTTACTGGTACTTTTCTGTTTCAGTTTTACATAAAACTACATGTAGAAGGCAGATTTAATTCAGTTGTCAAATACGATTGGGATAACTGATAACAATGTCAATGTTCGACGTTCTCTGTCAGGGCCGTAACTAGGTCCTTTAGCGCCCGGGGCAGAAAACTAGTCTGCGCACATACTACCAAATATAGTGAGAAAATAATATCTGTATCACCTGCTGCATTGAAAAAAAAATGGTTACCTTTAAGCATCATGCTCAATTGTTTGTTAAACGAAGTTAATTATACCAGACAAGGTTCTAATTCTTAAAGATATTCCGAACAACTACGAGCATTCACACTGTAACGTATCTGGTCCCTGTTTCAGGTGACACAATCAGGTGTGTCTTGATTAATGGATTTATTTACACTTCTGCTACATACATCATTTCACAACTATAAAGAAAAACAATCCGATCACACATAGGCCTGAGTAGAGACAGGTACCTAAACTAAATTCAGTCTCTGCCGAAATATGGGTGATTAGACGGAAGAAACAATTCGTAGCTCTCTCGAAAGTTCACTGAAGTACAGGTAGGAGATCTAGCGCAGTTAGTTCTGAAGAACAGCAAACAATCCTGAAGAGGATTATATTAGAATACGGAAACCCAAAGCGCAGGGTATCCGTTCAATCTCAGCAAGAGATATATCCCAAGACGGGATTTCGCTAAATGAAACTCTCCGATGGAGAGACTGGCGACCTCTGAGTTTGCCGATGTTGGCTACTCTTTAAAGAAAAGATCCCAAGGTAGGATTATAGCAAAAAAAAAAAAAACTCTCCGGTAGAAATACTGGTCAAGGCGACCTCTCAATTAGCTGGTTTCTAGCTAACTAACTTCTCTCTCAAAAAAAAAGAAAAAAAAATCTTCTCTTGTCTCTTTCTAGGGGGTGGGCCTCACCCACAATTTCATTATTGGATCACCTAACGATGACCTCACCTTCGACCAACTGGATTGGTCCGGGTTAAACAATCATTGGCCGTAAAGCCAGGGGTCCCTGGAATTCTTAGCGGCTACATCTGAGTAGCGGCAAATCCTTTGTCGTTCCCGCTATCACTTTTTTTTTGGCTGTCAGTAAAGGTGTCGTGTCGTCTGGCATATTGTTCCTATAGTAATATAGGGCACAGTCGTGTAGACTTCATGGTGCCGGGGAAAACAAATCGTTATTTTTGGCAGACCAAAAACCGGAACTGAACAGATATGTATTTTTTGTGTTGAACTGGAACAAAAAAAAATTATGGTTCGAAATTCTGCCCAAAACAAAGTGAGATTTCAAAAAATAGTGAGAGAAAACAAGCGTCCAAAATTATATCCTAGCTCAAGTGGTTTCTATTCTGAAATAGGATGGGTAGCATTTGTTTCTTCTGAGAAAGAATTTCTGCATTTGATAATATGAAATGCTTGTTATTGTCTATTGCAAGGTTCTGCAGAAAGATGAAAGGTCACTTTACAGAAGTAATCCCCCCTATCTGTTCCCTATTGATGCATTTCTGGTGTATTAATTACTCTTTTTATTAAAATCTAAAAAGGAAATAACGAATGAATTTACGGATATTTTTAAAAATTTCGATGGTGCTTAAAAATTTCTCGGGGAGGGGGGGGGGAGCTTGGAAGGTCGTTGCGAAACCTTAGGTTTCCGGAGACTACATTTTGAAAAACCCTTTGGACAAAGCAAGGAGAACTGTACGTAATCCTTATCTTATCCACTCAGTCATAAAAGCTGTTACTTTCATCTTTTTATAATAAATACATTCGTGAAATACCGATATCATATGTTACTTCTATTGAAAATCCTCATTTAGATATTATCCGATATCTTTTTACTTCCCTACGATTTTTGAATTTCACCCGAACTTATCCCATAGCCCATAAAAATTATAGCAAAAGAAGTGGTAAATGCGCATTATATAAAAAGTAAAATAAAGGGTCAAAGAGAAAGAGCAAAAGAGTTTGCCGCCACAATTTGCTCTCAGGTTTATTTGCCATCTCAACTACTCGTTGACCATTAGTCAAATCAAACCTTTTAAACACATTTTAAAATACAAACATCAATACAAATAACCACTTTCATACATGAGTCAATACATTCATAGATCAACCCATTCATATTAACCCCTTCCGGTATGATTTAACACTAGATTGCCCAAGGCAGTCATTTTGACTGTTTTTTAATTTCAATTAGAAAAACAATTATGAAATATAATGACACAATTTCTTAGAATTTGGTGACTTTTTATATAACATATAAATGGGTTTATGAATAAGTGTAGTTACTTCCGCCCTCCTTTATTATATAATATTAAAAATTAATTTTAAACAAATTTCTTTACATATTTGTTATTTTTTCACAATGCAGTCATTTTGACTGTTTTGGGGCAATATAGGTATACAAGAAATCTCGGGCAATCTAGTGTTAATAATGAAAAACAGTGCATGAATTAACCATTTAATTTTTATTTAAAAAATTTGTTTCATTTTACAATTCTTACGTATTTTTAAATAAAATCGACTTTTTACATAGTGTTAAATAATATCAGAAACAGTAAAATTAAGAAAATATCAAAGCAAAACATTAATAAGTTATACAGATAATATTCTTCAAGCTAGTGGTACTTTTCAAAACAAAGTGCAAAGGAATTCTGAATTGTTTACACCGCCAAGAAGTCTCACTTTTAATTTGATTCTTGTAACACACACGGTATTTCTTAATAGGTTTTCTTTTATTCTGACTCATTAATTTGTCAATGACTTGTACCAAGTAAACAATATGCAGTAGTGACTTGTGATTTTCACAAGTGATAAAAGTGTTGCCAAATTCAGTACACTAGAAATTTTAAACTAAATTAATTTATCATATTCAACAGTAACTTTAATCGCATGACGAGTGTAGCTCGTCATTGTGCGGTATGGAATGAAAAACTAATGACGAGCTAGACTCGTCATTTTACCGGAAGAGGTTAACCTATGCACAAGGAAAAAATAGAAGGTCTCAAAAGGTATGACAGTCTGGTATTAAAAATATAGATCCTCTTATTTATATCTCATGCACCTTTAAGACGTTTATAATAAAATATACTTAAAATTAATTATATCAATTTTAAAAAAGTAATATTCAGTACTCATAATAAATTTGGAATACCCGGAAAATTTCAGATGGACGCTTGTACGCATACAAACATACGAAGACAAAACAAGTACAACTTCTAGAACTTTCATCTTTTTATAGTAAATACATTCGTGAAATACCGATCTCATATGTTACGTCGATTGAAGAACCCGCATCATTCCAATACAAACCGATATCTTTCCACTTTCTACCGATTTTTGAATCTCACCCGAACTTATCCCATAACGCTTAAAAATGATACCAAAAGAAGTCATAAATGCGCATTTTATAAAAAGTAAAATAAAGTAAAATAAAGAGCAAAAGAGTTTGCCGCCACAATTTGCTCTCAGGTTTATTTGAAATCTCAACTACTCGTTGATCATTAGTCAAATCAAACCTTTTAAACACATTTGAAAATACAAACATCTATACAAATAACCACTTGCATACATGCATTAATACATTCATACATCAATCTATTCATACTAACCTATGCATAAGGAAAAAAATAGAAGATCTCAAGAGGTATGACAGCCAGGTCATACCTCTTCAGAAAAAATTTAAAAATATATATCCTCTATTTATACCTCATACATCTTTAAAACGGTTACAATAAAATATTCTTAAAATTAATTATATCAATTTTAAAAAAGTAATATTTAATACTCATAATAAATTTGGAATACCCGGAAAATTTCAAATGGACGCTTGTACATATATAAACATACAAAGTAAAACTTGAACTTTCACCTTTTTATAATAAATACAGTCGGGAAATACCGATCTCATATGTTACGTCGATTGAAGAGCCCGCATCATTCCAATACAAACCGATATCTTTCCACTTTCTAGCGATTTTTGAATATCACCCGAACTTATCCCATAACGCTTAAAATTGATGGCGAAAGAGGTGGTAAATGCGTTTTTTATGAAAAAATAAAATAAAATATAAAAGAGCTAAGGAGAAAGAGCAAAAGAGTTTGCCGCCACAATTTGCTCTCAGGTTTATTTGAAATCTCAACTACTCGTTGATCATTAGTCAAATCAAACCTTTTAAACACATTTGAAAATACAAACATCAACACAAATAACAACTTTCATACATGAGTCAATACATACATACATCAACCCATTCATATTAACCTATGCACAAGGAAAAAATGGAAGGTCTCAAGAGGTATGACAGTCTAGTATTAAAAAATATAGTTCCTCTTATTTATATCTCATACACCTTTAAGACGTTTATAATAAAATATACTCTAAATTAATTATATAAATTTTTAAAAAGTAATATTCTGTACTCATAATAAATTTGGTATACCCGGAAAATTTCACATGGACTTTTGTACATATACAAACATACAAAGACAAAACAAGTAGAACTTCTTGAACTTTCACCTTTTTATAATAAATACATTCGGGAAATACCGATCTCATATGTTACGTCGATTGAAGAACCCGCATCATTCCAATACTAACCGATATCTTTCCACTTTCTACCGATTTTTGAATCTCACCCGAACTTATCTCATAACGCTTAAAAATGATACCAAAAGAAGTGATAACTGCGCATTTTATAAAAAGTAAAATAAAGTAAAATAAAGAGCAAAAGAGAAAGAGCAAAAGAATTTGCCGCCACAATTTGCTCTCAGGTCTATTTGCAATCTCAACTACTCGTTGATCATTAGTCAAATCAAACCTTTTAAACACATTTTAAAATACAAACATCTATACAAATAACCACTTGCATACATGCATTAATACATTCATACATCAACCCATTCATCTTAACCTATGCACAAGGAAAAAATAGAATGTCTCAAGATGTATGACAGTCTGGTATTAAATAATATAGATCCACTTATTTATATCTCATGCACCTTTAAGACGTTTATAATAAAATATACTTAAAATTAATTATATAAATTTTTAAAAAGTAATATTCTGTACTCATAATAAATTTGGAATACCCGGAAAATTTCACATGGACACTTGTACATATACAAACATACAAAGACAAAACAAGTAAAACTTCTAGAACTTTCACCTTTTTATAATAAATACATTCGGGAAATACCGATCTCATATGTTACGTCGATTGAAGAGCCCGCATCATTCCAATACAAACCGATATCTTTCCACTTTCTAGCGATTTTTGAATATCACCCGAACTTATCCCATAACGCTTAAAATTGATGGCGAAAGAGGTGGTAAATGCGTTTTTTATGAAAAAATAAAATAAAATATAAAAGAGCTAAGGAGAAAAAGCAAAAGAGTTTGCCGCCACACTTTGCTCTCAGGTTTATTTGAAATCTCAACTACTCGTTGATCATTAGTCAAATCAAACCTTTTAAACACATTTGAAAATACAAATATCTATACAAATAACCACATGCATTAATACATTCATACATCAACCTATTCATACTAACCTATGCTTAAGAAAAAAATAGAAGTTCTCAAGAGGCATGACAGTCTGGTATTAATAAAATATATTCTCTTATTTATATCTCATACATTTTTAAAATGGTTATAATAAAATATTCTTACAATTAATTATATCAATTTTAAAAAAGTAATATTCAGTACTCATAAATTTGGAATACCCGGAAAATTTCAGATGGACGCTTGTATAAGCATACGAAGACAAAACAAGTAAAACTTCTAGAACTTTCACTTTTTTATAATAAATGCATTGTGAAATACCGATCTCATATGTTACGTCGATTGAAGAGCCCGCATCATTCCAATACAAACCGATATCTTTCCACTTTCTAGCGATTTTTGAATATCACCCGAACTTATCCCATAACGCTTAAAATTGATGACGAAAGAGGTGGTAAATGCGTTTTTTATGAAAAAATAAAATAAAATATAAAAGAGCTAAGGAGAAAAAGCAAAAGAGTTTGCCGCCACACTTTGCTCTCAGGTTTATTTGCAATCTCAACCCTCCCATCGATCATTAGTCAAACCAAAAGTAGCTGTTGAGTGGCCAATTACTTCCTCCACATCTGGCCCTTTTTTGGTCGGTCGCATAATGCGGGCTTAGCTAGAGCTGGATAGAGAGGGGAGGGGGTGACACTTTAGCTTCTTGGCCCGCGGGCCGCTCCGTTCCCACCTGTCCGGGGCGAAAAATCTGACGCTTAGGGTGGCGGTGTTAGCTCCTCCTTATGATAAATCAAAAACGATCCCCCAAATAAATTGTTTGGATAAGATGAAGATATGCATGAGGTTCTAATGTGTAATGGTTTCCCCCTTCCATTGTGGTGCGGCTCCGCTAATGACTGTTATTAGAGAAGCCGAGAGACAAAAAAAAATTTTTTTCGAAACAAACGATCCGTTTTTTGGCTATCACGAGAATGTGATTTGGAATGGAAATGGAGCTCTAGTTGTGGAACTGCATAATGTTTCTGTTCGGCAATAAATCGATTTATAGAAAATGCGTGATCCCCAATTGGACATACCAGATCGTAAAATTTGGCCTTGCAAAAAAGTGGTGCGTGTGTGTATGTGTGGATTGTTTGTCTTGGAGTGACTTTACATCCGTGACAACTTATTATTAGGTTCTCGGTAGTACTAAACCACTCCAAGAAGCGTCCTAAAATTAAGCTCGGGAGCGAAACTGCACTCAATTATCCCAGCTTAACCAAACTCTAACCCAATGAGTTGTCTAGTTGTAGAATTAGTGGTTGCAAGCAACTTTCCCTGGCTAGTGCCAATTACACATCGTTACAAATGAATGAGAGTTCACCCTTTCTTTTCAAAATTTCACGAGCTGCTACTCGTCAAAACGTGATGGTTTTTTTTAAAAAACTGCCAAGATTTCACGACTTCAGCCACCGTTTGTAGTCTAGGTTCACCATGTATGTTTTCAGTATTATAAACACAAACTGATACAATTTGAGGAAGGGCTAATTAGTAATGAAAATTTTTATTAGCTGTTACTCATCAAAAAATAATGGTTTTTGTTTATAAAACTGCCTGCATTTCACGACTTCAGTTACCGTTTGTAGTCTAGGTTGAAGATGCATATTTTCAATATTGTAAACACAAACTGATACAAACTGAGGAAGCTTTAACTAGTAATAAAAATTTTTATTAGCTGTTACTCGTGAAAACATAATTGTTATATATATATATATATATATATATATATATATATATATATATATATATATATATATATATTATAACGGCCAGCATTTTACGACCTCAGTTACCGTTTGTAGTCTAGGTTGGTGATGCATGTTTAGAGTATTGTAAACATAATTTGAAACAAACTGATACAAATTGAGCAAGAGCTAATTAATAATAAAAATTTTATAAGCTGTTACTCACCAAAACATAATTGTATTTGTTTTATAAAACAGCCAGCATTTCACGACTTCAGTTACCGTTTGTATTCTAGGTTGACGATGCATGTTTTCAGTATTTTAAACACGAACTGATACAAACTGAGGAAGAGTTAATTAGTAATAAAAAATTTTATTAGCTGTTAATAGTCAAAACATAATGGTTTTTTTTTTATAAAACTGCCAGCATTTCACGACTTTAGTTACCGTTTGTAGTCTAGATTGACGATGCATGTTTTCAGTATTATACACACAAACTGATACAAACTGAGGAAAAGTTAAATAGTAATAAAAAATTTATTAGCTGTTACTCATCAAAACATAATGGTTGTATATATATATATATACATATACATATATATATATATATATATATATATATATATATATATAATATATATATATATATATATATATATATATATATATATATATATATATATATATATATAACTGCCAGAATCTTACGACTCCAGTCACCGTCTGTAGTCTAGGTTGAAGATGCATGTTTTCAGTATTGTAAACACAAATTGAACTAAAAAGAACAAAGACTTCTAGAAGCGTCCTAAAATTAAGCTCCGGAGCCAAACTGCGGAAATATCTTAACCAAACTCCAACACAAGGAGTCGTTTAGTTGTAAAATTAGCTGTTGCAAACACCTCTGTGGCTAGTGCCAATCACGCATCATTAATAATAAAAGAGAGAAATTCACACTTTCTTTTAAAAAATTTATGAGCTGCTACCCTTCAAAGTATGGTGGAATTTTTAACGAAACTGCTAAGATTCTACCTACTGACTTCACCTACCATTTGCAGTCTAAGTTAACGATGCATGTTTTCAATGTTTTAATCACAAACTGAAACAAAGTGATACAAATTGAGCAAGAGCTAGGAAGTAATAAAAAATTTTACTAGCTGCTACGCATCAAAGCATGATGGTTATATATATATATATATATATATATATATATATATATATATATATATATATATATATATATATATATATGTATGTATGTATGTATGTATATGTATATATGTATGTATGTATATGTATATGTATATATGTATGTATGTATGTATGTATGTATATGTATATGTATATATATATATATATATATATATATGCATATATATATATATATATATATATATATATATATATATATGTATATATATATATATATATATATATATGTATGTATATATATATATATACATATATATATATATGTATATATATGTATGTATATATATATATGTATGTATATATATATATGTATGTATATATATATATATATATATATATATATATGTATATATATATGTATGTGTGTGTATATATATATATATATATATATATATATATATATATATATAACTGCCAACATTTCACGATTTCAGCCACCGTTTGTGGACTAGGTTGATGATGCATGTTTTCAGTATTATAATACAATTTGAAACAAACTGAACAAGGGCTTCTATAAACGTCCTAAAATTAAGCTAACGAACCAAACTACTCTCAGTTATCCTAGCTTAGTTTAACTAAACTCCAACACACGGAGCTATCTAGTTTGAGAATTAGCGGTTGCAGATAACTTTCCCCGGCGTGTCAATTACATATCGTTACAAATAAGTGAGAGAAATACACCCTTTCTTTTTAAACTTTTACGAACTGTTACCCGTCAAAACATACTGCGTTTTTTACAAAACTGCCAACTTTTTGCGACTTCAGCTAACGTTTCAATCTAAGTTGACGATGCATGCTTTCAGAATTATAAATAGAAACTGATACAAACTGGGCAAGGGCTGATTAGTAATAGAAATTTTACCGGTTGTTACCCGTCAAAACATGATGATGAACTTTTTCCCACTGAATGAATGAAAAGGAAACTGTTATGCCCGCAGTAGATTACGAATTATATTTCCGGAAGCACAGTCAATCATATCGAAACTATTTACATGACCTACTAGAATAAACAAATATTCAGTAAACAAACTGCGTAAGAACTTCCTAAATATACCCATCCATCAATAACAAGTTTGTATAATTTTATGGTTCTGTTTGATAATGTCTAAGGCTCAACACCAAGAATAAAATTTAAAAAAAATAATTAATAATACTAAAAAGATTTGTAAATAAGGAGGATTTTTTTTCTGTTGGACAACTGTAAATAATAAACAAATAAACAAAAATATATTACTTTTTATTTGGTTATTAAGTTTCAATGTATTTCCAAACTACCTGAATAAATCAAAATTAAATTCTTTATCTATTTTATACATAGAACAAAATGATTTGGATAATACTAAAATGATTTAAAAGTAACTTTTTTACTTATAAATTACTTTACTTACTTTTATTTTTTTGTAAGACAACTATATACAATAAACAAATAAACAAAAGTATATTACTTTTTATATGGTTACCACGATTCAATGTATTCTTAAACTCACTGAATAAATCAAAATTAAATTCTTGATCTATTTTATACATTGAACAAAATACTTTTGATAATACTAAAAATATTTGTAAGTAAGGAGGATTATTTTTCTGTAGGACAACTGTATATAATAAAAAAATAAACAAAATTATATTACTTTTTATATGGTTACCAAGATTCAATGTATTCTAAAACTCACTGAATAAATCAAAATTAAATTCTTGATCTATTTTATACATTGAACAAAATGCTTTTCATAATACTAAAAAGATTTGTAAATAAATAGGATTATTTTTCTGTTGGACTACTATATATAAAAAACAAATAAACAAAAATACATTACTTTTTATATAGTTACCAAGTTTCAATGTATTTCAAAACTTACTGAATAAATCAAAATTAAATTCTTTATCTATTTTATACATAGAACAAAATGCTTTGGATAGTACTAAAAAGATTTATAAGTAAGAAGGATTACTTTTTTGTAAGACAACTATATACAATAAACAAATAAACAAAAGTATATTACTTTTTATGTGGTTACCAAGTTTCAATGTATTTCGAAACTCACTCAATAAATCAAAATTAAATTCTTTATCTATTTTATACATACAACAAAATGCTTTGGATAATACTAAAAAGATTTATAAGTAAGAAGGATTACTTTTCTGTAAGACAACTATATATAATAAACAAATAAACAAAAGTATATTACTTTTTATGTGGTTACCAAGTTTCAATGTATTTCGAAATTCACGCATAAAATCAAAATTAAATTATTGATCTATTTTATACATTGCACAAAATGCTTTTCATAATACTAAAAAGATTTTTAAGTAAGAAGGATTACTTTTTTGTTGGACAATTGTATATAATAAACAAATAAACAAAATTATATTACTTTTTATATGGTTACCAAGTTTCAGTGTATTTCGAAACTCACTCAATAAATCAAAATTAAATTCTTTATCTATTTTATACGTTGAACAAAATGCTTTTCATAATACTAAAAAGATTTGTAAATAAATAGGATTATTTTTCTGTTGGACAACTATATATAATAAACAAATAAACAAAAATATGTTACTTTTTATATGGTTACCAAGTTCCAATGTATTCCAAAACTCACTGAATAAATCAAAATTAATTTCTTTATCTGTTTTATTCATCTTAGAAGATGCTTTGTATAAAATTAAAAACATTTTTCAATAAGATAGTTTACTTTTCTGATGGACAACTGTATATTATAAATAAATAAACAAAAATATTACTTTTTATACGGTTACCAAGTTACAATGTATTTCAAAACTCCCTAAACAAATCAAAATTAAATTATTTATCTGTTTTATACACCACAGAAAATGCTTTGGATAAAATTAAAAAGATTTTTAAGTAAAATAGTTTACTATTCTGCTGGACAACAGTTTATAATAAACAAATAAGCAAAATACATTACTTTTCATACGGTTACCAAATTCCAGTGTATTCCAAAACTCACTGAATAAATAAAATTAATTTCTTTATCTGTTTCATACATCGTAGAAAATCCTTTGGATAAAATAAAAAAAAAATATTTAAATAAGATAGTTTACTTTTCTGTTGGACAAAAGTTTATGATAAACAAATAAACAAAAATATATTACTTTTTATATGGTTACCAAAGGTTTATATGGTTTCAATGTATTCCAAAATTCACTGAATAAATCAAAATTAAATTCTTTTCCTATTTTATACATCGCAGAAAATGCTTTGGATAAAATTAAAAAGATTTTTAAATGAGATAGTTTATTTTTCTGTTGGACAAAAGTTTATAATAAATAAATAAGCAAAATATGTTACTTTTTATATGGTTACCAAGTTCCAATGTATTCCAAAACTCACTGAATAAATCAAAATTAATTTCTTTATCTGTTTTATTCATCTTAGAAGATGCTTTGTATAAAATTAAAAACATTTTTCAATAAGATAGTTTACTATTCTGCTGGACAACAGTTTATAATAAACAAATAAGCAAAATACATTACTTTTCATACGGTTACCAAATTCCAGTGTATTCCAAAACTCACTGAATAAATAAAATTAATTTCTTTATCTGTTTTATACATCGCAGAAAATGCTTTGGATAAAATTAAAAAAGATTTTTAAGTAAGAAGGTTTACTTTTTTGTTGGACAATTGTATATAATAAACAAATAAACAAAAATATATTACTTTTTATATGGTTACCAAAGGTTTATATGGTTTCAATGTATTCCAAAATTCACTGAATAAATCAAAATTAAATTCTTTTCCTATTTTATACATCGCAGAAAATGCTTTGGATAAAATTAAAATGATTTTTAATAAACAAATAATATATATAATATGTAAAATATATAATAAACAATATCTGTCCGTTATTTTTTAAGTTACCAAATGGATAGATTACATATTGGATTTATCATACTTAGCAAAATTAAAGCATGTCTTTAAGATTGAAATAATCTTCTTTTCGATAATATTATTTCAACTATTTTCGTTAAGAGCTTGATTGAAATTATCAATTTATCACATAAAAAAGGTAAAAAAAAAACTTTTTTTTTCTAGCATTATGACGTATCCTTTAACTATCTCATTTAATTATTTCTTATTTTAATTATTATATAATAATAAATTATCTGTTTTATCTCGATTTTATAAGCGGTTGGACCTGGAATGGATAGATTAATTAAATTAAAAATATGTTTATCTTTTATATTATCCGATTCTAAAATAAATTGGTATAAAATATATAACAAAATACTTTCTTTAAAAAACGTTCGAATACATTCTTTTTCGAGCTTTTAATGACATTATTTTAACTCCTATTTTGTTAAGAGCTGGCGATTAAATTTATCAATTTATTACATAATAAATAGGTAAAAATAACTTTTTCTAGAATTATGACGCCATTACTTTAACCCTCTCATTGAATCATTTCTTAATTATTTAAATTATGCTTATTTTCATTCATTTATCATTGAACTTAGATATACTAAATAATTTTCTTTTATATTTGGCTTAAATAATGATTAGGTACATATGTGATAATTTA
>CM063500.1:19042733-19050233 GCA_032207245.1 Pardosa pseudoannulata | reverse complement strand
AGCTCGTCATTAGTTTTTCATTCCATACCGCACAATGACGAGCTACACTCGTCATGCGATTAAAGTTACTGTTAAATATGATAATTAATTTAGTTTAAAATTTCTAGTGTACTGAATTTGGCAACACTTTTATCACTTGTGAAAATCACAAGTCACTTTTGCATATTGTTTACTTAGAATTTCTTTGTACAAGTCATTGCCAAATTAATGAGTCAGAATAAAAAAAAAAAACCTACTAAGAAATGCCGTGTGTGTTACAAGAATCAGATTAAAAGTGAGACTACTTGGCGGTGTAAACAATTAAGAATTCCTTTGCACTTTGTTTTGAAAAGTACCACTAGCTTGAAGACTATTATCTGTATACCTTATTAATGTTTTGCTTTGATATTTTCTTAATTTTACTGTTTCTGATATTATTTAACACTATGTAAAAAGTGGATTTTAATTAAGAATATGAAAGAATTGTAAAATGAAACAAGTTTTTAAATAAAAATTAAATGGTTATTTCATGCACAGTTTTTCATTATTAAATCATACCGGAAGGGGTTAAAGAGATATTGCTGATGTAGCTGACATATGTGTATTTTTACTATGTTTTAAAAATCTTAATGAAATGTAACACTAAACATACCATCACTTTATGGATACCTATTTCTTTTATTTCTTTTCTTTTATTTATCTTAATCATCTTATTCACTCAATACATACCCATTTCTTTTATTTTATTTCTTTTCTTTTCTTCTATTTATTTTATTTATTCATTTTATTCACTTAATACATACTTATTTCTCTTATTTCTTTTGTTTTATTTCTTTTCTTTTATTTTCATTTAATTATTTTATTTTTCATCTCATTCACTTCTTTTCTTTTCTTTTATTTGTTTTAATCATTTTATTAACTTAATACATACCCATTTCTTTTATTTTATTTCTTTTCTTTTCTTCTATTTATTTTATTTATTCATTTTATTCACTTAATACATACTTATTTCTCTTATTTCTTTTGTTTTATTTCTTTTCTTTTATTTTCATTTAATTATTTTATTTTTTATCTCATTCACTTCTTTTCTTTTCTTTTATTTGTTCTAATCATTTTATTCACTCAATACATACCCATTTCTTTTATTTTATTTCTTTTCTTTTTTTCTATTTATTTTATTTATTCATTTTATTCACTTAATACATACTTAGTACTTTTATTTATTTTATTTTATTTCTTTTCTTTTACTTATTTTCTTTATTCATTTTATTCACTTAATATATACTTATTTCTCTTATTTCTTTACTTTTATTTTCATTTAATTATTTTATTTTTCATCTCATTCACTTCTTTTCTTTTCTTTTATTTCTTTTAATCATTTTATTCAAATAATACATACCTATTTCTTTTATTTTATTTCTTTTCTTCTATTCATTTTATTTATTCATTTTATTCACTTAATACATACTTATTTCTCTTATTTCTTTTGTTTTATTTCTTTTCTTTTATTTTCATTTAATTATTTTATTTTTCATCTCATTCACTTCTTTTATTTTATTTTATTTGTTTTAATCATTTTATTCACTCAATACATACCCATTTCTTTTATTTTATTTCTTTTCTTTTTTACTATTTACTTTATTTATTCATTTTATTCACTTAATACATACCTAGTACTTTTATTAATTTTATTTTATTTCTTTTCTTTTCTTTATTTTCTTTATTCATTTTATTCACTTAATACATACCTATTTATCTTATTTCTTTTGTTTTATTTTCTTTTAATTATTTTATTTTTCATCTCATTTACTTAATACATACCTATTTCTTTTATTTTATTTCTATGCTTTTATTTTCTTTTTTTAATTTTATTTATTCATTTTATTCACATAATAAATACCTATTTCTTTTATTTCTTTCATTTTATTTCTTTTCTTTTCTTTCTTTTTTTATTCATTTTATTCCCTTAATACATACCCATTTATTTTATTTGTATTATTTTATTTCCTCTCATTTTCTTTATTTTATTTTATTTATTCTTTTTATTCACTTAATACATACCTATTTCTTTTATTTCTTTCATTTTATTTCTTTTCTTTTCTTCCAATGGAAATTCAAAGTTAAAAGAAAGATACGAATTTCTTTTGACTATTTATTTATTTCTTTATAAATGACAAACAGTGTTAAGTAAAATACATATTCAGATTGGTACAAAAGTTGTAAAACGAAAATAGCATAAAACATACAAATAAATAAATGAAAATATATCTTTGCATACATAAACGAAAGTAAATAAATATAAGTATATAAATGTGTGAAATAAAGTAAATAAATATAAATATGTATTTATGAAAATAAATATAAAAATTTATTTATGAATATGAATAAATATAGACATGTATTGATGAAAATTAATATAGGAATGCAATTATGAAAATATATAAATATATGCATGAAAATAAACAAATATAAACAAACACATTTATGAAAATAAATAGTTAAAATAGAAAATAAATTAATTAGTGATAAGGAACTCAAAGATACAAAATTCTACTGTTTCGATTTATGAGCGATTTAATATTTATTACCTCTATCGAATGTCTGCAATTATTTTATATCAGAGCTACAGTAGTTTTAAAATTTTAAACATATTAAAATTTTGATATAACGCTTGAATAAATTGTTCTTCCTACTGCTTTTTATTATTTTTGATTAAATAAAAATAACTTTAAAGTCATTTCTCTGTGAGATTTTGGAAAAAAATTACTCAGAAATTTCTTAAAAATTATAAAAGTAAAAAATGGGGATTTTAATATTTTTCCCGTACGAAACTGTTTAATGAGTATTTAAAAAAAATTTCAAGTTTAAATTTATGAAGGCAATTTAGAAGAATAACTTAGAGAAATAATTTTAGAGGAATTTATAGAAGATAATTTCCTCAAATTATGTTTATATAATCTGAATAAATGGTTCTTCCTACTGCTTTTTATTATTTTTAGTTAAATAAAAACAATTTTAAATCCATTTCTCCGTGAGATTTTGGGAAAAAAATTGCTCAGAAATTTCTTAATTATTAAAAAAGTAAAAATTGGGGATTTTAATATTTTTTCTGGTACGAAACTGTTTATTAAGTATTTTTAAAACAATTTTTTCAAATTTAAATTAATGAAGGCTATTAGAGGAATAATTTACAGAAATAATTTTAGAGGAATTTATATAAAGATAATTTCCTCAAATTATGTTTATACAAATTCCTGTCACGTAACTTGAAAATAATCTGTATTAATAATTAGTAATTAATAACTTTAATTAAGTAAACTTAATTAGTATTACTCATCTTTATTTAACTTAGCAACCCTAAAAGATAAAAAATTTAAAGTATAGATAAATGTACAGTAGTAATTATTACGATACATGCATACATGCATGCATACACACTGCAACAAAATAAAATTTGTCACTGAGGACATCGTATTAACATATAGTTTGCACTGTGTGATTTTTAAAAGCTCTATAGTAATTGTTAGTCTGATAAGACTATGATTACTTATTTACTGATTTATTCTTATTTATTTATAATTTTATTTCTAAATACCAAAACCCTTAAACACCTTTTTATATTGCAGTCATAAGTTCAAAAACAAGTAAGAAATTAATTATTACAAACATGAACAATTTAAATATAAAATTAAAAAATGCACGTGACTAAATAAACTATACACAAAAAGTCATTAAAATGTCTAACAAAAATACGTTAACAATAGCTGGATAAATAAGTGATATGTTAGTGAACAAAGATCGAATAATTTGGCTATATATTAATAGTATACTGTATAAAGCCCATTTACTTTTAACAGATTACATACATATAAAGCTGTGTGAATAAAAAAACTGAACAGAATTCTTTACAAAAATAAACATTTTTAAATGACAACAGTATAAAACTAGAATATTTATAAGTGAGGGGAAAAATGGCTGTATTATTTACAGATCAATATAAAGAGGATCATAAAAATATAAATAAAAATTACTTGAATAAATACATAATTTATAAAACTTACAACTGCCATTAAAAATAGGTTAATAGATAAATGCATATGTCAAAACAAATAGTTGATATTAAAATTGCACTTGAAAAATTTAACACACAATTTCTATCACTGACCTATTTTTTTTAGCTGTACTTGAAACCTACTAAAGAGTTAGAGCTGTTTTTTGAGAATCGGCTCGGGAATTTTAAATTCTGCAGCTGATTTTCTTATTAGGGGTTCAGTTATCATAGGCAGAGTTGTTGTATGATCACGTTTGTCTGCTTTACTTGAAACCTCCTGAAGAGTTATAGCCTTTTTTTTAAGAATCAGTTCGGAAGTTGACAATTCTAAAGCTGATTTTCTTATTATGGATTCAGTCGACACAGAGGCAGAGGCTTTGCCTGATCATGCTGTCCCGCTTCTGAAAACTCCTTAAGCCATTTTATTAAGGATCGGTTTAGGAGTTTCATAGTCTGCAGCTGTTTTTCTTATTACGGAATCAGTTGTCATAGGTTGAGCCGTTGTACCTGAAAAGTCCTCAAGAGGTATAGCCGTTTTCTGAAGGATTGGTTTAGGAGTTTCAAAGTCTGCAGCTGTTTTTCTTATTACGGAATCAGTTGTCATAGGTTGAGCCGTTGTACCTGAAAAGTCCTCAAGAAGTATAGCCGTTTTCTGAAGGATTGGTTTAGGAGTTTCAAAGTCTGCAGCTGCTTTTCTTATTACGAAATCAGTTGTCATAGGTTGAGCCGTTGTACCTGAAAAGTCCTCAAGAGGTATAGCCGTTTTCTTAAGGATTGGTTTAGGAGTTTCAAAGTCTGCAGCTGTTTTTCTTATTACGGAATCAGTTGTCATAGGTTGAGCCGTTGTACCTGAAAAGTCCTCAAGAGGTATAGCCGTTTTCTTAAGGATTGGTTTAGGAGTTTCAAAGTCTGAAGCTGCTTTTCTTATTACGGAATCAGTTGTCATAGGTTGAGCCGTTGTACCTGAAATGTCCTCAAGAGGTATAGCCGTTTTCTTAAGAATCGGTTTAGGAGTTTCAAAGTCTACAGCTGTTTTTCTTATTACGGAATCAGTTGTCATAGGTTGAGCCGTTGTACCTGAAAAGTCCTCAAGAGGTATAGCCATTTTCTTAAGGATCGGCTCGGGAAGAGTTTCAAATTCTAAAGCTATTTTTCTTATTACGGGCTCAGTCGTCATAAGTGGAGATGTTGTGTCAGAAGATGACCCCGTAGTTACAGGAACACAAGCGATTGAGATTCTTTCGATAGCTGGCTGATAGACGTGGAGACCCAGATGGCATTTTCTCATCTTCAGAACGGGTAAAATATACTCTACTGGCCTGCAAAGGTGGATATCTGCACATTCTGCGGTCACCAACTCTCTTGGAATGCGATTTTCTTTGACATCTGTAATCCAAGTAACATTACAGCCAGCCTGCACCGAGCTAACTGGGGATCCGAACAGCGACTTCTGGCTCTCAGCTTTCATAGGAAGGACATAAAATTGCGAACCTGTCAACACTGCACTATCCAGTATCGCCGATGAATCGCAGTACGTTGGTTTTAAGTTTCTATTTCCATTCTCTGGCAAAGGCATTGATAGAAATGCAGCAGACTTATCCCAAAACAACATGGCAAAGTGAAGGAAAAACAAAAACTCCATTTTTTACAAGCTGTGAGAGTAAGCAATCTCGCAGAGTAAAAGAACATAGCAAAAAGTTCGCGCTTATATACTTCCATTTTTTGTAAAAATTTAAATTTTAGAAAAACCCATTTGTATTGGGAAATCGTGTTTGTTTTTTACCAGCGGGAAACATCCCACTAGAAATTCTATAACGGAACAAACACGGAACATCCGGTGTTTACTACGGTTACGTCAAGATAAACAAAAATATTTCGTTTTTGCAAACTGACGAGTAAAACCTGACGTCGAAGGAAGAAGCAAAACATTAAAAGAGATGTTAATTCAAATAAAATGAAAATAAATTTTCAGAAAAATAATACCATATTTGTAAACTCTTGTTTTATTTCTTTCGACAAAATTTTCTTTTTCAAGTTAAAACTATTTAAGTTCCAAAATTTAATAATGATACACACAAGACAAATAATTGTTCATATTTTTGAATTTCAGTTACAGGTGAAATATAGAATAAATCTATTCCAACATTTTTTATTTATTTTATAGTTTTAAAAATATAAATATAAAAGTGCGATAATGAAAAAATAGTAAGCGTCATATTTGTAAACTCTTGTTTATTTTTATTTATTTATTTGACAAAATTTTCTTTTTGAAGTAAAAGCTATTTATTTTCCAAAATTTAAAAATTTTCAGAATAATGGTACAAAAGACAAATAATAGTTCAAGTTTTTTAATTTCAAATGTAGGCAAAATATAAAATAAAGCGATGGCAAAAATATTTGCTTATATTATAGCTTTAAAAAATATAAGTATAAAAGATACGACAATGAAAAAAAATAGCGTCCTATTTGAAAATTTTTGTTTTATTTCTTTTGACAAAATTTTCTTTTTAAAGTAAAAACTATTTAAGGTCCAAAATTTACAAAATTTAAGAATGTCACAAAAGACAAATAATTGTTCAAATTTTTTAATTTTAGTGAAAAGAGAAATATAAAGTAACGCAATTCTAAGAATATTTACTTTTTTAATACAAATTTTTAAATACAAACATAAAAGAAATGACAATGAAATAAAAAAAATTGATCATCACATGTTTAAACCCCTTTTTTATTTCTTTTCACAACATTTTTCTTTTAAAAGAAGCATCTAATTAAGTTCTAAAATTTAAGAACAAATAATAGTTTAAAATTCTGAATTTCAATTCTAGAAGAAATATAAAATAAAACTATTCCAAAAAACACTAATATAATAGTTGTAAAAACATATGATGATAAAATATGTTTATTTAGCTCTTATTTTTCTTTAAAAAAAATTTTTTTTACCTGATTGAGGTACGCAGTTTCAAACAATAAATATTAAAGAAAAATTTACAATAAATTTTACAGAAGTGAAAAATTAACATGCTTCTATGATAATATCAGGTAGGAAGGCTTTTAATGCAATGAAACTGAAAATAGCAAAAATATATGTAATTAACTGTTTTACTTAAATTTTTCCCCAAAAATTTCAAAGTTTACTTGTCTTACAAAGAAACAAAATGCACGAGGTCTACAAAGACAAAGTGCCGGAAAAACCTCTATCAAACATACTACCAAAACTACAGCCAAGGTCACAGACCTTACAAAAGCAACATTTGAAAGAAGACCTCCAATTATATTCGAAATTATATCATATCTTAGGGTCACAGACAATCATCAGGACCACAGCCAACAACAAAGGTTTCTACACACCAACGACAAATGGGACTAGAAAACCTCTATCAAACACACAACCAAAACTACAGCCAGGGTCACATACCCGACAAAAGCAACCTGGGAAAAAAGGCCTCTATTTCTATCTACAAGAATATCAA
>CM063500.1:18925233-19037733 GCA_032207245.1 Pardosa pseudoannulata | reverse complement strand
ACCCACTTGAGCAAAGTCGTACTTCCACCATAGTGGTACTCGTTAAAACGAAAGGTGCATCCCCTTGCCTTAATACGAGTAGCGTATGATTCAATCTTGCTTGGTTTGAGTAGGTGGCATCGAAACCAACTGTTATGTAGCCTCCACACTATGGACAATTCTTCACCACTGCCTGATGGTGACCTTGAACGATGGTTTTCTTGTTACATCGAACACTGGGCCACTAAATGAACCGAGCGCATAGATTCGTCCATAGGGTCTACTGCGCACTTTACTTGCGAATCTGGCTGCCTTTGATCTTTGGAGCAAAACAGCCTTGGAAGCCATTGTAATACTAGACTCAAGACTCAAGTTGGTGTTACATGGGCCCCTGTTTTTTTTCGGCGGCCGAAGGCGGACACCCCGAAAGGGGGTGGGCAAGCCCTGTTCCATGCAGGTTCTACAGGAGGGGGGCGAGAGATGTGACCCCGCCCGCGTCAGCAGCGGAGAAGGACTTTTTCCCGTGGAGGTGAAAACTTGACCGAGGGGGGGGATGCCACCCCGGCCCCTCGCGAAGAGGAGAGGAGAGATGCCCTCTCGGATCGACAGAGAACGGGATTCTTGTGAAAGGAGCTGAGACCGAGGGAGGTGTTTTCCGCTCGGCACAATTTGTTTTGTCCTCGGTCTTATTTGAGCCCTGTTTTGGGTATGATTTGCAGTGTATATATGTTTTAACAAATCTTCTTAATAATAAATGTTTAATCAAGAGTTTAGTCGCTGCGGTCCTTATCGTCGGCCACATAGGCTTTAATCGAACCCAAGATACCTGCTCCGGTAAAAATAGGCGGGCAGGTATAGAACGAGGCGTGCAGACTTCAGGGAGTGCAGCCGGAGACGCGCAAGGCGTTGACAGCCATCGTCCACCATGGCTCTTTTATCGTCTGCCACCATCGACCACGATAAGCCATACCCCCCTCCAGACGGTGGTGATGGCTTGCAGTGGATCATAGTGTGGAGGGGCCTTTACTGAGTGACTACTCTGCCTCTGATGAATGAAAGCTCAGGGAACATTTTTAGCGTTAATTTTTGTTCTCTTCAGATGTACTTACATTTACATGAAATAAAATCTCCAGTAAAATTCCAGAAGATAATACATGTGTTTCATCTGCCTCAATGTGGTTACAACAGTTTCCAACTTACCGCTTAAAACGTTTGAAAACTATTCTTTTTAAAGAATCAATTTTTGAAAAAGAGACAATACTTCAAAAGAATCAATTCTCCAAAAGAATCTATTGTACTTATCTTAGCATGCGTAGAAATAGAATATTGGGGTAAAAAATAAAAAAAAGAATTTATTCATATATGTTGAACATTTTTATTTTTAATAAACATTTGGTATTTAATTTTGATGACCTTTCCTCTAGTATCTTCGAAGTGGCTAAATCATGTCTATTCCAACGATATTTTAACTAAATATAATTAAAGAAGGGGTTCACAAACAACTAACTTCCCCACAACTACAGTAGAATTTTGTATATATTGATAAATTTGTCTTAATCACTAAAGGGGAATTATGCCGTTTGGGTAATTCGAATCCGAATGTATTATTTAACTGTTTTGAAGTGGTAATCAAAAAGTAAAACGCAAATTTACATTGGGCCTGTATTTAAAAAAAGAAGAATTTTTTGAAAATGTTTAGATTATTTTTAAACACAAAACACACACACACACTTTTTAATTTCTAAACAATATCTGAGCTGCATGAATACTTTTAGTCAAATCTTTAAAGTCTGTAAACAATATTTTTTATTCAGAGAAGATCAATAATGATGTTTTATTAAAATTAAAGTAAAATTTTAAGATAAATTATTTACTGAACAGTTAATTATTACACAACTGTTATTCCCTTACCGTCAACCACTAAAATCCCAAAATGTCGTTAAGTGCCTGTATTTTTGAAAAATAATGTGGTTAGAGTTTCAATATAAATATAGCCTTTAAAATATCTCTGAGAATTAAGTTTTTATACGACTCCAAATAGTTTTAGTTCTATTCATGAAAAACAGATGGCCAATTGTTCACCACTTCCTGATGGTGACCTTGAACGATGGTTCACGGATTGCATCCACACACTGGGCCACTAAATGAGCCGAGCGCATGGATTCGTCCATAGGGTCTACTGCGCACTTTAGTTGCGCATCTGGTTGCCTTTGATCTTTGGAGAAAAACAGCCTTGGTCACCAAGGCTATTTTATCGTCTGCCACCATCGACCACGGTGTAACGATCCGTTACATGACCCTAAAGAACGAGGAGCCCGAAGGTGACCTTTCACCGTGGATTAGCGGCAAATAGAACCGGATGGTCTAAAATAACTTAATTGAAAACTGTCCGTCTGCTGGAGACAGATCGTCTAGGCTTTGTAAGTCTGTTGAATGGAAAGACTCTGTGAAAAGATTGTAAATAATTACAGTGCACCTTGTCGCCCATTAACGGTAGCGAAAAAGGTAATGAAGTTGTTTTCGGCTGATCTGAAGACGGCTTTTCGGCCACATATGAAACGGAACAGCTGATCCAAGGCAGGTGACTGCAAGATTGCATCACCCTGGTTCTGGAAGGTTCCCGAAGAATCGCGGAAAGAAAATCGCTATAAAGAAGGGTGACAGTACTAAAGAGGGTTTTTTTCTTCTTGATTCTACCTGATAAGCCTTCGTAGCTTCGTATCTCCGCTCCTGGAGTTGTTTAGAGACCGTTTAGAGACTGTTGCTAGGAAGTCGACCTTCGACTTGGGAATTCCTTTCCCGTTATTTTGCTAATTTTTATTTTACTTCTTACACAGAAGTAGCTAGCCGAGAGTGACTTTGCTCTCGAATTTGGATCGTCTTGCATCCTGAGATTTCCTTCACGAACCCCAGCGTGATACGCACTCTGAACTTTCGAACCTTGCTGCGAAAGCCGACTGTGCTAATCGTCAACCGGAAGTGATAGTGTCAGCTTTTATTACCGGCACTAAGTAGCGGACAATTCCTGTGATTAGAAGCCCTAGCCATACTGTATCCGGTATCCCACGCATCCTTATTGTGTGAATATCAACTCTGCACGAGATCCAAAAATAGTTAACATCCTACTGAATATGTACATAACTGTACATAAATTATTCGATTGAATAAAATATTTAATCAAGGTTAAATAGTTTTCTAGCCTGTTTCATTGACGGCTTCGCCAACTATATCCCCAGTACGTTACAACGGTAAGCAGTACCTCCTTCAGACGGTGGTAATGGCTTGCAGTGGACTATAGTGTAGAGGGGCCTTTAGATTAATTTCGTCACCGAATTCTAGATGGCGCTATTCAGCGATTGTATAAAACCAAACTATATGCGTAATAGACTAATCTGATTCGATTCCGGTTTTTTTTTTCCTTAAATCGTAATGTGTTGTATAATAAAAAGAGGTTGTGTTCAACAGTTGTCCTCTGTTTTCATCCATAATTCGATTTCTATCGATTCTTCATACAAATCCCAAGAATAAACAACAGGTAATCAGTTACCTGATTTGATTCTGCATTACTGTTGAACATTTACAGTTATTAACTTAAAATAATTCTTAAAACCCAAAGATCCAGATTCGTGATTATTCAAATTGGAAATTCATTAACCATTCAATACATATTTTGATCCTTCGTGGCCTCAGTTATCGATGAAGTATTAAAATTTATTACTAAAAAATTGAAATCGAAACAGTATTTTGTATACATTCAGTATTCATTATATTATTTAAATTGTTATATTCTTTGTAATTGTTATTTTGTTATTATTTGTAAAAATGCATAATGAGTCCTAAAATTTCTAAAACCGGGGTGGATTTTGAGCAAGCATGCAAAGAATTAAATTTATTTAGTCAGTCAGTTAGTTTCAAAAAGTTCTCCGTAGACAGATACCTTAATGGTATCAGTCTACGTTCGGAGAACTTTTTTCTTTAAACGTAGAAACTAGTTCATGTTTTTACATTTTTAGATTTATTTTTTATATTATCATAGAGAATTGCACTTAAAAAATTTATTCCCGGAGAAATTTTTATAAAATTTCCAATAAATAAAGAAAATTTAGTAAAAAAATCCGTTTTTTGAAAAGGTCTAATTTTTTAATAAATTAAATTATTTCAATATTTTTTTGACGCAACACATTTCTTATACACTGGACTAGTGAATCATCTAAAATCTTTGCTTAATTTAAATTTGGTAAAAAATTTTGGTCCTTTGAAATCATGTACATAGAATTTTTAACGAATTTTCATCACCTTTATATCTAATTATGAGTGTAACATCGTTTAAAATTATCCAAATTTAAAGCTTTTAGGTCATTCACTAGTAAATACTATCAAAAGCATTCATAATAATTTTCAACAAAATATTTTAAGAACTTTTTGAGAAATCACATTTCAAGTTTCAACATTTTATTAAAAATACCGTTCTGAGAAAAACGCATTTGAAGTTTATGAAAGCAACTTTAACTATTAAAAAATTAAAATACATGTTTAAAATTCCCCACACTTTCTTGCTTCAAAACTTTCTAATTGCCAAGTTGCTAATTATTAAAAATACTAGAAAAATGTTTAAATTAATCTTCATGAAAATTTAAAAAGTTTTGTCCAAAAAATGCTCTTTTAAAAGGCTTTAAATTAACAATTTCCGGTTCCGAAGCCACTACCTTTTCATTACCTTTATATCTAACTATGAGTATAACATCGTTAAAAATTATCCAAATTTAAAGCTTTTAGGTCATTCACTAGTAAATACTATAAAAAGCATTCATAATCAACAAAATATTTTAAGAACTTTTTGAGAAATCACATTTCAAGTTTCAACATTTTATTAAAAATACCGTTCTGAGAAAAACGCATTTGAAGTTTATGAAAGCAACTTTAACTATTAAAAAATTAAAATACATGCTTAAAATTCCCCACACTTTCTTGCTTCAAAACTTTCTAATTGCCAAGTTGCTAATTATTATAAATACTAGAAAAATGCTTAAACTAATCTTCATGAAAATTTAAAAAGTTTTGTCCAAAAAATGCTCATTAAAAGGCTTTAAATTCACAACTTCCGGTTCCGAAGCCACTACCTTTTCATTACCTTTATATCTAACTATGAGTATAACATCGTTAAAAATTATCCAAATTTAAAGCTTTTAGGTCATTCACTAGTAAATACTATAAAAAGCATTCATAATCAACAAAATATTTTAAGAACTTTTTGAGAAATCACATTTCAAGTTTCAACATTTTATTAAAAATACCGTTCTGAGAAAAACGCATTTGAAGTTTATGAAAGCAACTTTAACTATTAAAAAATTAAAATACGTGTTTAAAATTCCTCACACTTTCTTGCTTCAAAACTTTCTAATTGCCAAGTTGCTAATTATTAAAAATACTAGAAAAATGTTTAAACTAATCTTCATGAAAATTTAAAAAGTTTTGTCCAAAAAATGCTCTTTAAAAGGCTTTAAATTCACAACTTCCGGTTCCGAAGTCGCTATTTTCGTTTTGTTGTAGAGACAAAACAAAAACAGATTTAGAAGCCTAAAAGTTGAAATTTTACAATAGAAAAATTTAAAAAAATATGATTTTTGGCAAAAATGACGTTTTTAACGTAGACGGATACCTTAAAGACTGTGGTAAAGAACAACAGTCTAAAATCAAAATTTTAAAATCGAAAGTGAAATCTGCTGAACTTAAATTAGCGGAAATAGTTCAGAATTTTACAGTTAAAGATAATGACGATAACTTGGGGAAATATTTGAAATACCAAGAGATATTTTTAGATTTATTAGTCGATCTTGAGGAAATAACAGATACAGAGCCGGATACTAATACCGGATATTCGGAATCAAAGGTACATTCGTGAAATTACCTACATTTGACCTCCCGCTTTTTATGGGGATTCTGAAACATGAATTTCTTTTAAGGTATCCGTCTACCTTCGGAGAACTTTTTTCTTTAAACGTAGAAACTAGTTCATATTTTTACATTTTTAGATTTATTTTTTATATTACCATAGAGAACTGCACTTAAAAAATTTATTCCTGGAGAATTTTTTATAAAATTTCTGATAAATGAAGAAAATTTAGTAAAAAATCGAGTTTTTTCAAAAGGTCTAATTTTTTATAAATTAAATTATTTCAATATTTTTTGACGCAACACATTTCTTACACACTGGACTAGTGAATCACCTAAAATCTTTGCTTAATTTACATTTGGTAAAAAAATTTTGGTTCTTCAAAACAATACACATTGAATTTTTAACGAATTTTCATTACCTTTATATCGAAGTATGAGTGTAACATCATTAAAAATTATCCAAATTTAAAGCTTTTAGGGCATTTACTTGTAAATACTATCAAAAGCATTCATAATAATTTGCAACAAAATATTTTAAGAACTTTTTGCGAAATAACATTTCAAGTTTCAACATTTTATTAAAAATACCGTTCTGAGAAAAACGCATTTGAAGTTTATGAAAGCAAGTTTAACTATTAAAAATGAAAAATAAAATACATGTTTAAGCCATTAACGCTCAGCTTTCTCATTTGAGGACAGTCAAAAAATGGTTTGTAGAGTTTTGTTTTCTTGAAACGATTCTTCCTTTTTAATGGAAATAGATATTAATCTTATGAATAATCTCCCAAGTTTTCAAATATGATCTTATCTATAATTTTGTCATTTCGATCGGCATTTTATGATTTTCAAGCCTAGAATAGGAACGTATTATGACCGGTATTCTGAACGTATACCGGTCAAAATCATGGCGAATAGCCATATCTGTAATAAGTCATCTCTTTTCAGTATTTTTCTCATATATGATAGCAAATAAATCTCTTATCACGAAGTTTTCCTTTTTTTTAAAAGACATCTTATTATGCTTTAAAATGACACCTCCTCACTAATGATGACTTGATGTCATATTTAAAGGTGTTTAAATTTCATATTTTGTTTTACTTCCAGGTGTCTATAATAGCTTCTATGTTAGGTATTTACTAATATATAGTCATCAGAAATATCCGGGCGTTAATGGGTTAAAATTCCCCACACTGTCTTGCTTCAAAACTTTCTAATTTCCAAGTTGCTAATTATTACAAGTACTAGAAAAATGTTTAAACTAATCTTCGCGAAAATTTAAAAAGTTTTGTCCAAAAAATGCTCATTAAAAGGCTTTAAATTCACAACTTTCGGTTCCGAAGTCGCTACTTCCGTTTTGTTTTGACAGTTGTCGCTGATGTTTAAACAGCTGTAACTTTTCTTTAAAATGCCGTAGAGACAAAACAAAAACAGATTTAGAAGCCTAAGAGTTGAAATTTTACAATAGAGAAATAAAAAAAAAACATGAATTTTGGCAAAAAATGACGTTTTCAACGGAGACGGATACCTTAAAGAATTATTTGGTTCCATTGTATTAGAAAATGAAAATTTGTCAGATCTTGAAAAACTGCAGTATTTACATTCTCAGTTAGAGGATATGCTGCAAAAATAATTCTTGGGTTCTCTATAAAACAGGAGAATTTAAAGCATTGCTGGGACTTATTATGTGAAAGATTCGAAAGTAAAAGACTGTTAGCATTATCCCAGATAAATAAAATATTTTCTACAAAGATAGTTAAAGCTTATAATTCAAAAACGCTGTTAGAACTTGTGGATACATGCAATGAATCTATTAGGAATCTAAATACTTTAGGGTTAGAATCTAATTCGTTGAGTGACTTGATATTGATTCAGTTTATGCACCAAAACAGCTGATCGGAGTACACCTGTTTACCTGGACAATAGCGTGGCGTCGCAGAGTCTGGGATCTTGACAATCGGACTGAATAGACGAATACGCCCCTGATGGATCTCGTTAATGAATGCTCGGAAATTCCGTGAAGGGAGAGCCAGCGAATGACAATTCAGCTAAAAAAAATATAACTGTAACTTTAGCTGGAGTTCTCAAGTAACTGGGATCTTAACTGACCCAAAAAACAATTGGCGGAGCCGGAACTGACAACGCAGGTATAAAAAGCCTAAAATTTTGCGACTCAGGGCTTTTCGTCATTTTTTTCGTAGGTGTGTTGACCTCGTGGAGGCTTTCGCCTTTTTTTACCAGAGCCAGCTTGCTAGTTCGGGAGATTCGTAAAGTCCGCTCATATAGGGAGCGGCAGAGTCTCGGATACCGAACGGGGGATAAATTGGGTTTGATTGCACCCTAAAAAGCCTCCCCACTTGAAAGAGATTAGTAAATCTCTTGTTTTTCTTTCGACTGTGATCGTCGTGAGGAAGTTTTACCGGCAACCATCCTTTGCAGTTCTACATGATTTGGGAATTAACATTCCTTTGTAAATAGCCGTATTTAATCAAGAATAAAAGTAAATTTCCAATTTTATCTTTGACTGTGATCCATTCTTCACGTTACCTCTCATTTGAGAATATTGAAGGCTTCACAGGCACCAAAATAGCACCCATTTGCCATCAAAATTCGGTTTCTAATTTCAGTCTTTATATTATTTCTACTGGTAATAAGTGTGCCCCAGTATTTAAACTGGGTGAATATGGCCCTTAGAGTTATTAATTAACTTAAAATAATTCTTAAAACCCAAAGTTCAAGATTCGTGATTATACAAACTCGAAATTCCTTAACCCATATTGTACCACACCAACTAGATATTTCTGAAAATTTTTAAAACTTTATCCATAACATTAATATGGTGTAACTAAGCATATAAAACCAAAATTTTAAAAATAAATTTTATTTTTTTAAGTAATTAGCTGTACTATAATTAGGCCAACGGTCCAATACACTACTAAAATTTAACAAGTATCACTTACATTGCATTAGGCTGATTCATAGGTGAAATTTAGGAAAACATTCAAAGCAAAGTTCAACATTACATTTTAAGCACACTGTTGTTGCTTTTCTTTTGCAGTTCTTGAACTGGCATTTTTGGTAAGGGGTGATAGAAAAAGGATACCATTGTAGGATGCTAATACCCAAAATTTATATCCAAATTTTACAGGTTCATTTTTCATGAACATCTTGCAACTGTGCCTTCCAAAACATTTTACCATTCTTTCATCGATGGTGAGATTTTCAGAAAATATACCAAATTGCTTCAAGGTTACGATGATTTTGACATAAAAAAGTCGAATTCTGCAATAACGATCTTGCGGATCAATTGAAGAATCATCGTTAAAATGGATAAAGTGTTTGGTGTCATAATACCGTTTTCTGGACCTAGCGTTACTCACTAATGTAGTGCCAATGTCTGAAATACTACAAGTTACCTCTACTATGTTTAAAAAAATAATAACGAATATAAAATTAAAGATTAAAAAATGACAGTTATTAAGGGGTTGCTAAAAATGTATTTTAAATACAATATATTTTGATTTCTCAGTCTTTTTTTGTTACTATGATAAAGTGTGTCTATTTTAAAGGTGTTAAAATAAAATCCACTCATAAAATGTTTATAACTTTATTATTAAATGGAATTCTATTTGATGTCCTGTTTATAGGACAGCGGTCCAATATGGGTTAACTATTCAATACACCAACAAGAATAAATCAAACTTTAATTGTTACTCTGTAATATTTTCAGATTTTCTTTAAAAATCCTGAAGAATACTTCATTTTTTTCTTTCTTAAACTGCATCCGTTGTCATTTCCCCCGATACTACTTCCTTTACGTTTGAAGATAACATCAGATAGTGGCCTGACTTGATTGATGCAAAGGAAACTTGCTTACGACAATATGATCGTAAGTTAACACGCAAATTTCCTTTGCATCAGTCAATAAACCATCAGATTTTTCCCAAGCCCTAAGGAAAAACCGCAGTGAATCAAGTTTTATTTATAATTTTCAAGACGACAAGAAAAAATATTTGACGGTTGAAGTCGGGGAATATAAACATTTTTGGGTAAATTGCTAAACTTTGATAGCATCAGTCTTATTTAGTAAATGCTTTCTATTTTTATATGTATTTTATTAATTATCAATGAAATTCAAAAAACCTATAAATTCATAGATATATTAAAAAAGTACACACTCACACACACATATATATATATGTGTGTGTGTGTGTGTGTGTGTGTGTGTGTGTGTGTGTGTGTAAGGAATATTCCCAGGGGTTTTCAAAACTTAAGTCTAGGGCCAAATATTCCCGCGTCCTTTTGCATTCCCCTTTTTAACCCCTAACCTAAATTGACCACTAGGGCTATACTTTATGCCCTCAGAGAAGGGGTCTGACCAATTATAACTTTACATTGCCCTAGCGGACAATTTAGGAAATTTCTTAACAAAAAGGAGATGCACGCTGTCAGAGGCAGATTTTTTCCCACATATTTTGACTGAGATGTTGACAAAGGTGTTATGGGTCTTTTACTTATAACTTTATTCTAGCTGACCCTTCAGTTTGTCCTGTCCCTATGATGAAGTGGGAACCCGTCCTCCAGCATTATCTTAATAAAGTTCTTTAGCTAAAACGGTGTTATTTTTACGGGCCATGACTGCAACCACCCATCATGAAGTCCGTCTCATTACACACACACACACACACACACACACATATATATATATATATATATGTGTGTGTGTGTGTGTATATATATATATGTATGTATATATATATATGTGTGTGTGTGTGTGTGTATATATATATATATGTATATATATATATATAATATTTATATTATATGTATGTATATTTATATATATATATGTATATATTATAATAGTGTGTGTGTGTGTTGTGTGTGTATGTATTCCTTTTAGTGTATATCTTTATATATATATTTAATAATGTATTTATATATATTTTTAAAATTATTGTATGTAATTTTTATATACACATATACAGAAAAGATGTATTAATCTTCATTATAATAGTTTTTTTTTTCGGTTGCGTCCTAAAATAAGTTCTATTCCTTTTAGGATAATTTTTTTAAAAAAACTCTTTAATAACTCTTTAACTTTTAAAAAAAATTTAATAATGTCATTTCAAGTAGTATATTTTTAAAATTGCATTGTATTAGAAGCTGAATTTTTATATCAAATTAAATCAAAACGGGTGTTTGATGCTTTATAAAATAAAACTGTACAAATATGGGATAATTTGATATTTACAAAGTTAAGACTGTTAAAACATATAATTTGTTAATTTTTTAAAAAGCTCTTTAATAACTCTTTAACTTAAAAAAATATTTAATAATGTCATTTCAAGTAGTATATTTTTAAAATTGCATTGTATTAGAAGCTGAATTTTTATATCAAATTAAATCAAAACGGGTGTTTGATGCTTTATAAAATAAAACTGTACAAATATGGGATAATTTGATATTTACAAAGTTAAGGCTGTTAAAACATATAATTTGTAAATTTTTTAAAAAGCTCTTTAATAACTCTTTAACTTTAAAAAATTATTGAATAGTGTCATTTCAACTAGTATATTTTTAAAATTGCATTAAAGTGTACTCCAAAAGAAAAGAGTGAATTTTTTTTACTTGCGAGATAACTTTTAAAATAGGAGTATTTGAAGCTAAATTTTTGTATCAAATTGAAGCAAAAAGGGTGTTTGATGCTTTGTAAAATAAAACTTTACAAATATGGGATAGTTTGATATTTAAAAACTACAGACTGTTAAAAAATTTAATTTGTTAATTTTTAAGAAAGGTCTTTAATAACTCTTTAACTTAAAAAAATTATTGGAAAATGTCATTTCAAGTAGTATATACTTTATAAAATTGCCTTAAAAATGTACGCCAAAAGAAAAAAGTGAAATTTTTTTACTTGCAAGACAACTTTTAAAATATGCGTATTTGAAGCTAAATTTTTATATCAAATTGAAGCAAAATGGGTGTTTCATATTTTGTAAAAAAAAAAGCTGTACAAATATGGGATGATTTGATATTTAAAAAATAAAGACTATTAAAAAATATAATTTATTAATCTATAAATTGAAATTTATTTTGAATTTTAGTTTAGAGAATAAAAATTATAACTAGCTTCTATTTGATATAAAAATTAAAACTTACAAGTTTCAAACTTACTATATTTAAATTTCTAATATACATGTTTCAAAGGTTTTTTTGCGTATAAGTAAATTTGAAATCTTTTTTTACTTGATGTATATATTTTGATTATTTTTAATGAATATATTTTTGTTCATTTTTCTATTTGATATAAAATTTAGTTTTTAACTTACATATTTCTAAAGTTATTTTGCGTATAAGTAGATTTCTATTTTGTTTACGTAATTTATATATTTTGTTCATTTTTAATATATATTACTTCATATAACAAAACTAAATCATATTTATAAAAGAACAAACTTCTATTTGACATAAAAATTTAGTTTCTAACTTACATATTTCTAAAGTTATTTTGCGTATAAGTAGATTTCTATTTTCGTTTACGTAATTTATATATTTTGTTCATTTTTAATATATTATTTCATATAACAAAACTAAATAATATTTTTAAAGTGAACGAACTTCTATTTGGAATAAAAATTTAGTTTCTAACTTACATATTTCTAAAGCTATTTGCGTATAAGTAGATTTCTGTTTTTTTTATGTTATTTATTTATTTTTTATTTTACTTGATGTGTATATTTAGTTCATTTTGACTGCATTACTTCATATTACAAAATCAAATATCTTTTATAAAGTTAGAACCTTGTGACCATCTAGAAAAATTTTATTCTAAACTGAGAACATTTTATTTTATAGAAATAAAAAATCGGATATTTTCATGAAAATTTCCGAATTGAAAGATACTTTACCTAAGGTACTTTTTTTCAAAAACATGCTATATTTACTAAATGCAAATCTACTAAATTTTCTTAATACTATATTAGAAAATTTAGTAAATATTGGGTATTTGGTAAATATTGGGTATTTACTAAATACCCTTATGATCCTCTAGGAAAATTTTATTCTAAACTGGGAGCATTTTATTTTATATAAGTAAAAAATCGGATATTTTCATGAAAATTTCGAAATTGAAAGATACTTTACCTAAGGTACTTTTTTTTCAAAATCATACTATATTTACAAAATACATATTTACTAAATTTTATAAATACTATATTAGAAAATTTAGTAAATATTGGATATTTACTAAATACTATATTTACTAAATACCCTTGTGATCATATAGGAAAATTTTATTCTAAACTAAGAACATTTTATTTTATAGGAATAAAAAATCAGATATTTTCATGAACATTTCCGGATTGAAAAATACTTTACCTAAGGTACTTTTTTCAAAAGCATACTACATTTACTAAATACAAAACATTTTAGTGTCATTGCTACAATAACTTTCAATGAACATAATTTATTTACAGAATATTTACTAAAATTTATTAAAATATTCAGAAATAAGTAATTTTCTACAGAAACGCCTCAAAATTTTATACTTATCCTAGATATTTTATTATGAGTTTAAAGTAAATTATTTGAATTTCTTTAATATCACATATTAATAAGGGACCTACTTGTGCAAAGAACTACACTATTTGAAAATATTTTCTACGATTTTGAAAAAAAATACTGAAATATGTCAAATATTGTGGAAAAATGCAGAGTTTTTCTTGAAAAGTACCATATTTTTGTATACAAATACATCTAAAAACTGTATATTAACACTTAAATTAGTTGGTCGTTTAAAGCATAGTCAGTAATGTATAAAGTACGTCAGAAATAACTAATTAAAATATTTTTAAAATCTTGTGTATTCAAGTTTATGGTAAACAAAAATAACAGTCAAACAAGCTTCTCAGAAAATGCTGAATTCATTTATTTTCTATTTTTGAATTTCCTTAATATCACATATTAATAAAGAACCCACCTGCGCAATAAACTACATGATTTGTTATACTTTGAAAAATTCCTGAAATAGGTAAAATATCCTCAAAATGCAGAATTTTTCATACGATTTATCATACATACAAATACCTATAACACTGCATATTGACGCTTAAAGCTTAGATGCTAGTTTAAAGCATAGTCAGTAATGTATAAAACACTCTATAAAAATTAATTAAAATATCTTTAAAACATTTTTGTACAATTAAGTTTACCGTAAACCAAAATAATAGTAAAACTAGCTTTTCACACAAAACTGAAATTATTCGAATGATGAATTTATTTATTTTCTATATTTGAATTTCCTTAATATCACATATTAATAAAGAACCCCACCTGTGCAATAAACTACATTATTTGTAATACTTTGAAAAATTACTGAAATAGGTGAAATATCGTGGAAAAATGCAGAATTTTTCTTTAAAAGTACCATATTTTTATATACAGATACTTAAAACTGTACTAAATACTGTACTTGTAAACTATACTAAAAACTTTACTCGTAAACGATACTAAAAACTGCATATTAATACTTAAATTAGTTGGCCGTTCAAAGCATAGTCAGTAATGTATAAAATACATAAAAAAAATTAATTACAATTTCTTTAAAATCTTGTGTATTCAAGTTTATCGTAAACCAAAATAACAGTTAAACAAGCTTATCAGAAAAGTTGAATTCATTTATTTTCTATACTTGAATTTCCTTAATATCACATATTAATAAAGAACCCACCTGTGCAATAAACTACATTATTTGTAAGATTTTGAAAAATTACAGAAATATGTCAAATATTGTGGAAAAATGCAGAGTTTTTCTTAAAAAGTACCATATTTTTATATACAAACACTTCTAAAAACTGCAAATTAATGCTTAAATTAGTGCATTTTAAAGCATAGTCAGTAATGTATAAAGTACACCAGAAAAAATTAATTAAAATATTTCTTTTTTATTTACAATTTATTTATCTTAAACCAAAATAACAGTAAAACAAGTTTCTCAGAAAAAGCTGAATTTATTTATTTTCTACGTTTGAATTTCCTTAATATCAAACATTAATAAAGAACCCACCTGTGCAATAAACTACATTATTTGTAATACCTTGAAAAATTACTGAAATAGGACAAATATAGTGGAAAAATGCACAATTTTTCTTAAAAAGTGCCATATTTTTATATACAAACACTTCTAAAAACTGTATATTAATACTTAAATTAGTTGGCCGTTCAAATCATAGTCAGTAATGTATAAAATATGTCAGAAAAATAATTAAAATATCTTTAAAATCTTAAGTATTCAAGTTTATCTTAAACCAAAATAACAGTAAAACAAGTTTCTCAGAAAAAGCTAATTTTTTTTTTATTTTCTATACTTGAATTTCCTTAATATCACATATTAATTATTAAAAACCCACCTGTACTATAAACTTCATTATTTGTAATACTTTAAAAAATTACTGAAATAGGTTAAATATCGTGAAAAATGCAAAATTTTTCTTACGATTTATCATAATTTTACATACAAATACCTATAAAAACTGCATATTAACGCTTAAAGCTTAGCTACTAGTTTAAAGCATAGTCAGTAATGTATAAAACATTTCAGAAAAATTTAATTAAAATACCTTTAAAACATTTTTGAACAATAAAATTTATGGTAAACCAAAATAACAGTAAAACAAGTTTTTCAGAAAAGGCTGAATTTATTCGAAGGATGAATTTATTTATTTTCTATATTTGAATTTCCTTAATATCACATATTAATAAAGAATCCACCCATGCAATAAACTACATTATTTGTAATACTTTGAAAAATTACTGAAATAGGTGAAATATCGTGGAAAATGCAGAATTTTTCTAAAAAAGTACCATATTTTTATATACAAATACTAAAAACTGTACTTGTAAACTATACTAAAAACTGTATATTGATACTTAAATTAGTTGGCCATTCAAAGAATAGTCAGTAATGTATAAAATAGGACAGAAAAAATTAATTAAAATATCTTTAAAATCTTGAGTAATCAAGTTTATCGTAAACCAAAATAGCAATAAAACAAGTTTCTCAGAAAAAGCTGAATTTATTTAGTTTCTATATTTGTATTTCCTTAATATCACATATTAATAAAGAACCCACCTGTACAATAAACTACATTATTTGTAATATTTTGAAAAAGTACTGAAATAATTCAAATATCGTGAAAAATGCAGAATTTTTCTAAAAAAGTACCATATTTTTATATACAAATATTTCAAAAAACTGTATATTAACATTTAAATTAGTTAGTCGTTCAATCATAGTCAGTAATGTATAAGATATGTCAGAAAAAAGTAGTTAAAATATTTTTAAAACCTTAAGAAATCGAGATGATCGTAAACCAAAATAACAATAAAACAAATTTCTAGAAAAAAAAAACTGAATTATTTTATCTTTCTATATTTGTATTTCCTTAATATCACATATTAATAAAGAACCCACCTGTACAATAAACTACATTATTTGTAATATTTTGAAAAAGTACTGAAATAATTCAAATATCGTGAAAAATGCAGAATTTTTTCTTTTTATGGTTTATGATATTATTGCATACAAAGACCTATAAAAACTGTATATGGACACTTAAAGCTTAGATACTATTTTAAAGCATAGTCAGTAATGTATAAAACATTTCAGAAAAATTTAATTAAAATACCTTTAAAACATTTTTGAACAATAAAGTTTATGGTAAACCAAAATAACAGTAAAACAAGCTTTTCACACAAAACTGAAATTATTCGAATAATGAATTCATTTATTTTCTATACTTGAATTTCCTTAATATCACATATTAATAAAGAACCCACCTGTGCAATAAACTACATTATTTGTAATACTTTAAAAAATTACTAAATTAGGTGAAATATCGTGAAACATGTAGAAGATTTTTTAAAAAGTACAGTATTTTTATATACAAATACTTAAAACTGTACTAAATACTGTACTTGTAAACTATACTAAAAACTTTATTGGTAAACTATACTAAAAACTGCATATTAATACTTAAATTTGTTGGCCGTTCAAAGCATAGTCAGTAATGTATAAA
Source organism: Pardosa pseudoannulata (assembly GCA_032207245.1). Taxonomy (NCBI): domain Eukaryota; kingdom Metazoa; phylum Arthropoda; class Arachnida; order Araneae; family Lycosidae; genus Pardosa; species Pardosa pseudoannulata. The sequence continues at coordinate 19,020,784 of CM063500.1, read as the reverse complement.
ATACATCAGAAAAAATTAATTACAATTTCTTTAAAATCTTGAGTATTCAAGTTTATTGTAAACCAAAATAACAGTAAGACAAGTTTCTCAGAAAAAGCTGAATTTTTTTATTTTCTATACTTGAATTTCCTTAATATCACATATTAATAAAGAACCCACCTGTGTAATAAACTACATGATTTGTAATACTTTGAAGAATTACTGAAATAAGTCAAATATCGTGAAAAATGCAGAATTTTTCGTAAGATTTATCATATTATTGCATACAAATACCTACAAAAACTGCATATTGACGCCTAGAGCTTAAATGCTAGTTTAAAGCTTAGTCAGTAATGTATAAAACACTTCAGAAAAATTTAATTAAAACATTTGTAAAACTTTTTTGAACAATAAAGTTTATCGTAAACCAGAATAAATGTAAAATAAGTATTTCAGAAAATGCATTTAAAAAGTCTATCAGTTCAAGAAACAAGTTACAATATTATTTGTTCCCTATTCCAGATCAATATTCCAAGAATAAATGATATATTTTCTTTAAACTTTAACAAAATTGCTTGAGGAAGTAATACACATTTGCATTTTTACCTTCCTTTAAAATCTTTAACATCCGATTTAGTAAAGCAGAAGTGTCATTTTAAAATGCAATGCCACTTCTGCTTTACTAAATTACATGTAACTTCTGCTCTAGTTATCGTATAAAAAAATAAAAGCAGATTTAGGAACATAAAATTATTTTCTTTGATTTGAAGTAATAAATTTGTTTTTTTGAAGTTTTTGGCAAAAAATGGCTTATTTAACCCTCCGAGTGGAACACACCGAGGAAAACAAGTCTCCAAAAAATACGCTAAAGTTTTATTGTGTCAGTGACCAAAGTGTTCTACGATTTTTTTACTTCACCCTTTGTCGACTAGATTGGAATACGGGAAACCGACCCTCGTTATTTTCTCTTTACTTCCGGTTATAAATAGATATATAAATAGACATTATAGATTGTTAATTTTTGATACACATAAAGCTCTTCAAGTCTCGAAGATCATTCTATAAGAAATAATGGATTCTAAAAGAATTATTTATATTTTATTACGAAAGTCATCCAAGATATATAAGTGGCGCAATTAGAGATACATGTGTTACCGCAAAAGAAATACTTCGAAATAGAGATTGACAAAGCCATGATAAGCTATCAGCGTCTTTGTGCCTCAGGGAGTAGGGGTGCATACCTCAATAAATGTCAGTCAAAAAGGAGTGCAGTTCCTAAACAATCGACCTGACCCTCCTACCTCAAAACTCCATGGAGGAAAGCACTGGCAGAAACGTACAATACATCCATTTTCAGAACTTTTTTGGAGGTCGAAAATTGTACGTGACAACCGGAGGAATTGTACGTGTGAACCGCTTAGAGGGTTAACATAGCCCTTTAACCCATTAATACTTGACTTCCCTTTTTAAGAGCATTTATTTATTTATTTTACTTATATATTTAAAACGTTCGAGTTATTTTTTATTGTTTGTTGTCTTACTTTGTAAATACTCTGTGTGTAGTTTGTTTAATATCAATAAACTAGCCTATAGCTCGTCATATGACGGGATCAGTAAAATTTTTAATTTTCCAGAATTGTAAAGAACCCTATGAGGTAGGTAAAAAAAAAATAATTTGTTTCTTTTTTGGCTGAGAATTAAATTTCAACAAAAATAATCGATTAAAATTATCACATATCTACTTAATCTATTATTTAAGTCAAATAAAAGAAGAAAATTATTTATGTAATATCTAAGTTTAGTGATAAAACGTATGGAAATAATGTAGAAAACTTTTAAATAATTTAAAATAAGAAATGATTAAATGAGAGGATTAAAGGAATGAAGTCATAATGCTTGAAAAAAAATTGTTATTTTTACCTATTTATTATGTGATAAATTGATAAATTTAATCGCTTGCTCTTAAAATGGGCCTTGATATAAAGCATTAAATCAAGAGGGGACGGGGTGGATTTCGAATATTTTAAAGAGGGCAGTATTTTTCGCTGTGATACGAAGCTTATTCATACCAATTTACTTCAGAATCGGATCTATAGTTTAGGAAAAGATAAACTTTACTCGCTTTGAATTTTGCAAACCCTAACTCGTCAAAAATCCAATATGGATGCTCTATCCATTCCAGGTCCAACCGCTTCTTAACTTCGAGGACAGACGAACAGATAACATAGGCTATTATTACATTACGAGAAGAAAGTTTAAGGATACACAACATGAAATGCTTATGTGGCCAGGGACATCCGTACAGCAATACGTGAATTTAATAAAATAAAAATAATAAAAATTATAAAAAGTTGAAAAAATAGTAAAAATTTATTTTATAAATAATAAAACAACTTTCGGAATAAGAATTTAAAAGAAAAAGCAGAAAATATTAAATTTATTAGAGAGTAAAAAAAATTGGCTGCATCGGGGATAGAACCGTCAACCTGAATACAACGATCAAGTGGTCGGACATATTAGCAAACGCACAACGCCTGCACGCTGTAAGTGAACTAATTAAAATATATGAAGGTGCAAGTAGCAACAGTCCAGAAATTTAAATATTACTCTCCGCCGTTGCCATCCTATCAAGAATGAATTTCGTGTAGAATAAGAGGAAGGATAAGGCTTGAAATAATAGCATTAAAAGCTCGAAAAGGGGGGATGGTGTGGATTTCGAACTCGCTTTCAATTTTGCTAACCCTAACTCAAGAAAAATCCAATATGGATGCCTGTATCCATTCCAGGTACAATCGCTTCAAAAATTCGCGGACAGACAACTTAGGCTATTATTATATAGGGGATAATTTTTTGTAACTTAAAAGGTTTTCTTTATTTTATAATTTCAACTATATAAACATAATTAATACTTCAACTATATAAACATAATTAAACATTTATTAATGGCAAAAATCTGAGCCGCACGAACAACGTGTGAAGCGGTATATAACTGACTGCAAGTCACACAGTAGAATTGAAGATAGCTAGTCTGTAGTGTTGACACTACTGGAAATAGACTTCTGTGAGTTTTCTTAATTTTATAATTTATGGGAGCGCACAAAAAGAAAATGTTCGATTCCCACTCCTCCTCACCAAGAACGGAAGGGAATCATTTTAACTTAAAAACAACCGTTAGCAAAATAATAATAAAAAAAAGAGGGTTCTAGAATTTATATAAAAAAATAAGCGTGAAGATTATAAATTAAGGAATTAAGTTATTAAATGATTAAGTGATCATATTATAGTAATATAAAGTTCAGAACAAAAACACTTTTCATATTTGTCACGGTAGGGCAGTACTGAACGAAATACAGTGGACCATGCTTAATGTGATCAGTTTGGGACACCGTGATTTTGATAACAATAACCGATTGATAACAATAAACGATATGCAAAATTAGATAAATTTATCCCCCCCCTTTAATTTACACATACTAACTTTAAAAAAAATGAAAAAACACGCCTTATATTTATGTACTGTATATTATAAGCATAAGAACTGTATACATAATTAAAAAAATTGATCAATTGTTGACTGTCTATAATTTTTATTCTAAGAAGCTCATTGATAAATTGTTCGTAGTCATAATCAACCTGTCATAACGATTTAAAATTTAGATCTTTTGTTTTAACGTTAAATCATTTCGCTTTCTGGCTTCCATATCGACAAGCTGCATGTAAGCGAGCAAGGCATAAAATGTGAATACGCTCCTTCTCAGTTCTGATAATAATGTGTTGTTTTCTGCTTATCTGACAACCATTGACCACCAGCATTGTGTACGTATTTCTGAAAAATTCCAGGAACGTGTAATTTTCCACTCTTTTGTTCATTCCCCATTTACCCTAGGTTGAAGAGGAGAATTCTCGGAAATTCAAACAACAGCGAAGGGAAAGAAAAGAATGGGTTCCTTTTGAATATATTGTGAATATTCCTTTGCCAGTTAAAATGAGGTTCGAAAACTGATCCCATTAACCGATGTAACGATCACATAAAGCGATAATTTTAACATACAAATGAATAGAGAAAATTGGGACCAAGTGATTTCGATAACAATAAGCGATAAATAACATTAACCGCGATTACATTATGCGGAATCCACTGTACAATTTCTCCAACCTTTTAAGAATATATGCTGCCATCTGTAGGCTAGTTCTAGTATTATGTGTGTAAAATACTCCGAACTTAGAATTATAATGTTGAATTGTTATATATAACCTATAGTAAAATTAACAATTTATTTAGTTACGAAAATTGTTAATTCAATAAGTTAAGGTCATATATTTATCCAAATTATACTTCATAATTGCTAAAAATAGTAATTACTTTTTAAATATATATTTTATGGTATTTTAAATATTTTTCATGAAGTTTTTAAATTTCATTTGTTTTAAAATTTTTTGCTTCTATAATATAGATAAATAAATTACTATAAGCTTTTGTATAATATCTTTTATACTATTAATTTATTTTAATAACGATCTTATTTAACTTTGATAAACATTTTCTAAGCCAGTTCACTATACAGTTTAATCCGGTTTGTAGAATTTTAATGCTAGACTATAGTTTATATTATTTTATTTGTCTTTAAATCCACTTCAGGAGATAAACTTAAAACAAAGTCACTCACCGTTAACCATAAAGTAATAAATATGATGAAAAATTTTTATTTCACTCATAAATAAATTATCCTCTACACTCGATGGTTATTTAAAAAATATTTTTCTTTACTATTTCTTCAAATTTATATCTCATACAATAATATGGGATTATTAAGCATTAGTTAGGGAAATAAATATGACCTACTACATATTGTATTATATTATTTGGGAAAGACTTAATAGTTTACTGATAAATATAGTTTATTATTTTACCGACAGATGGCAGCAGTAAAAACAAGTAATTTAATTTGTTCAATAATAATTGGAAACAATTATGTTTCACTGTGTAATTATTTTCTACGTGAATAATTTATCTATAGAAACTGAGTATATATTTCATGTATATTGTATACAATTTTATAATATTAGGAATAAAATGTATATGGCTATGAGTGCAGAAATAAAATCCAAAGAAATCAAGAAACTTGTCTCGGTTCGAATATCAAGCGAATAAATGATATCGTTTTGCATGATGTACATCCGGAATCACATTTTGCTACCTTATCAATTTTCGAATTCCATGAACATACTAAAAAGTAGCACTACCAACCGCCATCAGTTTCGTTAATTTTAAAGATATTCATGGGAAATTTTAATATAAGTCTTCCTATTTAATATAAGCTTTCCAGTGACTATGTACAACCAAAGTGTGTCCTTTCGAGCATGCTCAGATAAAAAACCATTTTCATTTACCACCCCATATCTCACCGAGTATTTTCAAGCTAACTGTTTCGCACCCAGCTTTCGGTCTGGGCAATAAAGGTTAATCGAATAAAGGTTTAGAAGCCCTATTATAGGTATAAATAATCCCAGTTAAAAGGATGTACCCAGTTAAAAGGATGCACAGTACTGCTCGTGATCCCGTGTATGGCATGGATGTTCGTAGCCGTATTGAATCGTTTTAAGAAGTAGGTCCCTGTCTGCTTTGCCCTCGTAGAGCTCCAAACCCAAAACTGAAAAGAACCGCTGTGTTATGATGCCAAATTCCAAAGCATTCACTACTACATGACGTAACAATGTGTTAAATTTGGTCCCCAGACATTTGGTAGAGCAGAGAAACATTTTGGGAAGTTTTATTTTTATATAATAGTTAACTGCTTAGCCCGGTATCGTTCAAACTATCTCGAATAATGTGTCATTCTCTGGCAGAGAATAAAATGAGTTACATGCCCAAAGTTCTCTCCTAAAAAATAAATATAAAATTTAGCACTCTCGAGGGACTGATTTCTTAATGAAACTTTAACCGCTTGCCTGATTATCCCGATTTATCTCTGGTTCGTATATATTGCAGTTAATTATTATCCCGAGAGAACTCGGGCGTATCAGAATTTATCTTACGATTTGTTTTATCGCGGTTTTACTCTGCCTGGAGGAAATTAAAGGAAATATTGAGCTTTGATAGGTAGTTTGCCAAGTTTTGTTGGTTTCGCGGTCCTTTTGGTGGAACTGGTCACGTGTTTTACACTGATGAGAAAACTTATTTCAGAAAATCATCGTGATGAGTTTTCTGCTACATCAGGAAGATCCAGTATTAGTCATTTACTACCCAGGTTAACCTTATGATATTTTCCAAATGTTATTCCGGCTACTGAAAAAAAAAAAAAATCAAATCCAATGAGACAGTGTACTCTGTGCTCCCTTAAAACCAGTGGCGTGCGGTAGGTGTTCAAGCAGGATGTGCAGAGAGCAACAACAACAATAATAATAAAACCATAAAAATGTACATTAAACAATTCTTTAACGTTTATTATTCATTTGTACACAAAATCCATACGTCTATATGTATTACTAATAAAATAACGAAAACTGATATTTCCACGAAAAACTTATATTTTCAGCAAACGTAGCACCACACGGCGCCCGACACTGCGGTGCCTCATCCGGATGCTCATTGGTGCCGACAAACCGAAAGTCTAGTCCACGTGCAGAGGATTTCACTGGCGCAATAGAACGAACTGTTTCTCGTTCGGTCAGTGGATTAAATTATATTTATTAATTGTTTTTAACATTTGGAAATCATATATTCTGCGAAAAACATCTTCACAATTTTTAAAAACAAAACCAGGGATATGGTGTTACAGATATAACATATATACTGTCTGTAAAACACAATGAATGGTAAAATTTGGACTATTCTATTAGAATTCGTTTTTTTTTTTTTTTTTTTTGTCTAACAAAACAAAATTGTTTTTCAGCGAATTATTTCTATAAATATAATACATCACCGAGTTTATTTGACCACACTAAAACATTTCCCTTTATATTGATGAAATACTTCTTTTATATTTCCACGAAAACAAAATCTTACAATATATAAATTTAACATTAACCGTCTGCAAAATCGTATGGCCAGTTAATCAGTTAAAAAACCAAAATCGCCTCAGCATGTAAGTCCCCGCTCTAATACAACGCTTAATAAACCGTACCTTCGGATGATTCTGAATGCCAAGTGCAGGAAAAATAGCTGCACTTGCCTCAGTGCTATAGTATGCTGTGCTTCTATAGTAGCCCATACATATAAAGCGTGATTTTCTGTTAGTGCGCAGTGCGTACACATAAAAATTTCTTAAGTTTGTTTGCTTTTGAACGCTCTGCTTAGTGCAGCACCTAGTACCGCACGCACTGCGAGAAAACAAGCAAGCAAATCAACATATTTGAATATATTATAAATAATATTTATTATATACCATATAAAGATAGGTAGACATAGAGGCTGAAAATTACTGTCTCATAATTTTGCTAGGGTGGGCAGTGCACATCCTGCACATATGGACATCACGCCACTGCTTAAAACGGATAAGGCAAGCCAATAAGGAAAGAGACCAAATACTATTGCACAAAATGTCAGGTATCACTGTGTTGTCTCTTGCTTCAAAAACTATCACGCAAAAACAAATATTTAACTTTTTTCCATTTGCCCGAGATAACTCGTGATAGTAAACTAATATTAAAACTAAATGCTTTTACACCTGTAAAAAAATTAAAATTTAAACCCAAAACCTGTATTTTTGTTTTGTTTTATTTCTTTGTATATAATAATAAAATAAAAAAAATGTGATGATTTTTTGCAATTTTTTTCAAAAATATTTGTAAGGGAAACGGTTAAATAATTTTATAAGGCAAAAATTTAAGTAGAAACATAAATTTCTCACCGATAAATATGGAAACTTTTACTAAAAAATGTAAGAAATCGTATAAATTTTAAATAATATAATTCGTATAATTGTAATTCATTAAAGGTTATTAATCATTATATTTTAGTTAAATTACGCTATTGGTCTTATGCTTCCCACCAAAAAATGGTCGAAATTGATTCTAGGTATATTTTAAAAGTCATTTAAAAGTATTAAATTTATTATTTCGGTAATACTGAAGAATAGGGTGCCCCTAGGCAAATTTGGCGAAATTATTGGTAATATTTACTTAAGCTCAAAGGTATTTCATCCGATCATTGCATTCCTTGTTTTTGGGGAGACTAACTAATGTAAAGTGTACCATTGTAATAGAACTATGTACTTTTATTTGATTAACCAAAACTGGAAAGGATAATGTAGCACCACGCCTATTTGACATCAGAACAGGGTTCCCTCACCAACTTGGCAATAAAAATTTCTAAACAGGGTAGCCTAACATTTTTTCTTGATCACACAGTGTCCAAGTAACCTGTATCTATCCTTTGATTCATATTATGTTAGTATATCCATCTCTCCTTGTGCAACCCTTGTCTTACATTAATTGGGAGAAATGCTTTAAAAAATTAGATATAGGGAAGCATTAATGGTTCACTATGGCTAATTTTTAATAATTTGGAGATTTTGGTTATGTAAACTCTTGAGGGATTAATTTCGCATAAATATGAATGACCATTTGCTATGTGGTTTTGGTTAATTAAGTAAGAGTATTAAATTTTATGGACTACCTTACAATTGGGTTCCCCTTGGCTAATTTGGGGAAAATATTGGCGATATTTACTGAAACACAAAAGTAATCCATCCAAACATTGTATTTCTTGCTTTGACTGGCGACTTTAATTAATGCACAATGATCCATCGTAATAGAATTATATACTCTTACTTAATTAAAGAAAACGACTTGAAAGCCGAGCATTTTTATTTATGGGCAATTAATCCCTTAACAGTTTACAAACGCAATAGCTCCAAATGATTAAAAATCAGCCATAGCAAACCATTAATGGTTTGTTATATCTAATTTTCAAGATTGCGCACTTTTAATATAAAGAAAAGAGTTACACAAGGAGAGTTGGATGCAAATATCATATAAATTATAATATTATACAGATTGTTTAGACGCGGTGAGATCAGGAGAAAATGTTAGGCGACCATACTTAAACCATTATTGCCAAGTTGGTAGGGGAATCCAGTTCTTTAGTCAAGCCACACCTTTGTGTATAGTAAATATCGTCAATAATTTAGCCAAATTTGCCAAGAGTCACTCTATTCTGGAGTATTACCACTACACCAATAACGGGTAGAAAAAAAGTTAATACTACCTGATTTGAAATCTATCTAGTGTTTGTTCCAATTTTGGTGATTTAAGAATGCACACGTTTGAACTGCATCCAATGGAATTTTATTATGAGATGATTAACTATACTATCCCCTTTTGGGCCACATCCCAATTTGGGGGGCCCGCCGAACGAAGTTCAGTGGGCACGCCAAGCGTGGGTGATATCGCCAAATTCTAGAACCCACTTTTCTGGCAAACCTTGCTCTTCTTTTCGGAATCTTCCACCCCCGAAAAAAGGTGTGAGTGTCAATTGGCGCTTTTATTTTAGGGTATTGATGGAAATGACTCGTTATTTGAATATCTGACCCTTATTGGTTCATGTAAATAACAATAAGACCGCTGAATTTGGATTCTCAAGCGTCCATTTCAATTCTTTGTCCATTTCGGCCGTGCTCTGGAGGTTTGCCCATTTCGTATCTCAAATTTAAATTTGTATTCATCTTAACAAAATTTTAAACTTTTTTATTTGTTCAAAATGTGCTTTGAAATTGGGTATAAACTTAATACAAAACAGAACACAAATTGTAAACATCACTTGGCGACAACTTGGCGATCACTTGCACAAAAATAGAGCCAAAAACATGGAAGCCGGCTCCCAGAACTGGGATTCTACTACAATAACGGGTCGAAAAAAAAGTTAATACGACCTGATTTGAAATCTATCTAGTGTTTGTCCCAGTTTTGGTGATTTAAGAATGCACACGTTTGAACTGCATCTAATGGAATTTTATTATAAGATGATTAACTATACTTCCATTTATACACTCTCACTGCAATTCCATGTCATTGCAACTATCTATATTTTCACTGATTTGCAACACTCCCTGCAGTCGAGTTAATTGCTTTATTATATAATCCATTTTATCGTCCTGCTCAGCCAAATGTTCTTGCAAAGACAAGTACTGTTTCTGTCTAGCTTTTTCCACTTTCTCAAACCTCTTGCAGAACACTTGAAAATGATTTTGCTTTAAGTAAAGTGTAGTGTTCTTGATTTCTTTTACCCTTTCCATCACTTCCCTGCTCTTATCCTGAATCAATCTGAGATAGGCTTCCCTGTTACTTCTGCAGATCTTCATCTTTTTGTCGTAGTGTTTCTGCACTGACATTTGAAAGTCTCGAATGGAATACTTCTTGTTCTTCTGTACGTCGATGATATGGTTTAGACGTCGAGCTCTTTCCTGTTGCTTTAAGTGTTCTTGTGATAATCTTCTCTTTTCAGCAGCTTGTAATTTTTCTTCGATTTCGTCCAAGGAAACATCTCTCTTTGAAGTTGCGGCAAGTTTTTTAATTTTCTGACCAGGTGATTCGGAAATAATCAGCTCAAATTTTACCCCTCCTTTCGATTGACAAAGGTTAATATCCGTATTCGTTTTATTCATTTTTTAGTAAGAGTACTGATTTTGTCCAAGCACATTCTAGATACATTTCAGGGAAAAAATTTGCAGAACTAGAAATAAAGGTGTTTCCAACAAATTTTTCCTAATTACGTGTTGCCCAAAAGGAAATTTATGAATAGTAAATGTTTTATTTCAAACTTGAAAATTGTGGGTGCTACCATATTCTAGTCGAGATATGCGACTGGAGACTTCCGTATCATAAAGACTTCAGAAGTTAGGCACTATATATTACAGTTTCTGGTGACTTCTGATATCATTATGACGACTTCTGACGCCATTAGGAAGCAGAAGTCGCTTGTGACATATCTCGACCGCAATATGGTGACATTCCATACTTATGTAACCTCTACACCAGGGCCAATTATTCACCACTCTAGTACTGATCCTGATAGCGACCTTGAACGATGGTTTACTGGTTGCATCCACTCACTGGACTACTAAATGAGCAAAGCACGTGCATGCATCCATATAATCTATTGCTCTCTTTGGTAACGCAATCTGATTGTCTTTGATTTTGGGAGCAAAACCGCTTCCTAAGCCATCCTCTGCCAAGGTCATTTTATCGTCTTCCATCGTCGACCTCGATAAGCCATACCCCCTCCAGACGGTGGTAATGGCTTGCAGTGGACAATAGTGGGGTAGAGCCTTTATGTTATGATAAAAGAGGATTGGGAAGTATGAAGGCTAACACCTCAACTCTTGCTAAAAAGCAAAATGAGAGCTGATATACGACTTGCTGAATCTACCTTAAATATGACTTTCCATTAAACTGATTTTACAGGTATAATATTAACACAGATATAAATAAAAACACTATTATCATTTAAAAAATATAAACCAATCAGAATCACGATTGGGTGGTTTCCAAAAAAGATTGTAGACGTTGCCAGCAACAACATCACCCAGCTTGGCGATCAACCGCGATCACAACTTGTCGAGAATCAAGGGGTACCCTCAAATATAGGCTAATCATAAATTATAATATAGACACATATTGGACACGGCGAGTTCAGGAGTAAATGTTAGGTGACCATACTTAAACCATTATCACCAAGCTGGCGAGGGTACCCTGTTCTTTAGTCAAGCCCACTAGCTGTGTCAGCTTGCGTATCAATCCTATTCGTTTTCATTCTAAAATACTTTACTTTATGATTCTCAATTTCACAAGACCTTTCTTTCAAACGAAAACCAAATTTAATTCTGTATGAGCGAAAGTATGTGTTAATAAAAATATTGATTTATCCTAAATATAAAACACTTACATGGCGATTTTACAGTTTGTTTTGAATTCGAAACCAGTATTTTGTCTTATGATCCTGGTGTTATTAAATCTGTCATACTACATATAAAGCTTTGTTATTTTTACCTAAAATTTTTCTACCTTCCAAGTGAAGATGACAAATTTATGTATGTTTCTTAGCCATGCATATAACGGGACCAAAGTCACTGGCACCGAGAATTATTTAAAGCATATTTTTAATATGCAATACATTTGCTCGTATTAAATGATGTAAACTGTTATTCAATACACTTTACGATATATTTATACAGAAAGTTAATCTAGACAGATTAACTTTGCCAAAAGTAAAGATATCTATAATAGGTTGTGACTATTAAGGATATTTTTAAAGGTACGGTGATCGAATTTGACGGGCGATATTATATTTCGGGAATCGAAAACATGTTAAAGTAGATCCAACACACATTCAGCTAAATGATGAAAACTAGGAATATTTAAGACACACATTTAATAAACATTAAAATTACAGAAATACATCGAGACATGTTAGCTCGTAACTACAGCGTCACAAACTACAGTCAGAGCCTGAGAGTCTCTTGTTTCTCTGCTTATGGCGCCTCTATTTGGCGGTCACAGTCTATGTACTATGTTCACTGCCAGAGGTCCGAGAAGGCCATGGAGTATGCCGCAAAGGCAAAAGGAATGACTTAATTCACGGACTCAACGGGAGGCCTATTGCAATGAACGCAAATGGACAAGGTGATAAGTGGCACATTAAGATACAGTGTACAGGGGTCACATAAGGCTAAAAGGTCAGGATTTGTGGCCACAAGCAACTTGAAGAGGTTTCTATGGGAAATTAATATAGGACCCTGATTACATCTGGGGGGATTCTGAATGCTCATAGTAAGCAAATGGCAAAAGGGTTACACCCATTATTTATTACTATGGATAAATCAGATTGTATCTCGATAACAATTAGGTGACAAGCAAAATGGGGAGAATAAGGGGGTCTCGGGAAAAAAAGAGGGGGAGGGGCTGATGATGAGATGAGAGAGACTGGAGGAGATTCCTAAAGGTGAAGACCTAGCTGCCGTTCCTGCCTCCCGGTTTCTTGAACGTAACACCCCAGCTGCTTTGTTTCCAAGTCCTCGCGATTGGTGACAACATTGATTGGTGATCAACTAACACTCGCTTGTGGAGCTGCGGTAGATCATTCGGCAAAGGAAACCCTTTCGTAACTGGAGAGTTGCGGGTTTGGAGCCCGAGCCGACCTAAGATTCGCCATATTCGTTAAAGGTGACTGGGGCACGTAAAATAGGTTCGTGGTAACAATGTCCTCCAAGTTCTCAATATACCTGCTTGGCAGGTCAAGCCTATGGATCTTCTGCTTGGTCCCTGCTTCAAAATTGCGAGGACCCACTTGAACATAAGTAGTACTTTCACCCTTAAAGTGCTCGTTTGAAAAGAAAGGCGCACTCCTTTGCCTTAAATCGTGTAGCTTCCGGCTCAATCGTGCTTGGTTTGACCAAGTGGCATCTGACAACAACAGCAACACCCGATTGTCGCCCTTAGATGTGATTACCAGTTGTCTTCGCTGTGCCTTATCTCTCAACTTCGCTCAAGAAAGTCCTAATTTACTGCTTTTGCAACTGAAGTCACCACTTCTAATATTTAGAAAATTTAATCGTTACAAGCTTTATAATAATAGCCTAAGTTATCTGTCCATCTGTCCTCGAATTTATGAAGTGGTTGGACCTGGAATGGATATAGGCATCCATATTAGATTCTTGATGATTTAGGGTTAGCAAAGTTCGAAATCCATCCATTCCCCCTTTTCTAGGACTTAATGCCATTATTTCAAGCCATTATTTTCCCGGTTAAGAGCAGTCGATTAAATTTATCAATTTGTCACATAATAAATAGGTAAAAATAACATTTTTTTTCTAGCATTATGACGTCATTCCTTTAACCATCTCATTTAATCATTTCTTATTTTAAATTACTTAAATATCGTCTGCATTATTTTCATACGTTTTATCACTGAATTTAGATATTACGTAAATAATTTTCTTTTATATTTGGCTTAAATAATAGATTAGTTACCTATGTGGTAATTTTAAATTTATTCATCGATTATTTTTAGTTGTAATGAAAATTTTATCACCGGTTTCAACAACAAATTCTATCTACCTCCAGGGTGTAGTGGAAATGATAGTTTCATTCCTTTATTTCCATTAATTACTGTGGCAAAAGGAACTTAACGATAATTTCGACGTAGCTAAGAAAACTTTGAATTATCTTTCTAAATGAATTCAACGTGATTCTAAACTGCATTCCCAGTATCGGGAGACTTTAGAGGAGTATGGAGATAAACAAACTATTGAACGTGTACCAGATAATCATTAGCCAAAAAACAAACCATTTTTTTACCTGCCTCATAGACTACTTTACAATTCTGGGAAATTAAAAATTTTACTGCGTCATATGACGGGTTATATGCTAGTCTAGATTAGATTAATCATAAAAAATTGTATATATATATATATATATATATATATATATATATATATATATATATATATATATATATATATATATATATATATATATATATATATATGTGTGTGTGTGTGTGTGTGTGTGTCTATCTGTACTCGATAGACTCAAAAACCATGCATCCAATTGCCGTGAAAATTTGGGAAATTATTAGGTATATCCCTAGGAAGGTTTTTGTAAATTTTTAACGTTCGAAATCCATTCCTTTCCCCTTTTTCGAGAGTTTCATGTCATTATTCCCAGCATTATTTCCCCTGTTAAACGCAAACGATTAACTTTTTAATTTATCACATCATAACGAAGTGAGAGGAGCAATATTTCTAGCAATGTGACGTCATCCGATGCAATTGTTTTAAGCGCCGTTTTCCACGGTTAAAAGCTTAAAATTTTGAATTTATCTCATTATAAGGCGATTTCACGCAGTAGGGCAAATTCTCAAATTATGACAATTATGGCTTTAGTTTCAAACGGAGAGGCAGTTTATTGTTTGTCTATTGGTTGTTGTAAACATGAAAATGAATGGGAAGGGCATTATAGTAGTTCGTGACGTTGCGACAAATTCACTTATAAATAGGTGAAAACAATATCTTTTTTATCATTATGACGTCATTCCTTTAAATATCTCATTTAATCATTTCTTATTTTATATTATTTAAACATTGTCTGCGTAGTATCAGTTCGATTTGACCTGGAAATTTAGATATAAAGTGATTAACTTTCATTTCTATGTGACGCAAATTATAGCCTTTTTCATATAAGAACTAATTTTAAATTCAATTCTTGGTTCATTTTTACGTTACAATGAAATGTTTATCAACAATATTCTAACAACAAAAAGTACAAATTTCAGTGATTCTCATAGACAAATAAAAACCTATCATTTTATATAGTTATCTTTACATTCATATGGTTGTCGATATGAATATGTGTTCCTATTTTATACAAAATCACATGGTTTGTCATAAATTTCCTTAATTTTGAACAGCATTTATTAATACCAACAAAATTAGCACTGTTGTCAAAACCTCTACTTCATATTCTACCACTTAATATGACAAGATCTATTAACGTTGCAAATCAACGTACAGTAGTAATACAGTAATATAAAAAACTGAATATCGTTATAATACGCTAATAATAGAAATATATAAATATGCCAATGACTTGAACTGTATTGTGACGAATTTAGAGAGTTATGAATGAAAAAAATCTTTCTTTAAAAGTAATACATTATGCTCACCATAGCGAAGCACTGGCACAATTGCTAGTAATAGATATAAGTATTAAAATATTAAGTTTTAATACCGGTGTTAATCACTATTTTGGGGGCTAGCACACAATCTGGGTTAGGGCTATTGGTAGCTCAATGTTAAGAATATGTGTAGTAAACTACACGTACATTGTAATAAAAATTTAACTATTAACCAGTGGCGTGCGGTCCATATGTGCAGGGTGTGCACTGCACACCTTGGCAAAATTATGAGGGACAATAATTTTCTTCACCTATGTCTACCTGTCTTTATATGGTATATAATAAATATTATTTATAATATATTCAAATATTATGTTGAGTTGCTTGCTTGTATTCCCGCAGTGCGTGCGGTACTAGGTGCTGCACCACGTAGCGCGCAAACGAACATAGGAAGTTCTGATGTGTACGCACTGCGCACTAAATTGAAAATCACGCTTTATATGTATGGGCTACTGGAGAAGCACAGCATGCTATGGCACTGAGGGAAGTGCAGCTATTTTTCCTGCACTTGGCATTCAGAATCATCCGGGGGTAGGGTTTATTAAGCGTTGTATTAGAGTGGGGACTTACGTGCTGAAGCGCTTTTGTTTTTTTAACTGAATAACTGGCCATACGATTTTGCAGACGGTTAATGTTTAAATTTATATATTGTAAGGTTTTGTTTTCATGGAAATATAAAAGAAGTATTTCATCAATATAAAGTGAAATGTATTAGTGTGGTAAATTAATTTCGGTGATATATTATATTTATTGAAATAATTAGCGGAAAAACAATGTTGTTTTGTTTTAAAGAAACGAATTTTAACAGAACAGTCCAAATTTTACCATTCATTGTGTCTTACAGACAGTATATAAGTTATATTATGTAACACCATATCCCTGGTTTTGTTTTTAAAAATTGTCAAGATGTTTTTCGCAGAATATATGATTTCCAAATGTTAAAAACAATTAATAAATATAATTTAATCCACTGACCGAACAAAAAACAGTTCGCTCTATTGTGCCAGCGTGCAGCGAAATCCTCTGCACGTGGAATAGACTTTCGGTTTGTCGACACCAATGAGCATTCGGATGAGGCACCGCAGCGGAGAGGGCGCCATGTGGTGCTACGTTTGCTGAACATAAGTAATTCGTAGAAGCCCGAAGAGTTTCTTTTTCGAAGCCGATATGATGCCATTCAACAAAAGACATGATTTTTGCTTCAGTGCTAGTAGAATTCTCATAAGTTTAGCTTTTTTTATAGTTATAACTCGACTACTCGTAAGTAAATATTTTATTTATTGTAATCTTTAAATTTATATTCATAATAAATAACCCGTTTCAGAATGGAGAACTGAGATGTCTCAAAAATTAAAGATTAATTGGAAAATCCATGTTCTCTGCACACCCTGCACGAAAACCTACCGTACTCCACTGCTATTACCAATGAAAATATCTGAGATTTCTGAAACCAGCTTTAAATTCTTTTTTGAATACCATCCACAGGATGTTCTGCATTGTTTATTCTAAAATCATTGTTTATTCTGTTTAAATTTCTGTCATTTTTCTCTTTCCCTTCACCCTTAAATAATAATGGCCATTCAACAGTACGTTCTCTTTCACGAAATACATCGTCTCTTTCCCACACAAAAATAAATAAGTAAATAGACATCTTTTTAACGACTTTCTTCCATGCCGTACTCAAATGAGAAATGTCCATAACCAAAGTTTTATTCATGGCTTTGTGTCCTCCCCTCTCTTTTTATTCTTTCCTTCGGTAATAATCGGGTGCCGAGCTGAAACGGTCGGCTTTCGCAGTCTGTGATCATCGAATTTCTTCCCAAATGGAAGTGGGTTTGTAGAGAATATATTCCGACTTATTTCTTATACCGTGCATGCGTAAAGGCCCACAAAAAAACGTGGCTTTCTTTGTTTTGTTGAGAGCGTTCCATTAGCGTGTCGTTACGGCAACTAGATAAGCGAGGCGGTTCCTTTTGCCTCTGAAATTGGTTAAAAATAGGAATTTGCCGGAATATCGTGCTTATTCATTGCTCTCTTAGTAGAAATCGTTCCGGGTCCATTTGTTTTGCCAAGGTAAAGGAGAACGTGGGAATAGAGAATACACAAATGACCTCATGTGGTTGTAGGAATGTAATGTATAAACATCGTCAGCACGGCCTGGGACTAATATCAGGGATGAAATAGGGCCGACTTCTCTTTTAAAGCTGGAAAAATCTCGTGTTGGAGCAGAAAACTTTCCTTTTTTTGAGCAATTTTTAAAATAATTTTAAGCACTAAAATCCTAATTAGAGCAAATGTCAAATTGATCAAAGTCATCTCACAAATGTTGACTAATATTTTGGATATCGCTGGATGTCGGATGCCAAATTTTGAACATCTGCCAATATTGACAGACATAATGTAAAATTTAAATTTAAAAATTTTTAATAGAAAGAATTTAAAGGAGTTGTTTGTTTTGCCCAGTTAGCACAAATGTCAAATCGATCAATATCATCTCACAAATGCCGGCTAATATTTCAGATGTCGATGGGTGTCGACATCCAAAATTTTGGACATCTGCCGATATTGACAGACATGAAGTAAAATTTAAATTAAAAATTGTTTAAAAGAAAGCATTTAAAAGAGTTGTTTGTTTTACCCAGTTAGCACAAATGTCAAATCGATCAATGTCATCTTACAAATGCCGGATAATATTTTGGATGTCGGACGTCAAATTTTGAATATCTGCCGATATTGACAGACATAATGTAAAATTTAAATTTAAAATTGTTTAAAAGAAAACATTTAAAAGAGTTATTTGTATTGCTCAGTTAGCACAAATGTCAAATCGATCAGTGTGATCTCACAAATGCCGGTTAATATTTTGGATGTCGATGGGTGTCGGACGTCAAATTTTGGACATCTGCCGATATTGTCCAACATAATGTAAAATTAAAATTGTTTGAAAGGAAGCACTTGAAAGAGTTGTCTGTATTGCCCAACTAGTACAAATGTCAAATCGATCAGTGTAATCTTACAACGGTTGATGAATATTTTGAATGTTGTTGAATGTCGAACAACAAATTTTGTACAACTGTCGATATCGTCCAACATAAAGAAAAAGTATTTAAAAAAAACACTAAAAAGAGTTGACTTTATTAATTATAAGAGAGCTATTATTGTAAAAATTAAAATTTAATAAGTTGGTCAATTTTTAAGAAACCCACTTTTTCGATTAAAATTTTTAACTTCATTAAAAATGTTATATAATGATATTTTAATGATATTCAGTGATACCTATCGATAATCGTAAAATAAATATTTTTCGACATCAAAGGATACATTACGATATTCAGTGAAACGCATAATAAACATTAGATGAATGTGAACGGAAGTGAATCGATTACAGTGATCCCTCATTTTTCGCGGTTAATGGGGACCAGAACTTTCCGCAAAAGCTGAAAAACCACGAAGTAGGGTTTACTCCTAGAAATTTTCGTGTATGCGGGTACACGAATGTTTTAAATTTGTAAACAGTATTTATGCTTTACACATTTAAGACAAAAATTCAAACAGTATAGTATTTACTTAAACGTGTCAGTGCTAATTAATAAGGTTAATTACAAACCCTTATAGAGTAATAAACATTAATCAACATTGCTTTTTGAGAGAGGTGAAAAGTCTTGTTGGTGGCGGAGGAGAGGCTCTCACTTGACTCGTAGAAGTTTTAGGCTTAATCGAACACTCTTCTGCTGGAAACACTGATGGTAGAGCCAGGGAGCTTTACCTTGGAGAGAAACATGGTGATGAAAAGTTGTCTTTGTTTTTCCTTTACCTTCAAAATTCCCCTGTACTAGGACATAACTCCATCAACGCGATTGCTCATCTCGACAGCTCGAACCATATTATCGGCAATGTCTTGTGCAAATTCTTGCCATATTGCACAATTGTTGCAGATTCTCCAGGGTAAGGCCACGCTTTTCAGTTTATTCTTCTTCTTCCTCTTCCTTTTCTTCCTCTCTTACAGACTTTGTCAGCTCAAAAATCCGTGGTATGTACTCTGAGTTAATTCATCTCTTTGTTTGACATGCAGGGATCCTTCTCTTTCGCGCACCAGCATGAAACAACGCTCCTTTCGGCAATGTGGCTGCCGACAGGGTTGTATTTTTTCATTTTTATTTTTTGATGAATATTTTGGAAAAACTCGCGAAGCACTGAAGACGCAAAATATGAAGCGTGAAGTGGCGAGGGGACACTGTATGACTTTTTTCCACTCCGTACGAAGTAACACAAGTAGCACGACTAATTGCATTTATTGCGATTCTTCGTAAAGCTGTGAGATAAGCAAATTTAGAACTGGACTGTGGTAGATTTTAGCTTTGACGGTAAATGCCAAGTAATGCAAATTTTAAAAGTAAAGTTTCTAAACGAATAGAAAAAGTTTTACTTCAAGAAAAAATAGATGAATTAGTTTGAATGGCAAAATTGCCCCACAAACATTGTTAATAAACATCAAAAAATGATCTTTGGGGCTATCGGAGAATATTGACCAACATTGCTAAATATCAAAAAAGAATATTCAGGGATATCAGATAATACTAAAAAACATCGCTAAATGTAAAAAAATTATATTCAGGGATATCAGGGAATATTGACTAATATTGCTAAATATCAAAAAATGATATTAAGAGCTATCGGAATATATTGACCAACATTGTTAAATATCAAAAAAGGATATTCAAGGATATCGGATAATATTGACCAACACAGTTCACTTTTAGATAATGATATTCAGAGGTATCGGAGAATATTGACGAACATTGCTAAATATCAAAAAAGGATATTCAAGGATATCGGATAATATTGACCAACACAGTTCACTTTTAGATAATGATATTCAGAGGTATCGGAGAATATTGACGAACATTGCTAAATATCAAAAAAGTATATTCAGGGAAATCGGAGGATATTAGCCAGCATTGTTCAATATCAGAAAATGATATTCAGAAATATCGGAGAATATTGACAAATATTACTAAATATAAAAAATGATATTCAGGTATATGGGAATATTAACCAACTTTGCTAAACATCAAAAAATGATATTTTGGGATATCGGAGAATATTGACCAACATTGCTAAGTTTCAAACGATGATATTTAGGAATATTATTATTATTATTATTATTATTATTTTTTGAGGGAGGGGGGCGGGATCCATTTGATGTAGACCGATGTTATAGTTTTGACACTGGCCGAAAATTTCATGCTACATAGATCTATGCATAGATATTTTCTGCATCATATGCATTCGAATGCATATGATGCAGAAAAATTTTAAATTTTATCATGTAAATACTGTCGCGAGCTCGGCTGTTTTTGTTTTCCCGCCGGTGGCAACGTGAAAAGAGTTGGAAAAAGAAAATAAAGGTTGTTGCTGATGTTGGAGTTTGTGGTCGAATGTTTAATTTTTTTTAATACTAATTTGCTCTCCCAAAGACTATTTTTTTGAGAATAGAACAAATACTGTTATTTTAAGCAAATTTTGAAATAGAAAACAAATATTTCTGTCCTAGCTTCTTTTAAATATTTTTCAATCGGAATAGTCAATTATTTGTACGAAGTATCTATAAAATAATTGTTTTTAAAAAAAATTAAACTTCATAATTTGTAATTTCAATAAACGTGTGAAAAATCTTGTAAATACATTATTTATTCAGATGGAGAAGAACTCACCAGTTCTAAAAAATTAAAGTCATCGCTATAAACACATTAAGTTGATTTATTCATAACTTTCTATCGACTAGTGTATAATTTACAAATTAAAATTCTTGTAAATCAAACTCAGATTTCTATTGATGTGCTAATACAACTTTGTTACTTCCTTTTTTTTTTTTTTTTTTAAGTGAACCAAATGTACTAAACATGTTCTTGTATGACAAGAATCTTTTTGAAATTACTTTCAATGGAGATCGCTATTGTCGTTTTAAGAGACTGGCTGTAGCATACGCCAAATTGGCACGTTCTTGCCAACTTCCAAGGGGCTGGATAAACTGCATTTTCACCGAAACTCTGACTTTACTTCAAACTGAGTAAGAGTTGAAAATTTTACTGAGCTTCACGGTAAGAGAAAACTGGCGCAGATTTCTAAAATGGCTGTTTTGGAGTAGCATGGCACAAGATTTGTTTTGGCGTAGGTATTGCATTCGTGAAGGAAAGGGGATCCGTGGTACCTCAGTCGGCAAAACCATCGATCTCGTAACAGAAAGGTTGCGGGTTCAGAGTTCAAGCCGGCCTAAGATCTATCATGTTCGTTAATGGTGACTGGGGTACTTGAGTATATAAACACTCAAAAATATGTTCGTGGTCACAATATCCTCCAAGTTCTCAAGCAATACCTTTGGAGGTGGAAGTCAAGCCTGGGGAATCTTCTGCTTGCTTCTAATTACGAAGTCCCACTTGAGCTAAGATGTCATCCTAACAGTGCTCATCAAACGAAAGACGCACCCCTTCGTCTTAATTCATGCGGCTTTGGGCCCACTTGCTCGGCTTGTCCAAGCGGCATTGATGACAACAACAACCAGAAAAGCCCGAGAAATCGAGAGCCCTCACTTGTTTTATGACAAAGAAGCAATTTTACAGCTTCAGCAATCATTTTTTACTGTACAAGCTTTATTTTTAGACCTGAGATATTTTAATGATCAGCGTGTTGGATTAGAATTCCGGCGTACCATGTTACTCAAGCCGGGCAGGAGCACACATCTAACATCTTCCTGTGCAGAACGTGCTAGTTTAATTCGTGGTTCTGGGAGTCTATCTGGGAGGTTGACAATAGAGAGAGAGGTACGTTATCAGATGGGAATAATCATCTACCCGAGGATAATCAAAACTGATGGTTCGTTGGTTGGTTTGAAACGCTACCGTATACTGTTTTAAAAATTTTAAAAGTTATGAAAAATGTTTTGTTTTTCATTTCAGCAGTGCCATTTAAAACTATAATATATTTAATTCTAATTTAAGCACGCATGTCATAAAAATAAAGAAAAATCTTAATTTTTTTTTGTTTCCTCTAATATAAAAATTAACTCAATTTCCTTATAATATCAATATACATCAATAGATGGCAGCACTTTTGCCAGTCATTCGATTTTATATGTATTTTGAGTAAAGAACATGTTTTTATAATTTTTGTTTAAACTCTTGAAAATTCAGCATTTTCTGAAGAAAAATCATAGAATAAGCTGAAAAGGAAGTTAAAGAATAATAGTACTTCATATTTTTCCAGATTCATGTTTTACAGTTTCTGTGTTTAACAAGCAATTTGAATCTACTTACAACAAAACTAAAAATAAGGTTTTCTGTTATTAATGCGGGTGTTTCAGAAATTTTTCTCATTATTTACCATTAAACATGTATTTCAGATTAAACACATTAGAACAGTTTTATCATGTTTTGCATATGATATTAAACAGTCCTACTATGTACAATCTTCGAATAATTAGATGTAACAGGACTCAATAAGCTATTTTTAACTCTAAATATAAAAATTTTGAATTATTTCCTGATCAATTTTAAATAAAAATCAAAGTCTTTTTTCCCTTCTTTTAATAAGATGTAGCAATTTGGAAGTATATATGTGTATGTAAGTATAGTTTGTTGGTTAGGAGTGCTACAATCTACTGATTTGCTATAATGTAGCTAATAAGACCAGGAAGAGCTTAAAGCCGATTCTGAAGGGATACAAATATCCATGTCAGTAGTGAGATTTGAACTCGCAATTTTGATTCTAAGTTATTATTTTTTTTTTATATTACACCCGTCTGAACTCTTTTGAGCATACGACGCCTTGCAGTCCAATACAGACAAAAAAAATTGCCCCATTAGATGGGAGAGTCAAATAGGAACCCGAAGAAATAACATATTGTAGGGCAGGACAAGAAGAAAGGTGATTTCCATGCATTGGGGCTGAAGCACAAAGAACACAATTAGGTGAATCATGAAAACCAACTTTGTATAGATGGGACTGAAGAAAAACATGTCAGTCTCAAGGCAGAAACAGGCCACACCAATAGCACTGGGCAAGGTGACACATATTTGCCTATCCAAAAAAGAAGACCATTTTTTTCTGGAAGCAATATCTCTATAATGGCATAGTCAAGCTTTACGAACATGTTCACAGATGGCCCGCTTAACATTTCTTAGAGGGGTACAAGTTATGGGTTGGTTCTAAGTTATTATAGTTTGCACATTACATCAAATATGAAATTCAAATAACTTTAAATATTACAGTTCGGCTCATTAGAGATCACCTCTCATTTTAAACATCAAAGGGTGCCATTTAAAAAAAAAGAACAATTTCCTGATTTATTTGATTTTTGTAAATGTAATACTGTAAAACGAAATTTTACATGAAATATGTTATTTGTCATAATTTTGGACTATTTACCTTCCAAAAATGTAAGTTTATGTCATAAGCTTGAAAAATCCAAAACTTCTGATTTAAAATTATATAAAATAGTATATATTAAATTATTTGGCTGATTGTTTTGTGTATAGGATTCCCACCTATTTTCATTAAACAATAAAAATAAAGAACCTGAGAAGACATAAAACTTATACATACTATTTTATAGCTGTTCTTAAAAAGGGATGCTAGGCAATAATGGGTTAAGAAATTAAAACAGTATTGCATTTTTACAATAATTTTATTTGTATACTAAAGTTTCATGTAAAGTCTACTTTTCGATATGATTACCTTCATTAGTTAAACATTTGTTGATATGTGGCACACATTTTACAATGCTTTCTGCATAGAAATCCTGTCAAAACCTAATAACTTAATTACTCATTCATTATATATAATAAAGCCTATTTAATTTTTTCAATTACATTTGAATCTAGGAAAATACAAAATTATACTAAATTTCAAAGTAAATATATATTTAGCAAAATTAATAAAAAAAGATGTTAAAATTATCAATCTGTAATTTACTAAGCCTTAATTCTTTTAAAGAAATTGATTTTTTTTTTCAATATTCCAAATTTTTAAAAACTCATATTTATCAAACTGATAAAACTAACAGAACCTGTAGTCCAGTGATGGGCACTATTTATTTTTAGCACACTCATATAGGGATTTAAAATCTTTAAATATATTAAACATATTTACATTAGTATATTACTTTTTTATATCATGTAAATTTCTGCTGAAATGTAAGTTTTGAATTTTAAGATATTACAGTCAGTACTGGCTATATGGTCAGTTTTCTAAAGTCTCGTCTAACTTAATAGGGAATATGTGTTAAAGCGTACCGCTTATACAGTCATTTTCTTTTTCTTGTTACCAATTATATGGTCAGTTTCATGTTTTCAAAGAGTTTCTGTTTTTTCAAAGACATTACTGCAAAAATCGGAGATGACCTGAATTCAAGCCTTTATTTCCTTCCCTTTCCCCCTTTCTTGTTAGTGTAGACTCTTCGTCAGAGTTTCTCACCTCTCTCAGTTCTCATGTCCCTTGACAAGAGGTGGACATCCCTCTGTTTATTGGTTGAAATTGAGACTAAACAAGTAAAGGAAAATTTTGTTGCATTTAGATCATACGTCACAAACAAATAAGAACGATCATTTTTTTAATTATGGCTTCGAAAAGAAAGAATTTATCATTTGCTGCAAAAAATGAATTCACTGAAAAGCTTTAAAAATCTAATCTTTCAAAGGCTGCTTCCAACAAAGCAAATTCGATTACCCGGATGACATTAAACAACATTTTAGCTGCCAAACTTTGCTCCTGAAGCGTTGAAATCGGAGATCAAGAAAGAAAACGTCAGAGCTTGTCACCTTATGGGAATGTCTATTAGGCTGTTTAGTTATGGATTAAAAATGCTCGGTATATGCACAATAGGGTTGTATTGTTCCGCATATATGGTCTGATTTTTCTGGACCACTGAGCTGACCATATAACCCATACAGACTGTACTTAAGTGAAAAATCCATTGCTATTTTTTCAACCTTTTCCAGTACCAAAAACTGTAAAAATTCTTGGTCTATATGGAAGTCAGTAAAATTAAACCAGAACCCATAAATTTTACAGATAATCTGCATAAGTTAGCAGATATGCAATAACCATACTTGGGACTGCTTTCATTTCATCATCTGAGGGGTATCATCACTTTAAAAGGTCCTTTCACAAGACTAGAAATATAGAAGTCACAGAGTGAAAGGTTCGGGCTAGGAGTGTGAATACACTCTTCCCATCCCTCTAGTGCATAGTGTTGCCAATATATGTATGCCTATTCTCATATATGTTGTACTACACTGCATTTTTACCATATACTTCAAGTAACTGCCGATAAATTTTAGTACAGTTCCACCTCTTCATCTACAAGAAGAAAAAAAAAAAAACACGCTGCATATATTTCCAATTTGAATGCCCAGGGATTTTACAACTAATTATTATTGAAAAATTGCTGCGTGAAAGGTATTGCATTACGCTAAAAGATGTATGTCTGAGGTGCTGCAACACACTTTTGTCAGAATAACCCTTCACCAAAAACATTTGTGGAATGGAACTAACTTTTTGATTGACATATGTATATATATATATATATATATATATATATATATAATGATTAAAAAATAAGAGGAAAAATCCATTTAAAATATACATATTCTAGAAATTGTTAGTAAACTCTTATATGTATATAAATTCTGAATAAAAATCTGACTACAGTTGATTTTTTACTTTTGTTTCCAAACAAAATTGTTTTTAATGAGATAAGAATTTTCAATTTTCAAAAATAACAATTGCATCTGAGCAAAACACAGATTTAAATGTTCCTGCAGTAAAATATCTGCTACAAAACATTTAAAATGTTGCAAAAAGCCTTTAATGATTTTTTAAAACAGTATTCGAGAAGTATAAAAAGTTTAATACGGTTAGGTAATCAAAATTTAAATAAATAAAAAGGGGGCAACCTGCTTGAGTTTTTTTAAACCCTGACACTTAAGCTTTATATTTTGATATTTAAACATGCAATGTAGATTTTAAAGAAGCATAAATTTTTTTTCAGGAAACTTTCAAATCTTGATTTTTTGGTAATTACTGTACATGAATTTGTTACTTTCAATAAAATCACAGAATTAAATATGTATCAGTTATCTACTACTAATATTGATGCCATTACCAGATTCTGGAACAATAAATACAAGCCTTCAAAAGCTTATTATTTACACACTATTATAGGTAATCAATCTATTAATGCTTGAAAATTTTAAGATTTAGTAAGTATGATTACAACTTTTTTACTACATAAAAATTGGTATAACATTTTGGCTATAACCAAAAGGAAATTTCTCATTTTACATGGTTCCCACTCTTTTGCTTCTGAAAATTTCAAGCACTTTTCAATGACTTTTCCAAAACCTGATATTTTTTTCAAGCACCTCTTTGATACGGTGTTCATAATTGAAAAAATAATTTAAATAACTCCCCAAAACAGTAGAACTATATATATAATGTTCACTCTATTCCCAGAAAAAAAAATCAGGCTTTTGAAATGGTGTAAAAAAAAGGAAGGGCTATAAGCACACGTATACTAGTTTAAAAATACAGTTTCTTTTTAAAGTATTCGAAAGTTTTTATTTTTTATATCCCTTTTTAAATCATATTTTATCAAGCCAGCGACAGTAGCTAGTGCATTTTGCTGTACCTGAAAGATGAGTCACGTGACAATCCCACAATTGCTGATAACGATCCTTCTCAATTTTCAGTGCAGACATGAATTAAAGGCCCCTCCACACTATGGTCCACTGCAAGCCATCACCACCGTCTGGAGGGGGTATGGCTTATGGTGGTCGATGGCAGCAAACAGTAAAATAGCCTTGACGAACGATGGCTTCGGAGGTGGTTTTTCACCAAAGGTCAAAGGCAGCCAGATGCGCCACTAAAGTGAGCAGTAAACCCAATGGATGAATCCATGAGCTCGCTCATTGAGTGGCCCAGCGTGTGGATGCAACCCCTGAACCATCGTTCAAGGTCCTCATTAGGAAGTGGTGAACAATTGGCCATAGTGTGGAGGCTACATAACATCTTGCAAGGACTTGAAAAAGAAAAATCAAGCACCAGACCTCAAATTCAACGACCTCAAAGAAAATTCAAAAACTTTTAAGGCCTTAAAAAACAAAAAGAAAATTTAAGCACTTTTCAATGACTTTTCATGACCGTGGGAACCCTGTTTTAGCTCTTTAAATGGAATGCTAAAAGAAAAAGAATATTATAAGTTCTGAGTAATTTGGTCAATCTGCATTTCGGGAAAATTATAAATGAGCATACTTTTATTTAGCTTCAGTTCAGCTGTTCTTTCAACCAATGTGTAGCCAGACCAATTTTTGCAACAAATTAAAACTCAATATATTAATCTATGTTTATTTAGATTCATTAATAATGATATGTATACATATAAAACTTAAATGGCCATTTTTAAGAAATTATTCAAAAATACAAAATTACACTAAAAATAAGCCATAAAAATTCAGACATAGTAGATGGCTACTTGAATTTTGATAATAACTTCTTGGTACAATTCTGGACTTATAGAAAATTATTAAAGACATAAATGATTTTTATATTTATAGTCAAAATAATTATAAAAATCATTTCACCTCCAAAGTAAAAGGGATCAATGCATCACAATAAATTCTGGGGGAAAAAAGTGGACTTTTTAAGTTTGCTTACTTTAACAAAGCCTGTAGTAGTGAATCAGTCTTTGTTGTGGAGGAAGAGGTTGTTGATTTTAGAAACAAATGAGTCATTTAAAAATGTTAAAATATAAATATGTATGATACATCTAACTGTAAACATATATATTCAACAAATAAATTGTAGAAAGTTATGATGTGGTATTGTTCAGTTCAGCAATCCCTTTCAAAATTGTTTAATATATAATTCTAAGTTAAGCCCCAATGTCATAATATAAAGCACACACATAAAAAAAGAATTTAAAAAAAAATCAATTTTTCTCCCCCTCTAATATAAAAAATAACTCATTTCTTTATATCAAATATATAGCAATAGATGGCAGCACTTTTGCCAGTCATTTGATTTTTTACATATTTTGAATGAAGATCATGCTTTATAGTTCTGTTTAAACTCATACAAATTCAGCATTTTCTCAAGAAAAACCCTGGGAGAAACTAAAGCTGAAGAATAGTAGTTCTTCAAATTTTCTTAGACACAGGTTTTGCAGTTTGTTTTTTTTTTTTTGCTTATCAAGCAGTTTGAACCCATTTACTTCTAAAGTGACAATAAAAAGTTTTTTTTTTTTTAAATTAGTTATTAATGGGAGTGAATTAAAATATTTTTCACCATCTTTCCCATAGCATATAATTTATATATCACTGAAATTGAACAAATTAAACCAGTCTTATTATGTTTTGCATATATACATATATTTTTAATATCAATACATTTTCAGATAATCATATGTAACTAGACTTATGTAAACAAGCTATTTTTGATAGAAGATATAAAAACTTTGAATTATTTCCCAATCAGTTTTGAATGATAAGTAAAATGTATTCTTTTTTAAGATTATTAAAATACTTTTTGATTTTGGTTTTTAAAATGCAGTATTTTTAAAGTATATATGTGTATGTGAGAACAGTATAATGCTTTTGTAAAACTATTAAAAACAAATCATTTACATTAACTGTTTTGTAAAATTAATAAATACAGAGTTTAAATTGCCTAAGTATTTAATTTATTTAATCAAAGAAATGCTTAAAAATTGGAATACAAATATAAAAGTGAGCAAAATTATGGGTTTTTTCAAATGGGTGATTTAAAAAAGCCAATTGGGTTCAAATTTGCCCTTAAAACTACTATAAAGTTGGGAGTAGTCATTTTGACCACAAACGAATTGCAAACTCTCATATCTTCTTTATTGATACTTCGCTTTCCTGTTTATTCAGTGACTTTACCTAATTATTAACACTAAATCTACCAAGAGGGGTCAAATGACTCCATTTTTCGTTATGTTTGCCCTTATAAAAAGTCTCCGGTAGTTTTAGTGTTAAGGATAATACACAGGGTTGGCATGATTTAAATCAGTTGATTTTTTGAAAAAATCTCTTTTTTTTTTCACTTCTTTTAAAATCTATAATCCAAAGACAGAAGAATTGGGAATCAGTCAACACAGTAATACCAATAAGTAAATAAGTGTAAATAGATAGCATGTGCTTTCGAAGAATTTAGGGGTTGTTATCAGAAAGTATGTAGTAGGGGTAGTACAATGATTATGGCCGGATGAATTCATTTTATGTAATGGGGGGAGGTAAAGAGAGTATTACAGAACTTGAAATCCAGTTTGTCTACCAAATAACAACAGCCGTGGCTTCATCTGCTGGAATGGAAAGACAGTTTTCTTCTTTTGGTATTGTTCATTCTAGCCTTCATAACCAATTAGGAGTGGATAAACCATCAAAGCTAGTGTTTTTATTGAAACTATTAAATCCATAATTCAGTGCTTAAAAATATTGAAATAATTGTGATTTTTTTAAAAATAGTTTGAATTAAAAGAATATTTAATTTGTTCTTTAAATTTACATCTCTTATTTAGTTTGCACTATCCAATTACAAAATAATGGAATGTATTTAGATTAAAATTTATATATTTAATTTTAGGTAATCAGTGTATAGAATATACTAGATAGATAAGATGTTACTTCTTATAACAAACTATTCTATGTATCTTGCAAAAAACACAAAAACAACAATTAAAATAGTATTCAGAAAAAAATCATGATTTTTTTTCCAATCCTGATAATACAGATAAAAAGTTACTTTTACTCAATTATTGAAGTTATAAGTATTTACAACTAGAAATGCTAAGTTTGTCTTTCTAAACACAGAAGAAATATCTCAGACTATGTTGTGTTTTACATTCTATTTGATGGAAGGATGTAAATGAAAATGGGATGGTTTGAAAGACACCTTTACATTTATGCCTGAAGATATTGTAATAAATAATTCAAGATCTACAACATGGAATATAAACTTTTTTTCCCCACAAACAATGACTCAAATAAATCTTTAAATATTAGAAGTGTGGTTTGAATGTAAAAAAGTACGAAAGACATCAGATAAATTTACATTAGTATCAGAAATATGAAGTTTTTAAAAAGTATTTCTTTTCTTGTGAAGTAACTGAAAACACCAGTACATACCTGCTAACATACCAACTCTGAAAATTTTACAAGCTAAAAATCTAGGCAGAAAATGTGTTCAAAAGTGTGTATATATGTATCTAGCTTTAGTATAAAATACTTTAACAAATCCTTGTCAAAGAAAGATGCTCAAGAATTACATGCAAAGTAAATATATATTTTTAATTTTTCTGCAGTAAGTTATATTATTATACACCTAACTCCCTTTTTCTCTAGAATGGTGAAAGAAATAATTGGTGAAGAACTTTACATGCTCATTATTTTTACATCTAATGTAACTATTATTTCAACTTTGTATCATAGTCAATCAAATGAAATCTTTAAATTAAAAAAAGCATTTGTCAAAAATCTGTATGTATCAAGATCTACACAAGCATTATTCAAAAATGGTTGTATTAAAAAAATAAATAAAAATTATAAAACTTTATGCCAAGAGTTTGTTTAAAAAATGTTCATGCAACTTTGTTTAAGCTATTATTATGTCTTTCAAATTTTTATCAAGGATAGAACTTCTGAATTCAGTTCATGTTTTGCTGAATATCTTCTCTTATTTTGCATTGTTGGAATCTGCAGCATAACTTTTATGGTGTTAAGAGAGTTATCTCCTGCACCATGAGTCAGGGTTGCAAAAAACACCCCTACACAGAAAAAAAAATCCACTCTAAAGCAGGTTTTAACGGGGTTTTTCAATAATTAATGATATTTTTATTTATTTTCAGAAACTGTTATCTTAGTTATTTTAACCTCTTTCCATTTTAAAGAATTATTCTGTGGAATTATATACACAGTCTATCAAAATTCAGAAAAATATTTGAAAATCTATGGTAAATCCAACATAACAATTTAGAAAATTTTCAATTCTTTTGTCACCAAGAAAGGGATAGTGTAAAAATCCCCCTTTCTCTTTTTTCATTGTGAAAGAGGTTGTGTTGACTGTTGAGAAATGATCTTACCTTGTTACTGGGACTTGACTCTTTTTTTGGCTACACACTGACTGCCTAATACCTTTAACAAAAATTTTATGCAAAAAAGTTTTAAAAATGTTTTTTTTTTTTTGAATGGAGAAAGAATAGAGATAAAAAGTAAGCCTCTGTTAAAATAACATTCAATATGTGGTATATGTCATTATATAACATTTTGTGTGTGATGTCAGAGTAAACTTTTTTATAATCTTTACACTGATTTATTTGTATTAATTAAATTATAATTTCTTGAATATTAAGTTAATTAATAAAAATATAATCAGTTTTAGCAATTTAATCTTTTCTGAAATAAGGTATTTCCCCTGCCCTCTCCTCTTAAAACCAGACCCCATCAAAACTCAGAAAACCCCACACGGGTTGGGTTTTTCTTGGAAAACCCAGGTGTTTTGCAACTCTGCCACTAGCAAAGATTGTTTGCATGTATTCAATTTCCCCTCATTGCAGATTACAGAAAATTACATATATATAAGTTTTTAAGCAAGAAATGTTTTTAAAAAACAAATTGTACAGTTCACATGCAAACATACAATCTTACAATATGATCACAATCTGTATAATGTACTGCTAGACTGTAAAAATTTGAAGGTACGTGAGAAACTATTTCTATACAAATTTATATTGTCAACTTAGTTTATATGCCTTTAAAACCATATAAATTGACAAATAAATTTTGGTTAGAAATTAAAGTTAAGGTTGAAATATTTATTGAATTGTTTTTTATACTTAGAAAAATTAAAATAGACCCACTGTTAACATTGTTGAAAAATATGCATTATGCTGCTTTACAAAAGCATTTCATAATACTTCAACAATGCAATTGCAAATTTTTTTTACATCCCTATCTAAGGTAGAAACATAAACAATGTTAAATCAATACCATCATAAAGATATGATCTTTGTTCTACTGCAAAAAGTCTCGTGACTCCTGTACAAGCAAATTTATAGACTGTAAAAATAGATAATGCAAGTAAACAATATTATAATATTTGTTTTTAAAGTAATTTTAAAATGACATTGATTAAAATATGTGAAATTAAAAATTTTTTTTTGAAAAGCATGCTTTATATTTTTAATTATTGTATATTATCAATAATATACAGACTGATATTTTTATAAAATAAAAAATATAATTGAAGTGGGAAATTAATGTGATGTAAATGTTGAATTTAACATACTTAATAACTTATTTCTGAGAAAAGATTGTGGAAAAAAAAGAAGAAAAAAAAAATCTAGTTTTGGGTTATCGAGTGAGATCATAATGACAATTCTGTATTTTTCTGGGTACACTAAAGTCTTTCTAGTGTTAACCGCTTGCCTGATTATCCCGAGTTATCTTGGGTTTGTATATATTGCAGTTAATTATAATCCTGAGAAAACTCAGGCAAATTTGTCGGTAAGATTTATTTTATCACGGGTTTTACTTGATCTGGAGGAAATTCAAGGAAATAGTCAGCTTTGATGGGTAGTTTTCCAAGTTTTGCTGGTTTCGCGGTTATTTTGCGGAAACTGGTCACATGTTTTCCACTGATTAGAAAACTTATTTCAGAAAATCATAGTGATGAGTTTTCTGCCACACCAGGAAGACCCAGTATTAACCCTTTACCACTCGGGCTAACCTTATGGCATTTTCCAGATGTTATTCCTGCTACTGCAAAAAAATCAAATCCAATGAGACAGTGTACTCTGTTCTCCCCTAAAACAGATTTCAGAGGCAAACCAATAAAAAAAGATACCAGATACTATTGCACAGGATGTCAGGTATCACTTTGTGTTGTCTCTTGCTTCAAAACCTATTATACAAAGACAAATATTTAACTTTTTCATTTGCCCGAGATCACTCAAGATAGTAAACTAATATTAAAACTAAATGCTTTTACACCTGTAAAAAATTAAAAATTCAACCTAAAACCTACATATTTTGATTTGATTTATTTCTTCGTAATTAATACTAAAATTTAAAAAAGTGATTAATTTTTGCAATTTTTTCCAAAAAAATTTGTAAGGGAAGCGGTTAATTCTTTTGATTTTACTGCTTATAATAAATTGAAAAATAGTTTAATTTACTCCAATGTTTTACACATAAAGTTGATTATGATCTTTGAAGGTTATTTATGTTTTCAAATCATAAAAAGCTTTATACAGGGTATTCGCCAAAATAAAATTTTTCAAATCCAGGACTTTCCCTGATTTAGCAGATCATTTTCCATGACTTTAAAAAGCTTTCGTTAAAGTATATATGAATAAAACTTCTGATGTACATACAAATGAAATATATGCTTTTAGAGAAATTACAGTAATTTTATCATAAAAAACTATAAATTTACTTTATAAGTGTTAATAAACTCACATACATAAAAATAAATTGTTGTAACCGCATACCTAAGTTTAATCATATAGCAATTTTTCAATCAAAATGTTTCCAATTTGAATTCCAGTAACTTTTGTATTATCCAGGTGACCATGAATAATAGCCAAATATAACCCTATAATGTTTATATACAATATCCTTAGAGATAAACTTATATTTTGTGCAAAAATCTTAATTTTTATTATAAAATATTTATTATATTAATAAAATTTTAATCTACAATTTAAGAAAAAACCAGAATAATATACATTTACCCACTCATTAAGCTTTCTTGCTTTGAGTTTCCTTGGTGAACAAATTTTACTTGGCAATATGGTCAATAGGATAATACATAATAATAGTCATGATAATACATAAATACCAAACTCTGTAACTTCAACCAAATGACAAGTAAAAATAGAATTAAACAATTCAATGCATTTTTTTTTATCAGTAGTTTAGCAAATCCATGACTTTTACTCATTTTACTTGAAAAATCAAGACTTTCCATGACAAAATTAATCCATTGTCTAAATCCATGATTTTCCATGACTTTCCAGGTGCGCGGAAACCATGTTTATAAAATGTTTTAAAAGGGGAAAATGAAAGTCTTAAATGAGTGAAATAAAATGTATTAGTTATTAATCATACAAGATACATAACTTGCATACAAGCATTTTATAATTTAGTGAGTACGCAATTAAAAATCAGAACTGCATAGTCATACCTGATGTTTTCTAAAAAAAAAAAATTAAAAATATATTTCTATTCAAATAATTATAAAATTAATAAACCAAGTTTGTATTACCATTATAACATTTCTTATTTTAATTTTAAATTTCATTGAAGCATAGAGGCTAAGAAAGAAAAATTTCCACTCTTACCTTGTTTGAAGCAATCATTTCTAAGATATCAAAATGTATATTTGTGTAACAAATATACATTTTTGATAAATGTACAATTATGTATCAAAAAGATACATAACTGGTGCATACAAGCATTTTATAATTTAGTTAGTATGCAATTACAAATCAGAACTGCATAATCATTCCTGATAAGTTTTCTAAAAAAATTTAAAAATATATTCCTATTCAAATAATTATAATTTGAATAGGAATTGGCTTGATTTAAAATAAATAAATCCAGTTTATATTACCATTAAAACAAATATTTCATATTTTAATTTTAAATTTTGATTGAAGTATAGAGTATTATCTAAGAAAGAAAAATTTCCATTCTTACCTTGTTCGAAGCAATCATTTCTCAGATATCAAAAATGTAAGATCTAACTTTGACGTATCAGGCTTTAAACAATACATTCACAAATTATTGCTTAATGAAAAATACCAAAAAAATATATACAACAAATTTATTTAACCTTGTTTATTTACAAATTTTCAGATGGTAATTAAAAATATTTTCTTATTGGTTCCCCTAATATTTTTTCCATTTCGATAATAACAGTCTGGCATTCTTGCTCAACTTCTGTACTTTCGTCTTCCATTATTTCAGCAAGGAAAGGTATGGATTCAGGGAGTAGCACTAAATAATTATCACCCATTTTCTTTACAACCTCTAAAATGATTTGTAAAGAACCAAAACGTACATCAGGGGATTCGTGACGTGTTTTGAGAAGAATTTGATAATTTAGGGATTTCCATAAAGCACTATCTGACACTGCAGTCATGAAGTAGGCAATACAGTTACTAAGGTGATTTTCAATTATATTTTTGTACAAGCTTTCATCACTTATATTTTCTATTTGATTCACGATAGGATGCATTAATAACTCAAAGTTCTCTTTGTCCAAAAGCTGTTCTTCAGCATACATAAAGCAGAATCTTAGTGTATCTATAATATTGATTAGAAGCTCCTGAGATAATTTTGTATCATTATCAAAGTAATTAACCTTTGATTTTGAAGAATTGCAAGAGTCTAAAGTTACAGAAATATGTGTGTACAAATACCTTGACATAGGGGAAAATAAGCTTTTTAATGATTTTGAAAATTCACTGGTTAGTTTATAGAATGTGAAAATTCTAAACTTCTGTTCTTGATCTTCTACAGTAACTACAGCCCATTGATATATTTTTTGAAAGAAAGTCCTAAACCGGGAAACAGATAATTTCATAACAAAAGTCTGGAAAGAAGATATTATGCCGCTTTCAACAAGGCTGATAATTTCTACTAAGAGATTTTGATTACAATTTCTAAAATCTAACAAAGATATGTAAAAGTTCTGCAGCTGTGTTATGCATGATAAGATGTCTTCATGTTCACTACAGTCAAGTTTTTGAGTTAAAATTTTCATCAAGGGAACAACAGCTTTAGTATTTTTTTGAGACATTTGCAAATAACTTTTTTCAATAGCTGGAAGTAAGATACGAAGAGGTATTTCATTTGATAATTTTGTTTGTAAATTTTCAAATTTTTCGGAAGCAGCTTTCTTGCTTGATTCACTATACTTCAGAGAAAATATACAGACACTTGAAATGATGTCTTCTAAGTAGCTACTTAGAAATGTTCCAAGATTTTCTATGATACTTTGCAAAGCAGTTGCAATGCCTAAACTAAAGCATTCACTCATTAATAAAACCTTTTCATCTTGTAGGATTTTAATTATAGCAGGCATAAAAGTGTTTAAACGTGGCAAGATATCAACATTTAAGCAGCGGCATAACTGAGCAAGACATAGTAAAGCATTAACAAATAATTCAGGTTGAGAGCACTTATCTAGAATTGATACAGCAACATTAAGAACCTTATAAAATTTACGAGGATAGTGAGCACCAATAATTTTACATAACAAATGTAAAGCATAGAGAGCACTTTGTTGTGTTACTGAATATTTCTCTTTGTCAGTTTCATCCAAACAAGATTCAACTAATTTTAACAGAGGCTTTAACAATTTTAATAACAATGGGTGATTTTCTGGACCAAATAACTCTTTCTGTTGTTCTAATTTTGCACTCAGTAGTTCAACTGCTCTTAACTGAATTTCCTTTTCCTCACTTTTCAACAATCGTCGTATGACTTGTATAAATAAATTGCTAGGTAATAGCGAGTTAATAGCATATACCAAATCATACAAAAGTAGTATTTGATCATTAATTGTTTTGTCATATTTATCATACTTTTTAGAATTTATACGATTTTGTAAAAACACTAATACAGATTGTAATAAACGTTCATATTTTGACTCCAAATTATTCTGTTCATTCACACTCAATTCAGAGACCTGGCTATGGAATGCTTGTGATGAAAGCCATATTTTCATGTATGACAAAACATTATATTTATATATTTGAAGCTCTTTATCACTATGTCCAACTACATCAAATGGTTCTTTTATCTTTTCATATTTATCTGGATTCGATTCAAGTTGTTTTTTTGTATCTGGTAATAGGAGAAGAAAATCTACTAGCTTTATGCATGTATC
Organism: Pardosa pseudoannulata; assembly: GCA_032207245.1. Classification (NCBI taxonomy): domain Eukaryota; kingdom Metazoa; phylum Arthropoda; class Arachnida; order Araneae; family Lycosidae; genus Pardosa; species Pardosa pseudoannulata. Next base: position 18,983,163 of record CM063500.1, on the reverse strand, counting down.
AATCTGAATATCAGGGGAGAATTGTTTGTGTAAGTTTACAGCAAACTCTAGAGTAGGTGAAACCTTCCAGTTTGTGCTATCAGGTGAAATATTGTGAAACACAGTTGCATACTGATCGCAAATTTGACCCAAAGGAATCCATAAGAATTTTGAAGGGTCAAGAGTAGTAATTAATTTTGAAAATAAAGGTAACTGTCTATGACCAGGAATATCAAGCAAAGAATCTACAAAAACACGGATTACAGACGCTACGACTTGTTCGCCATCTGTTTTTGTTTGCTGGTGGCTAGCTTCGCAAAGAGATGGTAAGACAGTTTCTATTGTTTGAGATATAACTTGAAAACTATAGCTATTATCTTGACGAACAAGACTTGACCCCATGAATACAAATATAGACATTACGTTTTTGAGAACATGATCTGGAAACATAGCAGCAGCAAGATTAAGCAACAGCAAAGCTTGCCGATGAGTTTTCGGATTAGTTGAAGTTCTTATACACTGAACAACCAACTCAACTTGGAAATATTGTTCAAGATTTTTCTGCAAACCATATTGCTCACAACAGTTATGTATGGCTGATAGAATTAACTGTTTTATATATTCTACATTAGCTTGACTATCAAAATCTAAACTTTTATTCAATAAATTAAAAAGTTCAGGAATAAGAATTTCTTTATTACGAAAATTTGATTCACTTTGAATTAGTTCCAAGAAAACTGTAATTTTTTTCCATATGTCATTCTCAATACTACTCATATTGTCTGAATTCTTAGTTGTTCTTACTTTTTTGACTTCTCTAAGAGTTGTATTCTTGGAAGCAAAGAGCTCTTGATCTTTAACATGCTTAAAAAATAAATATGCATACTTACATATGTCTCTCAAAACTTTCTCAACTTTGATATTAATATCAACAGGAAATGTCATGTAAAAATTTAAAAGTTTTTCTAGAACTTGCTGTTGCACAGAGATGGATGGGATAGCTGAATAAAATTTTTCATTCAAAATTTCCAATGTTAGTGCTTGCACTCGTCTATCAATATCATTATCAGTGATATTAAATGAAAAATTCAAACAGTGTAACAAAGCCTTAGATTCAGCTGAATCATCAGTTAAACTCAAAGCAGTTTCTGGTGTAAACTTCTGGAGTAATAAATGTAATATTTTAATAACTTGTTCATCATTATCTTTAGCTTCTTTAAATGCTGACAAATGATTGTATAAAACAGGAATATAAGATGACAATATCTCAGTATTATTTACATTTTGTAGACAAGAAAGTAAAAAGGACTTAATTGAATATGGTACTTCATCTTGATTTAAAAATTCCAAAATTTGGTTTAAAACTGTAATTCTCACTTGAAACTCTGCTTGCTTTGACTTTTTTGTATTCATTGTCTCAGCAGCTGCATTTATCCAATTGCCAATAGAATCAAAACATTGTCTATAATCAGTTTTTATTTCTTCTGATTTGGAAAATATTTCACTAGCTAAACATGCCAAATGATGTTTGCAGTTTTTGGAAGACAATAAAATGAGTTGTAATAAATTTAAAGAACTGATTCGTAATCTATTGTTAGAATCCCCAATAAGCTTTATAATACTAAAGAAAATCATAGGATTATCAAATATCCAATTCATTTGCTCTTTATTAATAAGAGCAATAGCTACTGAGGTACATGTAAGACTGAGACCTAAAATTTCAGAACTTCCACCAAGCCATTTCATAGACAAAAATGAAAATGTACTTTGAATACTCTTAAATTGGCAAGAAATAAGAAGTGAGAGCATTATAGTAAAATACTCTCGTAAAGATTCTTTGTCTGAATTTAAATTTATGACACAAAAATCAAACAAGCAATTCACTATATTATATGAATTATTAGAGTTGTCACTGATATCTATTGATGATTTATATTCAATATTCAATTCCAGGTCAGTCACAATTTTGAAATATATATAATAAATAAGGGATTCTGGAAACTTCTGCTTTTTAAGAGAGCGAAGACACTTTTTAATAGCATACTTTTTGTAAACCTCTTTAAATTCTTCCAGTGATTTATCAAGAGGATTGATCATTAAATTATTTGGAAAAGATGACTTAAATAACTTTAATATATCATTTATGTCTGACAACTTCTGAGACTGGACAAAATACGAATTGAACAACTGCATTAGGTCACTTATGAGCAATAAATTGTGGTGACTTTCACTATTTAAGGTTATCATATGTTGTATTACATAAATATAAAAAGTTAAAAATGAACATGATTTTAAACTATGGATTTTCGATTTCAAGAGGGATGTAAAAGCTATTCTTGACATTTCATCTAGTTGTTTAATAAATTCCTCTAGGGAATTAATAACCATGATATTTATTTCATAAAAATCTTTATTTTTAGTATTTTCCATCCCTTCATATTTTGATTTAATGCAGGTTAGCAGTTTTTGAAGAAATTCATCACTTACCTTAGAATTTATTAAACGATGAAATCCTTCTACAGTATGTTCATTCACTGGAAATACAAAGTTAAGAATTACTGGAAGAATATCATATATACTTTCATCTAATCCAAACATTTTCATGATAACATCCAAACTCTTCATCTGAACTGCATACCACTTGGAATCTACATTTATGTGCCTTGAAAAGATATTTTCAAATGCAGATAATATCTTCTCTTTACTCAGATGATTTAGAAAAATGTCACTTGACAATATCTGCTGGACAACCCTCGGTTTATCATCCAATAAACGGTCGTATATAGAATTTTTAATGAAATCATTATCAGAAATGTCTTGAGTAGCTATAATCTCTTGTAGGTATTTTACAGATGTCTCACGTATATTTGGATTTGCATGATACAAACCTAAAGATAAAGTAGTTATTGCATTTGGTATAACTTCATGTTTCACACTACATATTGATCCGCTTATAAGTTTGCATAGCATCTTTTGGTTAGGACGTGAACTTTCCAAAAACTTTTTAAAAGCTTTATCAAACTGATCAGGGTATTTTACCTCCAATTTTTTGATGACACACCTAAAAATTTTTTTGTAAACTTCAGGCTCTTTCCTATAATTCTTATTCTTGGCAGCTTTACAAAACTTTTTCAATAAACAGTTAAAACTGAAGGAAATACATTTTTCATCCAAAGGCACATGATTGAATAACTTGTTAATAAACTTTAGTTTACTGCGATTTTTTACTTCAGCATATTGTGGTGTGGTGAACAGCACAAAAAATGTTTTTTTAATGAATGCCTTTATTAAAGTGATTGCATTAACATTACCTAATAAGTTTAATAATATTTTTACAGTTTCATCACTAGACAAAATAACTGAATAAACTTTCTTAGGTAAAGATGTAACAGACTGAGTCTGAAATACTAAGAGCAAAATCACTATAGCTTCATTTTTGAGATTTTCATCAAGGCCTTCAAAAATTTTAATTAATAATTTATCAATAATTTCTGAATTCAGCTTTACTTTCAATAATATTTGAGAAATAACCATATAGGATCCAAGTATGTAACTTGACAAATTAGATGATAAACCTTCTAAAATATATGGAAATAGAGAGATTATTAGCTTATCATCAAGCGATTTACTTTTTTCAAGAGCATTTCGAATAGTTAACATAGAAAAAGAAATGACAGGCACAGCAGAGTTTTTGTTATCTTTAAACACCTTTAAAACTTGAGGAGCAACATCACACACAAACTTCTGAAAACTTAAGTCTGAAAGAAAATTATTTAATATCGTTGAATAATCCAGATGAACACCAGATTTTTGAATTGGTTTCAGCCAATGCCATCTACTTTTTGTGTCCAGATCAAGCAGCTGAACAACGCGCACAAAATACGAAGTATTGTAATGGGGGAGTGCACATGCAATCAGATCATCTGTATTGTATAAATGAACATGAAATCTGTAAACAAGCCATTCTAATGCTTCATGCGCTTCTCTCAGCAAAAAATATGGCGATAGCATTCGAAGAAATTCAGATATTTTGCTATCCAGTTTCTGATTGGCATCTTTACTTTGAACAGATCGTTCAAAATCTTTATAGCTTACACTAAATAAGTTTGATTCGAATTTTGAAAATAAGGGATTGATGGTACAGAGCTTTTGCAATCCAGTTGTACCGTAGGCAAACACGAGTTCTCTGTCCAAACTAGCAGCATCGCGATGATCAAACAAGAATGATTTTCTTATTTTATCCTGGATAAGTAATGTTGTCTGAGGGACAGCTAATTTCTTAAGCTGTCTTGCTAATGAAGTTTCAGCCATATCAAATAAGTTTACGTATTACATCACACAGAGAAATTAAAAAACATTTTTACCCACGAGCATAACACGTTTTTATCGGTAAACAGTTACAACAGTTATAAAACAGTTAAGATAAAAATAATCGGTTACAGGAGGTAGTAAAAGGAAAAAGGTGTCAGTTATGTTTTAAGGAAAAAAAGTGATGAAACACAGAGAGAAAATATACAATATAGGTAAATAATTATAACTGAAAATTGGAAATGGAGTAGGAATGTAAAGGATTATTTTTATACTCTGGCTAGTTGAAGAATATGATGCATTTTATTAACCGTGACGTTGATAAATAAATTAACTGTTAGGTCTAATAAATAACCGTTAAATGTTGCACCATTTCCGTTCATTATTTGTTGACTTCCGTTGTGTTCAGTAGTTTTATAACTAAATTGAAAGGATCAAACCTGCCTGACAGTAATATTCATACCAATTAATATTCATAAACCATTATAGAGGTAAAAAGAATTCGTCTGAATTGTTTCGAACGAATTATTTTACAAAGAAGGTTTTTTTTTCTTTTTACAAGAGCCATTTAAAAAATAAGTATTCAAAAAGGCTAATTATTTTTCTGTCATGACAACTCTATTTGACGTTGATAATTCTTCAGACAGTGACGACTGTGATTATGAACCACCTGTAGACGAACTATCATCTGATGATGAGGAACCTTTACCACTAAGTGATGGTGAAACAGAAACCAAAAAGAAATCGTCAAAAAAGCATAAAGCAAAAAATTCATCAACCTCTCTGAAAACGGAACATGAAGCATCACATGAAAATAAAGTAATATCTAATACAGTTGATGAAAAGAAAAGGGCTGAGGATGTTTATAAAAGTTTTTTAGATGAAGTAGCTGCTGAAATGAAGGAGCCTAAAAATGAATGTATGTCATCAGGTATTTCTTGTTCTGAGAGCACTACTAGTTCACCTATTGTTCAAAGTAAAGATAAAAATTGTACTTCATCTACTGATAATACACCAAAAAAGTTAGATGAACTAACTAAAGAAAGTGCATCTGAAAGTACTGTTGTTTCTTTGAACTCTGATATGACTTGCAGTTCAGATTCCAAAGAATTAACAAATCCTTCTCCAGTTGCACCATCCGCACCAGTAACAGTTAAAAGAAAAGGTTTAGATTCCATTTTGGGAAGTATTCTAACCAAAAAGCAGAAAGTAACCACATTATCAAAATCTTTAATGGATTGGAAAAGCTTTAAAGAGGAGGAGGGTATTGAAGAAGAACTCGCTACTTATAATCGGGGCAAAGGTGGGTATATTGAAAGAAAAAGATTTCTAGAAAGAAGTGATGTTCGTAGTTATGAAATTGAACGTGATTTGCGATTAACTAAAAGGCCAACCAAGAAAAACATTTAAATATGGTAGTACTATATGATTAAAGTATTTGATTTCATAATTAATTCTCTGTAAATAACAATATTTGTTTTTTTCCCCTGTATTACATAAATTTAGAGTGTTAATAACATGTTAATTTTGGCACATAAGGGAATATTATACAGTGCTTAATTCTTCAATTTAATAATCTTAAGTTCATTGTTTTCGCAATTACAGAACATCTATAGTATAGTTATCTCATTGGCAACTTTTTGTTTTTTCATTTGGAGACATTTATGTTGAAGTAATATATTATAATTATGAATCTATTAGCAACATTATAGTTGTTTAGTCAAATATTGTATCATTAATATGATATGAATTACGTAGAAAATTAATTTTGAAAAATATGAATTTAAAAAATATTGCAATAAGGAAAAGAGTTTGAACTTGTTTTCATGAACATTTCAAAGAACATCTTAGTATAGGACCTCATTGGTAATTTTTTTTCATTTGGAGACATTTATGTTGAAATAAATATATCATAATTATGAATGCATTAGCAACATTATAGTTGTTTAGTCAAATATTGTATCATTAATATGATATGAATTACGTAGAAAATTAATTTTGAAAAATATGAATTTAAAAAATATTGCAATAAGGAAAAGAGTTTGAACTTGTAGTTTCGAAAGTTTTAGATAAGTTAACATTAAAATTTTTAATCCTGCCCAATTTAATTTCTTAAATGTAAAAATGCACTGAAACTACTAATGTTGTACTATAACAGTTCAATTTATACTGTGGGATACATTTGTATTAGACATTTCAGTTTCTTTTTGTCACTTTATTAAGAGATAGTGATTTTGATTTTCCCTTTAATATTTTTGTTTTATAATTTATAGAGGTAAATTCCCAATTCCGGAGGCCCCACCACCATGTTTTTGGCTCTATTTTTGAAGAAGTGATAGCCAATTTGTCGCCAAGACATGTTTACAATTTGTGCTTTGTTTTGTATTAAGTTTGAACCCAATCTCAAAGCATATTTTGAACAAAAAAAGTTTTGAAATTTTGTTAAGATGAATACACATTTAAATTTGAGTTTTTAATATATTTAGAGGCGCTTTTGTACTGCTTATTAAACTAAACAGCACAGAATTTTTGCAATTAAGCAAAATATAAGCATTAGTTGGTTATATTTATGCATATAAAATATTTAGTTATATTTATAAAATACGGTTGCTATTTAATGAAATTATTTTTAAACTATCAAACGATTAAATAGTTATAAAGTACGGTACAAATTACTTCTAGAAATTATTAGCTTAAAATGGAAATATAAGAATTGAGTAAGTGATTTAAATAAATAAATTTTTAGCTTAAAATTCTGAAGATAGTAAGGGAGTGAAATAATTTTTCTTATCTAAGTGAGGTAAAGCTCCCCTTGATCATCCGTCACAATAACGGTAGAGAGTCGTAATAAAATTACTTTTATTACTCAGTTTATCACTTTTAACAATGTAGACAGTTTTAACACTGTAAAATAATACAGTTTAAAAATATTTATTCATCATTTTGTATTAAATTAAGACACAATTTTGAATAAAGTTCAAAAAGCAGTAAATAAAAAAAATATAAATGTGAATTATAACATCGAAGAGTCCGAAAAGAAGAGCAAGGTTTGCCAGAAAATAGGGTTCTAGAATTTGGCGATATCTCCCACGCTTGGCGTCCCGACCGAACTCGTTTCCGGGGCCCCCCGAACTGGGAAATAGCCTTTATAGATTTCTATTAGGTTTTAACCATATGTATACTAATAAAAGCTAACTGCAGTTTGCTATAAAGTTTACATAGATATGCATCATAGCATATCAAAGAATAATCCAATTTGGAATAAGTTTTATTTTCTGCAATAAATAAAACTCTTTATGGTGAAAATGAGAAGATGAGGGAGCAATGAAATTTTAGTGGGCTTAATATTATATTAAGCCTTCAGGTGTGTAATTGCTTTGTGTACAGAACCCCATTTTGACAAAATACAAAGCTAATAGTCAAATTTGGAATTTTTTAAAACATCTAATAGTTTGACATAAAGTCACAAAGATATAGGACATTTCATTTTTACAAATTACTTTTTTACTGTCATAATAACTCTTGTGTTGTTCAAAAACTTTTTTAAAATATGTACAAAAAATAAGCAGCTGCCCTTTCCTAATAGCTAACAGTCATGCAAATTTTAATTAAACGAAGCATGAAGGTTGGGGGCCGGTTGTAGATATTTCAGTTACTTATGGAAGTTTAATTTTCTTTGCATTGAATGTAATAGAAAGGTCTAAAACTTTCTTCTTTCCTAAACAACTTCGGTTATAATCAGCTAGTATATACATACATTATATCAGAGTCATTTTTAAACCCTCTGAAAGTACTGTTTATAATATTATATTTTATTCACAATTTTTTTTTAATTTGATCACTCAAAAAACTTTAGATGTACTTTTTTCAAAATGTTTTTGTCACATAGGTTTATCTTATATTAATTTTTAGGTATTTTTAAAAACTCAGTTCTGAAATATTGTAGGGCATTTATTGAACATGCCTTGTCTGGTTCATAATTATTAAAATATGTTCCTTAGGAAATAGAGTTTTTGTTGTTATGCTGTGTATTTCAAGTAGGTCCTTAAAAATTTACTTTGGTCCTTAGAAAGTCCTTAATTTTTGTTGAAAGTAATGAAGATTGGGAACCCCGTATATTGCAGTAACAAAGCATTGCAACAAAATTCCAGGAATTTTTTTACTGTGTTCTTTTATGATGAAAAATCTATTACCATGTTCTGTGGTTTAATTACCATATATTTCCGTATATAAGCTGAGTGTGTGATTTTTCTTCAAAAAGTTATCCAAAATTCAAAACTGTATATAAGCCAAAGTAGCAGTCTGTAACGTTCATATATGTTTCCAAGAAACCAAAAATGTTACCAAGCAGATAAAACAGGTTAAATAATTTCTAATAAAATTGCTTTAAAGTAAAATGCTAGACCAATGCTTTTCAAACTTTTTTCCCTGCACCGCTTTAGTAGAAAATCTGTCAGACATCGAGAGAAGTACAAGGCCATTTCTTAGCTCTTGTCAGCAGTTGCAAGGAAAATAAATTTTAAGTTACTTACTTCAGGTTGTTTTTTTTATATATATATATTTCATAATATTATAGTTACTCTTCGAGATTACTGTCGCAGTGTTAGACATGCGGCCAATGATTTTATTTTTACTTTAGACACCAATAACAAGTTTCAATTCTGGTAATATCTAAAAGTAATACTATTTCTTAAATTTAAACTATATAAACAAATCAAATTTAAAAATTATTATTTTTGCCGATTTATTGATTGCTTCCAGTTTATGCAGAAGTATGTTTTTTAGAAGATTAGCCCATTCGATACAATGTAGTATTGCTATTTTTAGCAAAATATAATACAGTTAAAGTCACTGTGAATTTATTTTTCAAATTTTGTGGGTTTTTTTTCATTTTATTTATTTTTTTCCATTATATATTTTCTTTTCATTATTTTATACTTAAAAGGGAAAAAAAACCCATTTAATTAAGTTTTGCCAATTTGGCGGCTTTTCATCGCTAACGGCAAAAAACATTGCCAAGAAGAATATATACTATATCTGTTCTATGAATCCGTATATAAGGTGATCCCCCACTTTAGGTTTATGCAAAGGCCCAAGAATTCTTGGCTTATAAACAAAAATATACAGTACTTTTAAAATATATATTTATTAACAAATGGAGGAAATGTCGTATTAGCATCAAACATTCTTAATTTACATTAATATTTATGCTCACATTCATATTATTAGCAAACAAACACAGGTTATAAGAGGTGTATCACATTTCAAAATAAAAACAACAGCCAATTTCTTTCTCTAAATATAAAAATACAAATGCTATTAATTGTCACACAAAAACTGTTAAAATCCAAATGGAGTTAATGACTGCTAATCTATAAGAGCTGGAAAAAATACCATGAGCATAGATATTACATATGAAAATAATATTATAAAATCAAATTCTGTAATTGTAAATTATTGATTACCTGAATAAATCTATAATAAATATTTGTAAAGAAATTTTTCTCTGTGTAGTAGAAAAAAAGTTTTCTTCAAATAGATGTTTGAAAAAATGAGCTGGAAATATGCATGCCTATTTATTTTGATCGGAACTTACACTAAGCTTTTCTAATTCAAGTACCATTAAGTTTTGTGCATATCATTCATACAAATGTATTGATCTGCAGATTATTTCAATAATTGCAGTCTTAAATACTAGCATAATTATTTTAATTTTATATAAAAATGAATGTAATTAAATATAAATAAATGATTTTTAAACTAGACATGACATGTTTTTAATACATAAAAGAGATAAGACTTTGTATTGTATAATTAAGTTGAATGATAACAGGCTGTATAACAATTTATGATGTTTTAGAATTTATCTTGTGAAATCATTTATACAAGTGTTATTATCTTTTATTTTGTTTACATTTTTATGTAAAAAAATAAATTAAAGAAACTATCTAGTTGTATCATTCTGATTTATTTTACTTTTTATATTACTGTATCTCAGAACTGTTTTTGTAAAATATTACATTAGTTTTGACACTAAATAGTGATCTGTCTTTCCCATTGTCATTTTTGAAAATTTCACTTTTCTAAATATTTAACTCAACAATTTATAAAAATGAAATTCTTATTGTACCATCTGTCATTCTGAATTTACATAAGTATTAATAAAATACTTTCTTGTGTTATTTCTGTGTTTCTCTTTTGTACCTGCAGTATTTGTGTACGATTAATTAGGTTTTAAAATTTTATTTTATGTAAATTATTTACATAATAATTTAATAATGATGAATGGAAGATGAGAAGTCAAAGAAATAAAGATAATTTTTTTTTTTTGTGTGTGCCAATGCAGAAATGCATGCAATTTCTGTTCCTTCTGCTTGCACATTGATACTTATATATAATTAAATTACTTGAATTTTTAAAGATACAAAGAATGTTTAAGCAAGTACCCTTGAAATTAAAAGCACACAAGTGTACTTTTTTTAATCATATTTATTTTTAAATGAAAGCTTGTTCATTAAACTGTTTTTAACATACAAAGCGCATCCAGAAAGTAAGTTTCCCTATTTAAAAGAAAAAAAAAACTTACACTTTCACGGACATATTTATTAGCAACAAGTACAGCAATGTTTCAGCTATTTTTCAACATAGCCACCACCAGAATTCAGATACTTATCGTATTGTGGGATCAACTTATATATACCTCTGTCGTAGAACTCTGCCACCTTTCAATGGAACCAGCCTTCCTGTCCCAGAACATCGTGCACATCCCTTTATGTACCGACAGCGTCTGCTTGAATTTGGTCTTGACCGAAGATCCACTATGATGCCAATGCATTGACTGCTGTTTTATTTCTGGGGTAAAGTGCAAAATCCTAGTCTCATTGCCCGTGACAATCCTGTCGAGGAACTCATCACCGTCATTGTGATACCATAGCAGAAATGTCATTGTTGCTCCTAAGCATTGAATTTTGTGTTCGGGTGTCACTTTTGGCTCATAGACCTGACAAATTTCAATTGGTGCAATGCTTTGTGTATTCAAGATCACCGACCAAACTTTACAGGTGGCAACAGAAGGAATTAGAGTTTCCATTTCAGACCACTGCTACCCCGCTACCGGCACGAATCTTCCACTTGTCCAGCTGGCATATGATTAATATGTCATAGATCTGTTATGCATGCACAATTGACACAGCTAATTACGTTTACTTTAAAGGGGAAAACATCAGGAAACTTACTTTCTGTATGTGCCTCGTAATTTCCACCAATGTTAATCAAGGCACTTGTATTATAGAACCAGCTTTTGAATTCCATCCTTATAGAAGTCTGCAACCTGACTAAACACTGATTAAATGTTCAGACTCCTGTTCTTGAATAAACATTTTTGGCCACTAATGTGAGACAAAATTTAGTAGTTTAAAACTTTCATAGTTAATCTTACTTTGCAAATTTCCATAAAAGTGAGTTTGAAGCATAACATGCTGGGGACCTAAAATATTGACTGAGGGGCACAAAACCAAAAGTGTAACTAATGCATTGTTTATCTTAAAATGTAGATTTCCTGTACAAATAAAATTAATAAGAAAAAATACACTGATGTGTTTTTAATTGTTAAATAGTACTTAATTAAAAAAACATGCTTCATGTTAGCTTTTAATTTATTAATGTTCACTTTCTCATGTTTACATAAAAAGTAATTAAGTAATAAGTATGAGTAGAAGAGAAAAATTCAAAGAAAGGAGATCACTTATTTTGTGCCATTGCATACACACATATAACATTTTTTCCCTTTCCTCCAGGGTTGTCAAAAACCCGGGTTTTTTCAGGGTTTTTTTGGGTTTTATCAGGGTTTTTTCTTTATAATTTATATGTAAGAGGACAGGATATATAATTGTTTGATTAAAATAAATTTAAAATGTTAGTCACTTTTTAAAGTTAAAAATTTTAAAAATCAATTTTAAATTATGCAGAAGAAATTTTGGAAAGTGATGAGTTGCAAAGCAGAAAAATTTAACTACTAAATGGTGACTTCTGTAAATTTTTAGAAGATTTACAAACAATAACATCAACTTCAGCATCTATTGAAAGAATCTTTTCTTCCTTTGGACTAATTTGGTCAAAACTACAGACTAAGGTGTGATACTGCAAAAAAATTAAAGTATACAGATCTTTGAAAATATCAAAAGGAGTTGAAAAAGACTGGTAACTTTAAAGAACTAAAAAAAAATTAATTTGTCATAGATCAGTATTTAATTAATAATCACATTTATTATACTTGTATCTATATAAGAGGAAAATTAAAAACAATTTCATAAAAGTTTAATGATTTATTTAGAATTTTACATACTAATTTAATTTTATATCCCTAAATCATATTAAAATACCCTTGTTTCAAGATAACAGTTAATCTGTCAATTGTTTATATGAACAAGTTTTTCCCTTATATCGTAACAGCTGATAAAGAAACTTATATCACTGACTGGATAACATTTAGAATAAGTTGTATAAAATATAGAATGTTCTTCTAATTTGTTTATGTTCTTGTAAATATACTCAAGCCCTCTGGGTAATTCTTTTTTAGCCGTATTATTTCTTTTAATATTGGCGTCAGTTTTCATCATGGCAGAAATACTGGTTGTTTTGATTTTTAATTGTTTCTATAATTTTTTCATTGTGTTTAGACCCCCTCAAATTAAAAAAAAAAAATTCTACGCTCATTGTCAAAGATGAGATATGTAATATATATTATAGATTTAACTCAATATTTCTATTATTAGCTAAATATATGGAATTTTAAATAATGATTTTGAAAAAACCCACTTGGGTTTTTTCAAGTGGGTTTTTTTTAAAAAACCCACCCGGGTTTTTTCGGGTTGGGCAAATCAAGCCAACCCTGCTTTCTGCTCATCTGATATTATTTAATTGTGTTTTTAAGCTATGACCTTTTAATTAGTACTGTCATTTATTCATTTATTTACCAAATAATCACTTAATTATTTCTTAAGGATAAATAGTGGATGGAAATTTTACGAAAGTGATGGCTTATTTTGTGCTATTGCAGATATGCATTCAGTTCCTTTATCCTTTTGTTTTAGCATGTAATATTGATTCTAGAATACCAATGTGAGAACGCTTGCATGTAAAAATCCTGCATCCTCTCTCCCCTTCCACATGGTGGGTAAAAGGTGTTTGTAAAACATTTTTGTATAAAATTTTGATAAACCACTTTATTTATATTATTAGTTTAAATTTAGTATATAAAATATAAAATAAAAATCCAATGCAACTGGTATTGAGAAAAGATTTTTTTTTCCAGCAAAATACATTTTGGTTGAAATGTTTTGTGTCTTTTCATACCACATTATACCATTACTAGCATTGATGTTTGTAGCCATTTAGAATCAACTTAAAGCAGTAAGTCCCAATCTCATTAGAATTCATGCTGCCAAACATTAGACTGTAGAGTTCCAAACCAAACAACCATATTTCATATGTTATGAATATCTTATAGGAGATCTGTAACAGAAAATTATACTTTAGAAACATTAAATATATACATGGTTTCCGCGCACCTGGAAAGTCATGGATTTAGATTGTCTAAATCCATGACAATGGATTAATTTTGTCATAGAAAGTCTTGATTTTTCAAATAAAATGAGTAAAAGTCATAGAGTCATGGATCCGCTAAACTACCGATCAAATAAAAATGCATTGAATTGTTTAATTCTATTTTTACTTGTCATTTGGCTGAAGTTACTGAGTTTGGTATTTATGTATTATCTTATTGACCATATTGCCAAGTAAAATTTGTTCACCGAGGAAACTCAAAGCAAGAAAGCTTAATGGGTGGGTAAATGTATATTATTCTGGTTTTTTCTTAAATTGTAGATTAAAATTTTATTAATATAATAATAATTATTTTTTAATAAAAATTAGTTAAGATTTTTGCACAAAATATAAGTTTATCTCTAGGGATATTGTGTATAAACATTATAGGGTTATATTTGGCTATTATTCATAATAACCTGGATAATAACCAAAGTACCCTGAATTCAAATTGGAAACATTTTGATTGAAAAATTGCTATATAATTAAACTTAGGTATGTAGATACAACAATTTATTTTTATGTATGTGAGTTTATTAACACTTATAAAGTAAGTTTATAGTTTTTTTATGATAAAATTCTTGTAATTTCTCTAAAAGCATATATATTTTATTTGTATGTACATCAGAAGTTTTATTCATATACACTTTAACGAAAGCTTTTTAATGTCATGGAAAATGATCCGCTAAATCAGGGAAAGTCATGGATTTGAAAAATTTTATTTTGGCAGATACCCTGTATATAAAGTTTTCTTCTATCTGTGAATCTCAAATACATATATGAGGGTTAAAAAAAATATTACAAGAATTTCTAAAACTTGGAATTTTAAAAAAATATTGTTTACTTTTTAAATTGTTAATGTTTATTTATAATCTGTTATGTAATCCAAACTCTAAATTTAGAAATGTAAAATAAATTTTCTAATAGAGTATAATTAATTATCTTTGCTCAAATTCGGTTATCTTTTATAAGAGTTGAAAAATAAGTTTTTTTTTGTAAAAAGTAAAAACTTTTTTATTGTTTAAATCAACAATTTTTTAACCTTATTTTTGAATAAGAATTTTGATTTTAAACAAGTTTGCTCAAAAGTATTTTGTATTATAAATTAACCAGAATTGGAACATTTAATTAACATTTTTATTGTACATTAGTGTTACTTACTTTTTAAATAATAATTTTAAAAACTTCTTAGGCTATTGGGAGTTAATATTTTATAATTAACAATAGTATATTTGTATTATTTTTTTAAAAATGTAGACTTCTTGACAATTTTTAAATGTTAATGTAATCTGAAATAGTGGTGAAAATGTTCACTTGCAAACAGTATAATTTTTAGATACAATATTTTTAATTTCGAAGAGTCATATCTTATTGATACATATTTTTATATATCAAGATTAGTATTATGAAAATTCAACATTTAAATAATAATAAAATTTTGCAGATATTTCAATTCCAAGTCTATAGCTAATAGCTTATAAGCCTATAGTTTTTGTTAAGCAACAAATTCAAAAGAAGAAAAATTTCTTAACAGAAAAATTTTATAGTTGAACTCTTTTTTTTTTCTTTTTAAAAACCTTTTAAGAGATATACTTTTTCTTTTTGAACTCTTACTTCTGCAAGTGAAGAACAAGAAATGAAATTTGACAAAAAATTGATATCAGTGTGATAATACCATAAATTAAATACAGTGAACTGTCAAGTTTCTCATTTATGCAACTATCTTAGTTATGTGTTTATTTCTTCTGGTTCTGTAGTCCATAGAACTTCACCTGAATAATATAAAAAATATCTATTATTTACATATCTCTTTCACATGTACAATTTTTTTTCAGGTTAATAAATGCAATTACTTTCAATTGAGCACTAATACTTTTATCAAAGTATCTTTCAAGTTTTTACATCAGTGTTGGCTATAGATAATCATTTCTTTTTATATTTTAATGAAAATAAATGTACTAATAACAGTGCAGAAAGAGAGCTATAGGAATAAAGAAAGTTGTTAAAGCAGCGACTTCAGGAGTAAGACTTATTTTAATTCTGTATTGTAATGCAAGATTTTTTTTTCTAAAACCTATAAACTTTTGAAGATGATAATACTAATGGTACTGCAAGCTTTAATGAAGCAAATGTATTGTAAAATGATAGGCATTTTATCTCAAAAAATGTATTTTAATTCTGTCAAACAGAGAAAAAGATTTATATATTATATAATTGTGCCTTAAATGGGAGAAAAAAAATATTTTTTAACTTTGTGATAAAATTAATTGAATATAATAATTGAAAATAAAATCAGGTAATGAAATTTGTTACATTTTCTTACAGTTTTGTTTTTATTTATTAAAGATATATATAATTTTGTGTGTGTAAAAAAAATGCCACATGTTCAATAATAATGTATTGTATTTCTCACAGCTTCAAATAATTATAGAAATTCTGTGCCTAACATACTTTATTCATGTATCCAGATACTCTTGCTGTAGAATTTAACAAGATTCACAAAACCATGTTATTTAAAATGTGTTATCTTTCATATGTATGACTTTCTCAGTTCTTCAACATTTTTCTTTGGCCTCTTGAGAGTTGTACAAGTGAGAAGTCATTGTATCTAGTAACACTATACCATCTTCACACTTAGTATTTCAATGAACATAGGATAAAATATAATTAAGAAATATTCTTTATTAATAATTATAATTACAGATATGTATGGTGTAGCGACTTTAGCTCTAATTGAGCTGGAAAAAGGATAGTGGAGGCCTAAGTACAGACTAAAGATCTTTATTATAAACACTAAATATTAAAGTTAGGATCAGGTTTGGCATGATTTAAATCAGTTGATATTTTTGAAAAAATCATTGATTTAAATCATTTTTTTTTTACCTCTTTAAAAACCTATATTCCAAAGAAGAGAATTGAGAATCAGTCAGCACAGTAATACCAATAAGTGAATAAGTGTAAATAAATAACATGTGCTTTCCAAGAATTTAGGGGTTGTTATCAGAAAGTATGTAGTAGGGGTAGTACAATGATTGATTATGACTAGTGGAATTCATTTTATGTAATGGGAGGTAAAGAGAGTATTACAGAATTTGAAATCCAGTTTGTCTACCAAATAACAACAGCCGTGGCTTCATCTGCTGGAATGGAAAGACAGTTTCTTCTTTTGGTAGTGTTCATTCTAGCCTTCATAACCAATTAGGAGTGGATAAAGCATCAAAGCTAGTGTTTTTATTGAAACATTTAAATCCATAATTCGGCGTTTAAAAAATATTGAAATAATTGTGATTTGTTTTTTTAAATAAATAGTTTGCATTAAAATAATATTTAATTTGTTCTTTAAATTTACATCTTATTTAGTTTGCACTATCCAATTACAAAATAATGGAATGCATTTAGTTTAAAATTTATATATTTAATTTTAGGTATTCAGTGTGTAGAATATACTAGATAGATAAGATGTTACTTCTTATAACAAACTATTCTATGCATATTGCAAAAAACATAAAACAACAATTAAAATTAGTATTCAGAAAAAAATCAAAAATATCCAATTTAAATAAATAAAAAAAAACCTGATTTAAATCAAATAAATCTAATTTTTTTTATTTAAAAAAAAAAAAAAAAGAAAAAAAGGTTTTTTTTTGCAACCCTGCTTAGGATGAAGACTGATGAAAACGATGAATATCTACAAATGAAATGATGATCCATACAGGAATCAGCTTCCTAATCATTTGGAGAGGAAAGAAGGGGGGGAGGAGGACACTCTCAGTCGCTCTCTCGATGCTGGCATCCGATGAGTTCACAGAAGACTTGATTGGTCAAAAATTCACCCTGGGTCATGAACTCCGGTCTTTTTGTATCATCGTCTGATCGGATCTCAGCTGACCGGACATCTAGTTGATGACGTGGTGAGGAACCACTATATAGAACTATAGCCAGACAGGTGTAAGTTCGGTTCCAAGGGGTGTTTGCAGTAATCAGAAGCAATCTCGCCAATCATTAATCAATGCCTCTGGATAAACCTTTGGAGATCAAGGTAGGAAAGCATTGCTGCTTCCTTTACAATGTAGAGGATTTCTGCAGTGTGAGACTCTTTCTTACGGATGCCATTGAAACGCACACTGGAAACACTTCGGCAACATCCTAATGAATTTCTCAGACAGAATGATTGAGATGGTCCTCAGTGTTAACAATCCTCTATTCAGCATCCTATTCTGCGCGAAACAACATCATCTCACTAGGTAAAGATGAGCTCAGTTCAAGTGCTCACAAAAGGCACGGTCGCTATTTCCACCTTATGCCGGTTTTTCTCACAGTAGTAGATAAGTCTGTATCTGGAAATTTAATGTAACGAGAATTCATTACAATGGATAAAGTGGATAAAAGTATATTTAATATGAAATCGCTTGTTGCCTATTTCATATTTTCTTATAACATTTTACTTTCTTGTACAAAAATAAAAAAAGTATTATAATTTCAAAAATATTGAACAATTTTTTAAATTATAATATTTCTTTTATTTCTTCAAATTTCTATGGAAATAATCAGTTTGACCATGCCTGAATTCATTCTGACCTAGATTTCATTGTACATATATGGAGGCTTTAACTTTGGAATTTAAATATCCATTTTGACCATCCCTGAATGAATTATGACTAGGTTTAACATTGGTTATGTACATACATATGTTCTTACATACACACATTACATATATGTTGTGAGATGTTAAGAATTAGTGGAATGTATAATTAAATATATAATATAAAATAAAGACTTTGTTATTGAGAAATGACCAAAGGGAAGGGATTTGTTAACACTTTATTGTAAATTCGAATTTGACATTACAAAGCAAATATATTACTATCAATAGAGAATTAATGACTTCTAAAATTTAAGATTTTAACACAGTATAATAGATAAGAATAAAATAAACAAGGGGGATACATAAACACAATCAAATATAATTAAATGTATATAGATTGGATCAGTGTTTGGAAAATAAAAACGCAATAAGATTTATGATTAAAGGACTTAAGAATTTACTTACTACAATGGCTTTGAATATTTTCACTCCAAACGTCGTCCAAACCATCCACTTTAAAGAAACATCATGAAAAAACAGAGTATATTGGTTCATAGTCGATTTAATCCTCCCACTCCGCGCTCTAAACGAACACTATTATATTTTTTTTTTCAGATGGCACTATGCTCAACGGTAACAAAATAAACACACTTTACAAAGCTATTAAGCAACTGCTGCTGCTGATCCAGGATCATGACTGCTGGACAGAACATATGTACATACATACATATGTAATTTGTTGATAAAATAATTTGTAAATAAAATTCCATTAATATATATCTAAATAAAATAATGTAAATATGTAACTACCTTGCTTTTCACAGGATTTGGCTATGTAAGAGTCAGTACTCATGAGATAATCCATCACAATGTGTGGCAGTTTTTATAAAAATCCCTATACATATAAAAAATCTATTAAATAAAAGAACCATGGAGTGCATTCCAAAAGCTCAAACCCATAATATTGATTTGAATAAGACACTAAGAGCAGGAGTGATTATACTTTAGGGGTACCCTTTAATTTGGAGTTTTTTCAATTATCCTGTTGTGTTTGGAAATAATTATTCTTTCTGGGTTGAAATTTTCCAACATGGCTGTTTGAATTCAAAGAAAGAAAAGAAATTTTTGAAATAAATAAAAGAGGATCCTCTTCAAAATTTTGTTATTGCTTGTTTCATGTTTCAGCTGCAGAAAGCAAGTTTACTAGGTCAGCATTTCTGGTTATCATGTGAAGTAGAAGAGCAGAAGTGATCTGCTGAACTATGAGCTTTGACTTTAGAAGAGATGTTGATTTATTTGCTTAAGCCTAGTGTTGCAATGATTCATTCTTGCAGCTGTTGTATGTGTGGGTATTAAATCTAATAATAATTTGCATTTTTTTTTGTTATTTGTAAATAAATTTTTTTAGTTCAGGGTTTTTGATTACAAATGATATAAATTTCAGAGTTTTTTTACTTAGCAGCACAATCACCTATATAAGAGTCAGTTTACCCAGGGTTGAAAAAAAATCATATCTTTAAAAAAATTTTTAAAAAATCAGATTTATTTGATTTAAATCTGATTTTTAAATTTTTTTTTTCTGAATACTAATTTTAATTGTTGTTTTTATGTTTTTTGCAATATACATAGAATAGTTTGTTATAAGAAGTAACATTTTATCTATCTAGTATATTCTACACACTGATTACCTAAAATTAAATACATAAATTTTAATCTAAATACATTCCATTATTTTGTAATTGGATAGTGCAAACTAAATAGAATGTAAATTTTAAGAACAAATTAAATATTCTTTTAACTCAAACTATTTCTTCACAAAAACAATTCACAATTATCTCAATATTTTTTAAGCACCGAATTATGGATTTAAATGTAGATTTGATGCTTTATCAACTAGATTTGATTCTTTATCCACTCCTAATTGGTTATAAAGGCTAGAATGAACAATACCAAAAGAAGAAAACTGTCTTTCTATTCTAGCAGATGAAGCCACGGCTGTTGATATTTGGTAGACAAACTGGATTTCAAG
The DNA here is from genome assembly GCA_032207245.1 of Pardosa pseudoannulata. Lineage (NCBI taxonomy): Eukaryota > Metazoa > Arthropoda > Arachnida > Araneae > Lycosidae > Pardosa > Pardosa pseudoannulata. Next base: position 18,962,659 of record CM063500.1, on the reverse strand, counting down.
TTCTGTTATACTGTGTCATAAAATGAACATAAAAGGAATTCTACCAGTCATAATCAATCATTGTACTACCCCTACTACATACTTTCTGATAACAATCCCTAAATTATTGGAAAGCACATGCTATCTATTTACACTTATTTACTTATTGGTATTACTGTGCTGACTGATTCCCAATTCTCCTGTCTTTGGAATATAGGTTTTAAAAGAAGTGAAAAAAAATTATTTAAATCAATGATTTTTTCAAAAAAATCAATTGATTTAAATCATGCTAACCCTGGTTTGACCTCCTTCCTGTCTTATGCAGTAAGAAAATGAATGACAAGGCTTGTCTCCCAGTTGTCAAGATTTTCTTTACCTGAATTATTTTAAATACTCCCAAAGAGACTTAAAAATAGTCAAATTCTTCTGGTATGGTGTTTGTGGTTACCCAACAGTTTGCTCAATGAAAGTCTGATTTTTGCATGGGCATAATTCCTGGACATAGAAATTTATACAGATGTTTTTGTTTCTATGGCATTTGTAATTGATTCTTTTTTCTTCAATAATTCATCTTAACATCTTAATTGAAGGTGGGTGATAAATGGCACTTTTTTAATATTTTGTATTTTTATTGTGATCAAATCAATAAATGTATTTTTTCTTAGATTTGTTTTTGTGTTTATTTAAATACTAATTCTCTAAATAGTTTTATATCTGTAAATAATGAAGAAATTAGAAGTAACAATTAATATTTAAATTCTGTTTCTTAATTTAATGTTATAAATTTTTATATGAATATGATTATGCTGTTAACTTGTCAGAATAAATTGGGTAGAAGAATGTAAAAAAAATTGATTGTGCTCAGAGCTCAAAAGTATGTAAGTTGAGCTTTAATTGAATGTGCATGTGAGGAACAGCATCCAAAGTGCTGCATTTGCTGAATTTCAAAATAGGTACTACTTAAAAAACATTTCTTGTACTTTGACTTCTAACTTTGAAAGAGTATGGGAAAGTATTATAGTGAGTCACTAATAAATGAATGAACTCAGAATTGTTTAAGGTATCCGTCTACATTCGGAGAACTTTTTTTTTAAACATAGAAACTAGTTCATGTTTCTACATTCTTAGATTTATTTTTTATACTATCATAGAGAATTGCACTTAAAAAAATTATTCCTGGAGAAGTTTTTATAAAATTTCTAATAAATGAAGAAAATTTAGTAAAAAGTCGTGTTTTTTCAAAAGGTCTAATTTTTAATAAATTAAATTATTTCAATATTTTTTGACACAACACATTTCTTATACACTGGACTAGTGAATTACCTAAAATATTTGCTTAATTTACATTAAAAAAAATTTTTTGGTCCTTCAAAATCATACACATTGAATTTTTAACGAATGTTCATTACCTTTATGTCTAACTATGAGTGTAACATCATTAAAAATTATCCAAATTTAAAGCTTTTAGGTTATTCACTAGTAAATACTATCAAAAGCATTCATAATAATTTTCAACAACATATTTTAAGAACTTTTTGAGAAATCACATTTCAAGTTTCAATATTTTATTAAAAATACCGTTCTGAGAAAAATGCATTTAAAGTTTATGAAAGCGACTTTAACTATTAAAAAATTAAAATATATGTTTAAAATTCCCCACACTTTCTTGCTTCAAAACTTTCTAATTGCCAAGTTGCTAGTTATTAAAAATGCTAAAAAAATGTTTAAATCAATCTTCATGAAAATTTACAAAGTTTTTTCCAAAAAATTCTCTAAAGGCTTTAAATTAACAACTTCCGGTTCCCAAGTCGCTACTTCCGTTTTGTTTTGACAGCTGTCACTGATGTTTAAACATCTTTAACTTTCCTTTAAAATGCCGTAGAGACAAAACAAAAACAGACTTAGAAGCCTAAAAGTTGAAATTTTACAATAGAGAAATAAAAAAAAAATTATGACTTTTGGCAAAAATGGCGTTTTTAATGTAGACAATACCTTAAAGTTTTTAAATTGTGTAAATTTTATAAAAATAACAAAAAGCTTTTTGTTTTTAAAGTAAAATATGAGCTGAATAGTGCCAACATTCCTCCCATTAGAAACTTTCTATTTTACAAAACTATAACTCGAACGTAATTTAAAATATTTTAACTTAGATTAATCTACTTTGAAAAAAAAATAAGAAATTGCTATTTGTAAAGTTTAGTTGTATTTTTTGTGCTTCGGTGAATATATCCTGAACAATTACTGCTTGGAAAATTAGTTACATTATCATTCTTTACATACTAATAAATTTTTGCAATTAGATGATAAAGAATCAAAAATTTTGATTTTAAATGGGGAATTAAGTCTACTAATTCCAACATCCTTCTTATTAAAAAGTTTCATTCTACAAAATTAAGGTTGAAACTTAAGTCAAAGAATTTACCATTTGAGGAAACTACATAAAGAAATAAAGTTCTGTTAAGAACATGATGGCAATTTTTATCCTTGGATTAATGAATATTAAACATTGGTGTTGAAAAATTATTGTATTGGATAAAAGAAGATTCAATCAGTTTCTTCACTTTCCATTATTTTAAAGTTTTATTAGAATTTATTGTATTGGAAAAAGAAGATCAATTGAATTGGATTGAAATTGTTATATTGGATAACGAAGATTCAATAATTTTCTTCACTTTCCATTATTTTTAAGTTTTATTAGAATTTATTGTATTGGATAAAGAAGATCATTTGAATTGGATGGAAATTATTGTATTGAATAACAAAGATTCAATCAGTTTCTTCAATTTTCATTATTTTTAAGTTTTATTAGAATTTATTGTATTGGATAAAGAAGATCAATTGAATTGGATAAAGAAGATTCAATCAGTTTTTTCACTTTCCATTACTTTTAAGTTTTATTACAATTTATTGTATTGGAAAAAGAAGATCAATTGAATTGGAGTGAAATGGTTTTTTGTATAACGAAGATTCAATCAGTTTTTCACTTTACATTATTTTTAAGTTTTATTAGAATATATTTTATTGCATAAAGAAGATCAATTGAATTGGATTGAAATTATTAGAAATTAATCATTTCTATTCTTAGTAGACAAATAAAATTGTTAGAATTGGATGACAAAGAACCCATAAAAATTTTGTTTTTAAAGAAGAAAATAAACCCATTAATGGCAATATCCATCATTATAAAATTCCGTTCTGCAAGAATCAAAATATTTAAAATTAGATTAAACCAATACTCTAAAAACATTAAGTAAGAGCTACTTGGAGAATATGCTGGCTGGGTCAATGCTTGGATGAACAGATCAATGCAATTACTATTCAAAACATTAGTCATATTATCATCCATTTACAAACTTTAAATAATGGATATAACAACTCTTCAGTACACTTATGATAAATAGTATAATACTATATTCTTTTTAAAAATATCCAAATCTAAACTCCAAAAAATAAAACTTGATTAATTCAAATTTAGAAATGCTTTTATTATGAATGAATTATTATTAAAGTATGGTTATTGAAAATGAAAGAAAATATAAACAACATTTCCAATATTGTTAAATTATGTGGAGAGACTATATATAGATATTATTTTTACTTCTAATAATTTTCACTTGATGATTTTAAAAGATTTTATGTTTGCAGTCATACCCAGGGCCGTTATTAGTTGGTATGCAGCAAATCCCCTGCACGCAGGTGAAAAAATTTACAGGTAAAATATTTGATTGGTATTCTGTAGAATGAAGTTATCTGTGCAAGGTCAAATATATTAATTAATGTTTTTCTGATGACTGTAGCAAATACAATAGATTAGCATATTATTAATACTTTTACAGTTTTAATATAATTTAAATGTGTGTTTTCAATTTAAATAAGAGAGAACAAAAAAGTTACAAGAAACTGGAATGGTAGCACAAAATCAATTGAAAATCAAGAATATTTAAAATATGATGTAGGAATTTTAGATTTATTTTTTCCGTACAATTTATAAATCCTGCAAAATCTAATAGATGGCAGCACTACAACAAGTTGTTGCTACTGTGCTTGCTGGAAAGTTAACATAAATAACTTAGACGGCTTCGATAAAAATGTAAATTATTTTTTACTTCACAGTTATAGTTCGCAGCAATAGTTTTAGTTCTATTCATGAATAACAGATGGGGAATAGGTAGATGTTACACAGATTTGCATTTACTGGAATGGTATGTAATCAAAACTCTGTTGATGCTTGTTGATTGCTTGCCTATTACTTCTTTTGAAAAAAAACAAAGAAAGAAATTTATGGAAAAAAAAATAATGCTTGCCTTTATATGTAAGGTAAGTTGCAATTTTGCTACTGTTTCTTCTATTATTTTATGAGCTGTTTTCTAATTAAGTATATCATACAAATGATGGTAATTCTTAAGTTCGACACTTTAGAATGGTTCAAATGTTTTGTTATTAGTATGTGCTTTGTATCATATTGTATATTATAACTGTCGTTTTAAAAATAAGTTTCATTTTATTGTTAGATCTCATTAAGGAGTTTATATAATACAACATTTAATATCTGTAAGTTAAATGTATTCTAAGTTATGTTAAAGTTTCGTTTTTACTGTGTATTGCAACTTGGCTATTGTTGATAACTCACAAATTACAATTTCTGTTTTATCCTAAAGGAAAACTATTTATTATTATCACAATAAAAGATTAATGTATCCTTACTTCATTACTTCATTGATTTATAATGTGTTTTTAAGGGGCTTTATTAATAAAAGTTGATGTACAACTTCTTTCCCATACTACAATAGCAACTGGGAAATTTCTATGTAGAATCAATGTTATCTGCACTTTAACTTGTTTCTGATTTATCAACTTCATATTTTTTACGTCCTGAGCTCTTTTTCCAGATTTTCATATTAACTTTCTACAATTTAAAATTTTGAATGTCGAAGCGTAAAGAAGACATATATGTAATAAAAATTAAACTACCAAAAGAAAATTTATAAATGTAAGAAAAAAAATTAATCTAAAGTAATCGACAGAAGCAATGTTTTTACACATTTTTATTATAAAAATATAACCTTTATTCAATGCTGTACTATTTTATAACAGGTAAGTTCTCATATAACCTGTAGAAAAGTGATTAAATAAACATGCTTAAAGTTTTTGAATAGCTATGTCTAACAGCCAAAAGTAGAAAAATCCCATCTAAATAAAATTTGCAAGCTGTTAAAATTATATAAATAAATTTTAATTAATAGATGCTTTAGGTAGAGGAACTTAAAAAAACTGTATTTATACTTAAAGTTACATTTATGTATTCAGATATTTACAAATGTTTTATTAAAATATAACAGTAATTTTATAGCAAATGATAATCAACTCAATTTATTAATAACAGTCACTTAACCATATCTTAAAAATGTAATAGATGATATAAATAGGTCTTCTAAATTATGTTTGCATGATTGTTTACTTCACTCCAAAAATATAATTTTAACTACTTATAAAATATTTCTGAATAACTACCCTAAAAAAGTGACTGAAAAATATATTGAAGAAGTTAAGGAAAAAATCCAATAAGAGAAAAATAAAAAAATTCTTAAATATTTCTTGTAACAACATTTTTACTTTTTTTTCTGTATACTATTGAATTATGTTTCATTGTTTATGTAGTACAAATCAGAATCAGATATTATACGTAAATAAAACTGTAAAAATTTTGCCTCAGCATAATATTTTTGCATGAGTTTGTGAAATTTGTCAATGATAAATTGTTCTATGATTTTATACTAAGGCAGTGTTTTTTAACATTACCTTTAATATAATCCTTAAGGATTTTATTTATTTTAACTTTAATGTGATCCGTAAAGTATCATATTTTATGAATAAAGATTATTTAATAAAATGTAAGTAACCATAAAATGTAAGGGACCATTTAATAAAAGGTAAGTAAAAAGTTGTGTAATTTTTTGCAAATGTAATTTCTTTGCTTAAAATTTTATCTATGTATCGTATCTGTTCTCGTGTAGTGTATGAAGTTATTTTGGTAACTAAAATTTAAATATAAATTGACACACAAATAAAATCTATAGCAAAATAATTTTCTACTTATAAATATTCAAGTTAATGAAATAATTGAATATACTTAGTTTATTTTTTGAAAAAATATTTTGATAAGTACTAAAAGGCATAACACAATTTACTTACAATTTACTTACAATTTACTTACAATTTAGTATTATAGGAGGGAAACCGCCTTCGGCCGCCGCCATTTTTTTGAGCGAGCAGGCCTTCTATATAGATGGCTGTGGCTGACCGCAAAGTGACGTCACAACGAACGTACGAACCAAATCAGAACGTCCAGAGTAAGCCTCAATTTTTAAACATGTAAATTAAATCTTTAAATGTAAATGTAATTGTAAACTTTTTATCAGCAAAATTCTTCATTTTGGTCTGCTTTAATTGTTATGGAACCTATTCTTAATGCTTTTAACTTTTAAATTATGAACATTAACTCATAGAATAGTTAATTCCAACTGAGCAGATAAGTTATAAGTGACAATTTCTTATTACCATAGGGGATAAGATATCAGTTAAGGCGCCCCAGGAATTCTCTACTAGATCCCGCTTCCCCCCCTGACGCTTGTTCATCCAAAAATTTCTCCAACTCCAGTACCCCTAAAATACTTTTCTGGCTTCTTTCTACCACCTTCGTCAATTTTCTAAAGCATTCCCTCACTACTGAGGAAACATCTTGAATTGTTCCACGATAAGTCATATTCTTACATTTCCAAAAAACGCTATACGTGCAGAATTAAAAAAGATTGATTTTTTTTCTTCTCAAGTAAAAGGGAGAGAACTCTCTTGATCAAAAAATCATTAAGGGTTTGCCGGTGCTTATTGGGGGAACAAAATTATTTCATGTAGGCTGGAGATAACGAAATTTTAAATTATAGATTCCCTTATATGGAAATTGATATTATAACTTTAATTATTTGAAGTTTTTTAATACGTAAAATGTTCACACATTTAAAATGTTCTTCTCTTAAATAAACCATCAGTGAAACGCATTTCAGTATTTTCTGCACTGACTTACTTCGTCCCAACACACATATACATGGCTTTTCAGAGTAACTGCAAGACAGAAGGTGACTAATATTTTAGAAACTCTTCAAAATTTAAAATAAAATTGTCTACAAGAAAATAAAACCAATAGTATTTAATTTTCTCTTAGGATTTTTACAGTTAAATTATTTTAGTGAAACTTTGTTACTTTTAAAATCAGAAAATTTCCTGATTATTTTAGAAAAGTGTATTATACACTTCGCACTTATGCAATAGATGGCGCCACGAAATCTGAAGCACTTTTCTCCTCTCCAATTTCAAGCTGAAATTTTGATGTTAAATTTAATTCTTTATTGTTTCGTATCATGTTGTAAATATTTTTTTTTATTTTAACTTTAAATTACTTAATGTTGTATTTACCTTTTTAATTTGTTCTTGCACCATGTAATTTCATATTCTTTATTATTTAACATATTTACTGTACTGCATCGATTGACTGTATTTTATTTTAATTCTTAAATTTATTTCACACATTTCTTGATTTTTTTTAATTAATCTGATTAGGGCCTGGTAAAATTTTTTATCCCAGTTTTTGGAATATAACTAGTCTATGTAGTTGTTTCAGGCATATTGTGGAATTGCATACTATTTACAGTTTTCTAATACGTAAAATGGTCGCAGATTTAAAATGTCCTTCTCTTTAACAAACTGTCATTGCAACGCATTTCAGTATTTTCTGCATTGACTTACTTGGTTCCAACACACATATACGTGGGTTTTCAGAGTAACTGCGAGACAGGAGATGACTAATATATTAGCAAAATTCAAAATAAAATTGTCTACAAAAAATAAAACCAATAGTATTTAAATTTCTTTTAGGATTTTTTCATTTAAATTATTTTAGTGAAACTTTGTTCACTTTAAAACCAGAAAATTCCTTGATTACGTTAGAAAAGTGTATTATACTCTTCGCACTTATGCAACAGATGGCGCCACCGAAGCTCATCTAAGCTTTTCTTCTCTCCAATTTTAAGCTGAAATTTTGATGTTAAATTTAATTCTTTAATGTTTTGTTGTAAATATTTTTATTTTAACTTTAAATTACTTAATGTTGTATTTACTTTTTTAATTTGTTTTTGCACCGTGTAACTTCATATTCGTAATCATTTAATATACGTACTGTACTGCATCGTGTAACTCTGTATTTTATTTTTATTCTTACATTTTTTATACACTTCTTAATTTTTCTTAAATAATTTAAATAGGGCTTAATAAAATCTTTGACCCCAATTTTAAGATCTGCATTTTTTTCTATGTATTGTATTATTAAAGAAAGGACACTGCATAAGGTATTAAACATCTTACTAACTGGCGATTCAGCCTACGGAGCAGGACCTAGAATCAACTTTCAATAGCTGAAGTGGAATACTAGTAGTCCCTTTAATTGTTTCAAGTATACGTGAATCTTAGATACAATACCGATTCTAGACAGTCTGCTTCCAGTGTACAAATCAGTAGCGGATTAAGGCTAAAGCAGGCAAAAGGCAACATTCTAATTCCGGGCCTATTTTTCAGTTATGACACATGCTTTGCGTTTGGTAGTTTGGTTTTAAAGCATATATTATGTTCTATTTAATTATTGGATTCCAAGGAAAAAAAATGATATACATGTACAAAAATTAAATAAATATAATTTATTAAAATAAACAAACATAAACATAATTTATAAAACAAACAATAATACCTAAACAAATACATCCAGATTGATTAGTTATAGTGCCTTTTTTCTCACTTTTAATTCTGAAAACTCGTCAATTAGTTTGTCATAATTAATAGTTATTTAATAATTCTTTTTATATATAAAGTAATGATAAACTATTTAATTTTTGTTGGCTTAATGGGAATGTTAAAAAATGTTTTATTCTGGTCATTACTGAGAATGATCTTTTACTGCTTGCATTTCTTATTGGAAGGGTTAAATAAATTCTCAGAATTATGTTTAAATTAGGGAATGTTGTAATAACATTATTTTCCTGAATAAATAACCACATGGGTACAGGCGAAATAATATTTCCTTTACTTATACAAGTCTTAAATTGTAATACTTTATTTTCCAGTTCTGCTAGGTTTAAATCTTGCTCATAACATTTTAATTCATATATTGAAGAGTCACTAACTTCACTATCATGAAAAATTGTTTTGAATTTATTGTTAATAGTTTTGATAAGCGCGAGGTTCGATCATATTTACACACATCAACTAGCGGGCATGGATGCATAAGCACGAGAATGCTCGTCCACACTTGTCGACTTTATCAATCAACGATTCGGCATAATTTGGATACGTTTCATCAATGATTATGACTATCACCTTATTCTGTTAAATAAAAATAAAAATTAAAACCTCAATTTTCGGGTCCTAGGCACGTGCCTAGGTTGCCTAGGCTTTAGTCCGCCCCTGGTGCAAATTAAAATTAGCCACCATTTTTTTCAAACATTATGCTTGGTTATACGTTGGTTAATAACCTTTTAGCCGCCAGCATTTTTAATGTTATTGCCAACAAAGTATTCATATATGGATGCATTACCAATAATAGCAAACTCAGTACTAGAGGTCTTGGCCCAGGGAGTACTGTTGTCAAATCTTCCTATGTGGTCCTAATTTTAGCCGCCAGCATGCTGTGCACCATTTTGCCCCAGTTTTTAATAATTTCAGAACTTTGAATGATATTACGTGTTCTGTTACACTCACAGATAAGGTTAAAAAAATTCGAAGAACAATTAGGGAAATATGTTTATGTATCTCACACCAAAAATTTCCTTAAGTAGTTCCTCCGGTATCGTTTTTAGTTTAAAACGATTTGTAAATACACTTCTTCAGTATTACTTCTTCAATTTCGTCCCCTACTTCACTTTTATATTTCTCTAGAAATAATTGTGGCTTTGGAACTATATCTTCTTTATCCAACACAATAAATTCTAATAAAGCTTAAAAATAATGAAAATTGAAGAAATTGATTGAATCATCTTTATCCAATACAATAGTTTCAATCCAATTCAATTGATCATTTTTATCCAATAGAATATATTCTAATAAACTTAAAAAATAACGGAAAGTGAAGAAATTAATTGAATATTTTTTTATCAAATTCAATTGAATCTTCTTTATATAATACAATAAATTCTAATAAAACTTAAAAATAATGGAAAGTGAAGAAACTAATTGAATCTTCGTTATCTAATACAATAATTCCGATCCAATTCAATTGATCTTCTTTATCCAATACAATAAATTGTAATAAAATTTAAAAATAATGCGAATTGAAGAAATTGATTGAATCTTCTTTATCCAATACAATAATTTCAATTCCATTCAATTGGTCTTCTTTATTCAACACAATAAATTCTAATAAAACTTAAAAATAATGGAAAGTGAAGAAACTGATTGAATCTTTGTTATCCAATACAATAATTTCAATCCAATTGAATTGATCTTCTTTATCCGATTCAATAAATTCTGATAAAACTTAAAAATAATGGAAAGTGAAGAAACTAATTGAATCTTCGTTATCTAATACAATAATTCCGATCCAATTCAATTGATCTTCTTTATCTAATTAGAATGAATTCTTAAAAAAACTTAAAAATAATGGGAATTGAAGAAATTGATTGAATCTCCTTTATCCAATATAATAATTTCAATCCAATTCAATTGATCTTCTTTATCCAGTATAATACATTCTAATAAAACTAAAAAATAATGGAAACTGAAGAAACTGATTGTATCTTCGTTATCAATACAATAATTTCAATTCAATTCAATTGATCTTCTTTATCCAATACAATAAATTGTAATAAAACTTAAAAATAATGGGAATTGAAGAAATTGATTGAATCTTCTTTATCCAATACAATAATTTCAATTCCATTCAATTGGTCTTCTTTATCCAGTATAAAACATTCTAATAAAAATAAAAATAATGGATTTGAAGAAATGGATTGAATCTTCATTCTCCAATACAATAATTTCAATCCAATTCAATTGATCTTTTTTATCCAATACAATAAATTCTAATAAAACTTAAAAATAATGGGAATTGAAGAAATTGATTGAATCTTCTTTTTCCAATACAATAATTTAAATTTAGTTCAATTGATCTTCTTTATCCAATACAATAATTTCAATCCAATTCAATTGATCTTCTTTATCCAATACAATAATTTCAATCCAATTCAATTGATCTTCTTTATCCAATACAATAAATTCTAATAAAACTCAAAAATAATGGAATTGAAGAAATGGATTGAATCTTCTTTTTCCAATACAATCATTTCAATTCAATTTAATTGATCTTCTTTATTCAACACAATACATTCTGGTAAAACTTAAAAGTAATGGAAAGTGAAGAAACTGATTGATTCTTCTTTATCCAATACAATAATTTCAATCCAATTCAACTGATCTTCTGTATCTAATACAATAATTTCAATCCAGTTCAACTGATCTTCTGTATTCAGTACAATAAATTCTAATAAAATTTAAAAATAGTGCGAATTGAAGAAATTGATTGAATACTTTTTATCCAATACAATAATATCAATCCAATTCAATTGATCTTCTTTACCCAATACAATAAGTTATAATAACACTTAAAAATAACGGAAATTGAAGAAATTTGTTGAAATCACTGCGCAAGTCTATCTATTACAGGATTAATAATTGTGATAAAAACATCTCAGAGAAAATATTTGTTGTCAGATTTTTGGTCTTTTAATCGGGAATTTATTCGAAATTCTGGAGTGATTTCTCTTTTAGTTGTAGTTTCCTTTTCAATTTAAGCCAAATTCAAGCGTGGGGAAATGGTTATTAACCAACGTATAACCAAGCATAAAGTTTGTAATTTTTAATTGCACGTGGGCGGATGACTGTCTAAGATCGGTAATTGGTTCTACAATCCACAATATTCAAGCATAAACGTAATTTGAAAAAATTAAAATTCCCATACATCGCCTATACAGATATCTGATCCTGGGACATCTCGTACTGAAGCCCGATGCGTTGACCATTGAGCCATAAACACGTTGGCAGTGAAAGGTTTCAAGTCGGAATTATTAATAAATTCAATAAGACCGACAACTCTGGATTTTTTAATAAGAAAACATTTTGCATTGGATTAAATTGTGAATCTAAATTATTATCGAAACAACTTAAATACATACACAAAATTTCATCAAAATCAGTGCAGCCGTTTAGGAGTTCTATTACACACATATACACATATATACACACACGCACACCCATACACACATACATACATACACACCTACACATATACATACATACATACATAGATATAGCTAGAAAAAAATGTTATTTTCATCTACTTATAATGTGATAAATTGATAATTTTAATTGCCTGCTCCTAACCGGGGAAAATAGGGCATGAAATAATGGCATAAAAGTACAGAAAGGGGGGAAGGGTTGGATTTCGAACATTTTAACGCTAGAACGCTAGAAAAAAATGTTATTTTCATCTACTTATAATGTGATAAATTGATAAGGGAATGTTGTAATAACATTATTTTCCTGTAACCACATGGGTACATGCGAAATAATATTTTCTTATAAAAGTCTTAAATTGTAATATTTTATTTTTCAGTTCTGCTACGTTTAAATCTTGTTTATACCATACTAATTCTTCCATTGAAGAGTCACTAACATCACTATCATTAAAAATTGTTTTGAATTTATTGTTAATAGCTTTGATAAGCGCGATGCTCGATGGTATTTACACACATCAACTAGCGGGCCTGGATGTATAAACACGAGAACGCTCGTCCACACTTGTCGACTTTATCAATCAACGATTCGGCACAATTTGGATACGTTTCAACAATAATTATGACTATCACCTTATTCTGTTAAATAAAAATAAAAATTAAAAACTCAATTTTCGGGTCCTAGGCACGTGCCTAGGTTGCCTAGGCTTTAGTCCGCCCCTGGTGCAAATTAAAATTAGCCACCATTTTTTTCAAACATTATGCTTGGTTATACGTTGGTTAATAACCTTTTAGCCGCCAGCATTTTTAATGTTATTGCCAACAAAGTATTCATATATGGATGCATTACCAATAATAGAAAAACTCAGAACTAGAGGGCTTGGCCCAGGGAGTAATCACCTGTTGACCTGTTGTCAAATCTTCCTATGTGGTCCTAATTTTAGCCGCCAGCATGCTGTGCACCATTTTGCCCCAGTTTTTAATAATTTCAGAACTTTGAATGATATTACGTGTTCTGTTACACTCACAGATAAGGTTAAAAAAATTCGAAGAACAATTAGGGAAATATGTTTATGTATCTCACACCAAAAATTTCCTTAAGTAGTTCCTCCGGTATCGTTTTTAGTTTAAAACGATTTGTAAATACACTTCTTCAGTATTACTTCTTCAATTTCGTCCCCTACTTCACTTTTATATTTCTCTAGAAATAATTGTGGCTTTGGAACTATATCCTCTTTCTCCAACACAATAAATTCTAATAAAGCTTAAAAATAATGAAAATTGAAGAAATTGATTGAATCATCTTTATCCAATACAATAGTTTCAATCCAATTCAATTGATCTTCTTTATCCAGTATAATACATTCTAATAAAACTAAAAAATAATGGGAATTGAAGAAATTGATTGAATCTTCTTTATCCAATACAATAATTTCAATCCAATTCAATTGATCTTCTTTATCCAGTATAATACATTCTAATAAAACTAAAAAATAATGGAAACTGAAGAAACTGATTGTATCTTCGTTATCAATACAATACTTTTAATTCAATTCAATTGATCTTCTTTATCCAATACAATAAATTGTAATAAAACTTAAAAATAATGGGAATTGAAGAAATTCATTTAATCTTCTTTATCCAATACAATAATTTCAATCTAATTCAATTGATTTTCTTTATCCAATACAATAAATTCTAATAAAACTCAAAAATAATGGAAATTGAAGAAATTCATTTAATCTTCTTTATCCAATACAATAAATTCTAATAAAACTAAAAAATAATGGAAATTGAAGAAATTCATTTAATCTTCTTTATCCAATACAATAATTTCAATTCCATTCAATTAATCTTCTTTATCCAGTATAATAAATTCTAATAAAACTTAAAAATAATGGGAATTGAAGAAATGGATTGAATCTTCTTTATCCCATACAATAATTTCAATCCAATTCAATTGACTTTCTTTATCCAATACAATAAATTCTAATAAAATTAAAAAATAATGGAATTGAAAAAATGGATTGAATCTTCTTTCTCCAATACAATAATTTCAATCCAATTCAATTGATCTTCTTTATCCAATACAATAAATTCTAATAAAACAAAACTAAAAAATAATGGAAATTGAAGAAATTCATTTAATCTTCTTTATCCAATACAATAATTTCAATCCAATTCAATTGATCTTCTTTATCCAATACAATAAATTCTAATAAAACTCAAAAATAGTGGAATTGGAAAAATGGATTGAATCTTCTTTCTCCAATACAATAATTTCAATCCAATTCAATTGATCTTCTTTATCCAATACAATAAATTCTAACAAAACTTAAAAATAACGGAAACTAAAGAAATTTATTGAAATCACTGCGCAAGTCTATCTATTACAGAATTAATTTTGAATTAATTTTGATAAAAACATCTCAGAGAAAATATTTGTTGTCAGATTTTTGGTCTTTTAATCGGAGATTTATTTCAAATTCTGGAGTGATTTGTTTTTTAGTTGTAGTTTCTTTTTTAATTTAAGCCAAATATAACCCTGTCGAAATGGTTATTAACCAACGTATAACCAAGCATAAAGTTTGTAATTTTTAATTGCACGTGGGTGGATGGCGGTCTAAGATCGGTATTGTGTCTACAATCCACAATATTCACATAAACGTAATTAGAAAAAATTAAAACTCCCACATCGCCTGTACGGATATCTGATCCTCTGACATCTCGTACTGAAGCCCGCTGCGTTGACCTGAGCCACAAACACGTTGGCAGTGAAAGATTTCAAGCGGCATCATAATAATCTCAATAAGCGTACAACTCTGGATTTTTAATAAGAAAATATTTTGTATTGGATTAAACTGTGAATCTAAATTATTATCGAAACAACTTAAATACATACACAAAATTTCATCAAAATCAGTGCAGCCTTTTAGGAGTTCTATTACGCACATATATACATACATATACATTTATACACACACGCACACCCATACACACATACATACATACACACCTACACATATACATACATACATACATAGATATAGCTAGAAAAAAATGTTATTTTCATCTACTTATAATGTGATAAATTGATAATTTATTTTAATTGGCTCCTGCTCCGTAACCGGGCGGAAAAATTAGGGGCATGTGTAAATAATTGACATAAAAGTACAGAAAGGGGCGGGGGGGAATAAGGGTTTTGGATTTTCGAACATTTTAAACGCTTAGAACGCTATAAGAAAAAAAAAAAAAAAAAAAAAATGTTATTTTCATCTACTTATAATGTGATAAATTGATAATTTTAATTGCCTGCTCCTAACCGGGGAAAATAGGGCATGAAATAATGGCATAAAAGTACAGAAAGGGGGGAAGGGTTGGATTTCGAATGTTTTAAAGACGACAGTATTTTTTGCTGTGATATGATGCATATTTATACCAATTTATTTTAGAATCGGATCGATAGTTTAGGAGAAGATAAACTTTACTCGCTTCGAATTTTGCTAACCCTAACTCATCAAGAATCCAATATGGATGCCTCTATCCATTCCAGGTCCAACCGCTTCATAAATTCGAGGAGAGACTTACAGATAACTTAGGGTATTATTATATAGGGGATTTTTCAAAACTCACCCCCTGAAATAAATGACATGAAGGTTGACAATTTAGATTTAAACTAAGATAGGTTCTAATTTTTTAGCAGAATTTATGGAAATACGCTATAAAAATGATTATTGTAAAGCTTTGACTTAGCTTAATATAGAATCATCCTAGCAAAACTCGGGTACTTAGACGTATGTAATATTTTACTAACACAAAAGCACAAAATTAATATGAAAGTAGATCTTGATATGCGATACGACTGCATTTGAAAATATTATATATCTACATTGATTCTTGAATATTAATCACCCTTAATGGTTCTTGTAAGAAGCAGCTAGACAAGTAATTCATCATACGAGGCCAATAATCTCTAAGAAAAATTCTATGGTTTGTTTCCATAAAGATCTTCTTTGAAAACGTGTCGACTCGGTTGCAGTGAAAGATAAAAAAATAATCTCTTTCTCGGTCTTTACATGCATTCTTCCAAAGAGAAAAACCTGCGTTTCGAAACACGTGATATCTGCCGCTGCTGTGAAAAACAACAAGCAGCTATGATGTAACTAAACTCTCGCTTCATGGCACCGGATGTTTATTTCATTGTCATGATTTCGCGGAGAATGCCAGAAAATAAGGAAAATAAAATATCCACAATTTTGTGAGGATAAATGCTTTTCATCTCTCGATTGTCTAATATTTACTGTCATTATTGAGGCTACATCCGTACAAAGCTTGTAAATTTACAATAATTCAGTAAACGAAAACCTGAATAACGGTTGACAAATAAATTATTGGTAATTTTTTTTGGAGAAAAATAACATAAAATGTGGTAACATATACTAAATAAATATAACAGATTTTAGTTTGTGCATTTATTTTTCAAAGACAAAATATTGAACAATAATTAATGTAATATGTAAATATTTAAATTTTGTCAAAATATTCAACAGTAAAAGTTATTTAGTAATCATTTTATACAAATATCAATGAAAAATTAAAACCACTATAACTGAAACATTAGCATGCAAGCAAAGACTCAGATATAAATGATAAATTTATAGATTAACATTTTCAAAACCTATCTTCGAAAAGATTAATTTGTCAAATGTTAAAATCAACTAATGAAGACCTAAATTTTAATACAAAGAATCTAGCAGCTGAAAAAAAAATTCAACGGTTTCAACACCTGTTAATCGGATAGTTTTATATGGTACAAATATTTTATATAAAAAAATTTTATACATTTTTTATTTGATTGGTTTGGTTTTGAGCGATAGATCTACTTAGCAACACGAGAGCTAATATACCCGGATCCTAGTGCTTAAAGCCAAATCCGAACGGCTACGAACATCCATGCCACAATGTGACTCCAACCGACGAACTCAGGTACCGAAGATTGGCGCTCTAACCATTTGGCTACCGTTTGGATTTTTTTTTATTTGAGAATTACCGGTACTACAAACCTTAATCAGTAAATCTTCTTTAATAACGCGGTGGCACTTACTTGTTAAGGATTTACCCATACACCGCTACAGATTTTGTAGATAATTTTAATATAGGATCCTCATATAAGTGGCCAACATTACTCCGTTAAGGCCTCTCCACACCATGGTCCACTGCAAGCCATTACCATTGGAAGGCGTATGGCTTATCGAGGTCAACGATGGCAGATGATAAAATGACCTTGGCGGAGTATGGCTTCGGAAGCGGTTTTTCTCCAAAGATTAAAGGCAGCCAGATGCACAACTAAAGTGTGTAGTAGACCCTATGGACGAACCCATGTGCTCGGCTCATTAAGTGGCCCAGTTTATGGATGTAACCCGTAAACCATTGTTCAAGGTCACCATCAGGAAGTGGTCAACAATTGGCCATAGTGTGGAGGATGCTTAAAACAGCACAAGTAAATAAAGGGTATCATCGTAATTTTGAAGCAGGGACCAATCAGAAAAGCCCCAGGTTTGGCTTGCCACCTACAGAGGTACCGTTCGAAAACGTACAGAACATTGTGACCACGAATCTATT
The DNA here is from genome assembly GCA_032207245.1 of Pardosa pseudoannulata. Lineage (NCBI taxonomy): Eukaryota > Metazoa > Arthropoda > Arachnida > Araneae > Lycosidae > Pardosa > Pardosa pseudoannulata. The sequence goes on along the minus strand of CM063500.1, from coordinate 18,944,729 downwards.
TTACGTAACCCAGCCGCCATTAATGAACAAAGTGGATATTTGGCAGTTTCAAGCCTCGAACCGGTTACGAATCACTGCTTTTTCCGACAGAGCTCCCATGGTTTTGTACAAATGTAAAGTAAGAGTTGTTTTACTGTCATATTTTACATAGTATAGGGCGATCGGTTTGGAACGCTACGGTCTACTATTTTGCTACACTACGGCTAATGAGACCGAGGGCTACTGTCCAAAGCTGATTCTTAAAGGCTACGAACAACCATGCCTCAGTGGGATTCGAACCTACCGGAGTTCGGGTTGCAAAAGTAGACCGTAGCGTTCCAAACCAAACCCGAAATTTACTTACATCCACAAATTTGCGGATGGAAGAACAGATACTAAAGATGTGTGTTTGACTTGAATTTGGCCCTTAATCCCCTATATAATAATAGCCTAAATTATCTGTCCGTCTGTTCTCGAATTTATGAAGCGGCTGGAACTGGAATAGATAGAGGCATCCAATAAAAAATACTGTAGTCTTTAAAACATTCGAAATCCCCCTCTTCCCCTTTTCCAGAGTTTAATGCCATTATTTCAAGACCTATATTCCCCGGTTAAAACTAGGTGATTAAATTTATCAATTTATCACTTAATATATAGGAAAAAATAACATTTTTCTAGCATTATGACGTCATTCCTTTAACCATCTCATTTAATCATTTCTTACTTTAAATTACTTAAATGTCGTCTGAATTACTTTTATACGTTTTATCACTGAACTTAGTTATTACGTAAATAATTTTCTTTTATATTTGCCATAAATAATAGATTAGGTACATATGTGATAATTTTAAATATAATTATCAATTATTTTTTGTTGCAATGAAAATTTTATCACCGGTATTAACAAAAAATTTTATCTACCTTCAGGGTTTAGTGGAAAGGATAGTTTAATTCCTTTGCTTCCACTAATTACTGTGGCAAAAAAATTGGGAAGAACTTCAGGATAATTTCGACGTAGCTAAGAAAACTTTGAATTATCTTTCTAAATGAATTCAACGTGATTCTAAACTGCTTACATAGAATCGGGAGACTGTAGAGGAGTATGAAGATAAACAAATTATTGAGCGTGTACCAGATAATTCTCAGCCAAAAAACAAATCATTTTTTTACCTGCCTCATAGGGTGCTTTACAATTCTGGAAAATTAAAAATTTTACTGACAGCGTCATATGACGGGGTATATGCTAGTAATTATATATTATTATTATTAGATATATTATCAATAATTATATTTATAAATAACAAGAAATTTTAAAATTTATTATTAAAAAATTATATTATTTTAGTTATATTAATATATTATTTTGATAAATAATAATAGATAATAATAATAAATAATTATAAATAATAAATATTTTTAAATTTACTATATTATACAGTTATATTAATATTATTTATTATTATTATTATTATTAGATATATTATTAATAATTATATTATTTTAGTTATATATTAATATATTATTATAAAAAATAATAATAGATAATAATAATAAATAATTATAAATAATAAATGTTTTTTAATTTATTATTAAAAATTATATTATTTTAGTTATATTAATATATTATTATTATTATTAGATATATTATTAATAATTCTATTATTTTAGTTATATATTAATATATTATTTTGATAAATAATAATAGATAATAATAATAAATAATTATAAATAATAAATATTTTTAAATTTACTATTAATAATTATACAGTTATATTAATATATTATTATAATAAATAATAATAGATAATAATAATAGATAATATTATAATTATATATAATATATAAATAAATAATTATAAATAATAAATATTTTTTTTAGTATTAATAATTATACAGTTATATTAATATATTATTATTATTATTATTAGATATATTATTAATAATTATATTATTTTAGTTATATATTAATGTATTATTTTAATACATAATAATAGATAATAATAATAAATAATTATAAATAATAAATACTTTTAAAATTTACAATTAATAATTATACAGTTATATTAATATATTATTATTATTATTATTATTATTATTATTATTATTATTATTATATATATTATTAATAAATATATTATTTTAGTTATATATTAATATATTATTATAAAAAATAATAATAGATAATAATAATGAAAAATTATAAATTATAAATGTTTTTTAATTTACTATTAATAATTATACAGTTGTATTAATATATTATTATAATAATTATTATTAGATATATTATTAATAATTATATTATTTTAGTTATATATTAATATATTATTATAATAAATAATAATCGATAATAATAATAAATAATTATAAATAATAAATATTTTTAAATTTACTATTAGTAATTATACAGTTATATTAATAAATTATTATTATAATTAATAATAGATAATAATAATAGATAATATTATAATTATTTATAATAATATATAATAAATAATTATAAATAATAAATATTTTTAAATTTAGTATTAATAATTATACAGTTATATTAATATATTATTATTATTATTATTATTAGATATATTATTAATAATTATATTATTTTAGTTATATATTAATGTATTATTATAATAAATAATAATAGATAATAATAATAAATAATTATAAATAATAAATACTTTTAAAATTTACTATTAATAATTATACAGTTATATTAATATATTATTATTATTATTATTATTATTATTATTATTATTATTATTATTATTATTATTATTATTATTATATATTATTAATAAATATATTATTTTAGTTATATATTAATATATTATTATAATAAATAATAATAGATAATAATAATAAATAATTATAAATAATAAATTTTTTTTAATTTACTATTAATAATTATACAGTTGTATTAATATATTATTATAATAATTATTATTAGATATATTATTAATAATTATATTATTTTAGTTATATATTAATATATTATTATAATAAATAATAATAGATAATAATAATAAATAATTATAAATAATAAGTATTTTTAAATTTACTATTAATAATTATACAGTTATATTAATATATTATTATAATAAATAATAATAGATAATAATAATAGATAATATTATAATTATTTATAATAATATATAATAAATAATTATAAATAATAAATATTTTTAAATTTAGTATTAATAATTATACAGTTATATTAATATATTATTATTATTATTATTAGATATATTAATAATTATATTATTTTAGTTATATATTAATGTATTATTATAATAAATAATAATAGATAATAATAATAAATAATTATAAATAATAAATACTTTTAAAATTTACTATTAATAATTATACAGTTATATTAATACATTATTATTATTATTAGATACATTATTAATAATTATATTATTTTAGTTACATATCAATATATTATTTTGATAAATAATAATAGATAATAATAAATAATTATAAATAATAAATATTTTTAAATTTAGTATTAATAATTATACAGTTATATTAATATTATTATTATTATTATTATATATATATTATTAATAATTATATTATTTTAGTTATATACTAATATATTATTATAATTGATAATAATAGATAATAGTAAATAATTATAAATAATAAATATTTTTAAAATTTACTATTAATGATTATACAGTTATATTAATATATTATTATAGTAAATAATAATAGATAATAAATAATAAATTATATAAATAATAAATATTTTTAAATTTACTATTAATAATTGTACAGTTATATTAATATATTATTATTATTATTATTATTATTAGATATATTATTAATAATTATATTATTTTAGTTATATCTTAATATATTATTATAATAAATAATAATCGATAATAATAATAAATAATTATAAATAATAAATATTTTTTAAATTTACTGTTAATAATTATACTGTTATATTAATATATTATTATAATAAATAATAATCGATAATAATAATAAATAATTATAAATAATAAATGTTTTTTAATTTACTATTAATAATTATACAGTTATATTAATATATTATTATAATAATTATTATTAGATATATTATTAATAATTATATTATTTTAGTTATATATTAATATATTATTATAATAAATAATAATCGATAATAATAATAAATAATTATAAATAATAAATATTTTTAAATTTACTATTAGTAATTATACAGTTATATTAATAAATTATTATTATTATTAGATATATTATTCTAATTATATTATTTTAGTTATATATTAATATATTATTATAATAAATAATAATCGATAATAATAATAATAATTATAAATAATAAATATTTTTAAATTTACTATTAGTAATTATACAGTTATATTAATATATTATTATTATAATTATTATTATAATTATTATTAGAATAAGGCACAAAAAGAACGAATGATGATGAGTGACAAGTAAAAAGATTTATCTTAAGATGAACTACAACTTATAATGTTTTAAAAATAAGATTACAAAAGGATAATTTAGTGAGAGTATTGTAGATGTTAAACCGATAAACTGGTGTAAACTGAGGTAACTGAGGTAACTGATGTTTGATGTATCTGTCAATCAGTAAATGAATGTCCACTAACAGGTCAACTATGAAATATTAAGAAGTTTCCAGAAACATCTCCGTGAACTGCTATGGAAACCTCTGGTACAGGAGTAATCGATTTGGTTAGGTTTGAGGCACATCGTTTTACTATTTTGCAATACGAGGGCTTATATTAAGATGAGGCCGACAGAGCGTCTAGGCCAGCCACACGTATAAGTGGAGTATTCGTAAGAAAATACAAAATTAAAGAAAAAAAACTAATCCCTCCTGATGAATTGTGTTTATTTTGAATATAAATAAAGGTGTCAATAGGAAGTAAAAATGCTATCTAGGCCATTATGCCAATGGAACCACACTTGATCGAAGATATGCCAAACAGGGCATCTTGGTGTAAAAAAGAAATGGTGTAAAAGCAGGTGAGAAGAAATTAACCCCTTCCAGTTTCATTTTATTTCGGGATTATGGGTCAAAAAATGGTCAATTTTTTATACTTATTTTCATAGATACATAGCTTTTTTGAACATAATAGCATCATTCGCATACAAAATTTCCTAAAAATTAATGTAAAAAAATCAATTTAAATAAATGAATAATTTAGCTCTATAGTTGGCTTTCAGAAATCGATTTTTGGAGTCAATTCACACTAACTAAAAATATTAAGCTTAGAATACCTAACTTTTATCTTGAATTAAATTTTATTTATATCCTTTGTATTTACATAAATGATCATGAAATTATTAATCAAAATTTGATCGTGTATTATACAATCGGAAACGCGGTACTGCACAGAGTCCAACATCGTAATCTGGACAGTAGAACCTTGCTTTCTTTCTTTGAGTAACAAATAATATAGCAGCCAGAAAAGTAAACAAAAGCATTCGAAACTATAAAAAACACATGTGAGATAATTTGGGAAAGACTGATTGCACAGTGTAAAATTTCCCAGAGCCCGAGCTACACTCGGGATGAGCCAGGATAGTACATTTCGCCTGCCCGAGTTGAGCTCGGGAATAACCGGGAAGAGGTTAAGCTCCAGACTCCTTCTTCTTCCTTGCTCTTTCTCCGAGGGGCTTGCAGATATCTCGAAAAAGTTCGTTGGGCAACGTTTCCTTGGCCGAAAAGGGTTACTGCACGGTTAGCAACCCCTCTCGACCAATGGGGTCGAAGGAGGGTCACTCACTTCACTTTCGTATCTAGGTCAGTTTCGTGCTGGCGTTGTTTAACTGTAATTTTTTGTTAGAGGGCTAATAAGACCGGGACCTACTACTTAAACACGATTCCGAATGGTTACGAACATCTATGACCACAGCAGGATTTGAACCCATAACTTCCGCAACAAAGTACAGCTTCACACCAATTCAGCCATTGCTTTGCATAGGACGTAAGCGAGAGTGGGTAGTTATCGCGACATTCGAAATAAGCTCAATAAGAAATAAATGTAGTCATATTTTTGATATGAATTATAAATGTACAGTATTAAATAACTTTTATAAAACTTTCTCTTTAAAAGAAACATTTTTATATGAGGCACTCTAATAAGTCTAGCGGACGGGCACTAACCAATTCTTTGCTATTACAATACTTTCTCTGTATTATACTTCATACACCAGACAGGAAAAAAAAAATTCACAAGTTCTTTAACCCTGGAGTGGGCAAAAATTCATATCGATATTTGAGCCGCGTCTGCAATGTTTTAAACTATAAATAACCAGTCGCCACTTCCCCGTCTGAGGTATTGCAGTTATTTCGATTTCATGTGACAAATGACTTCAACATTTCTCACAAACGAAATTCTAGTCAAATATTTAACGATGGTCTCACGAGAAAAGGATATTTAGTTAAGTTGATGTTTTTTGTCCGCAGTGCTTCTTCTTGGAAAGAAATTTCAAATCTTAAATCGTGCTTCTTTATGACAGATGTCTGGAGTAAAGTTTCATGTGTTGGGAAGATGGTTATCCTTCAGATATGACTGAATAGGATTATAAGGTTGGTTGGGTGGACCGCTTCAGTTTCCTGTTTTGCTACACTAGAGCTAATAAGATTGGGACTTACTTCTCAAAGCTGAGCAATAATTCTGAAAGGTTACTGACACCCATGCCCGTAAGGATATTCAAACCCACGAACTCCGGTACTGAAGAGCAGCGCCTTACCCATTCGGCCCTTGTTCCACAAATAAATAAAATATCAGCTTTCTGAGTGTTGTAATGTACTTACAACACATACGCCAGTGTTCGTTCTCACGGTAAAATACACGTTATAGAATTAAAGATAAATGCCTTATATTTAAACTAAAACATTTACATTATTTAAAGATTAATACAGGACTTTATTAATATATGACATGAAATTCATTATTTTGTTTTGATATTCATCAATATTTTTGAAATGATATTCCTTAATCAAAGTGTTATGAGACCTAGGCAACAATCATGAATATTAATTCGGTTTACCTCCAGGCATTCACAGGGAAACAAGGTTGGGGCTCTAGGCAGGCTGCACGTCGGTGCTGGCGTAGAGGTCGTTCCTTTGCTAGACTTCGGTATTGGTGTAACGGTCGTCACTTTTTCAGATGCGGGATAGAGCAAATATTGCTAGCCCTAGCTCTCTGGCTTGCTCACGGGATCTGTATGCATCCCTTCCCTCTGGCTTATGACCTCAACCTCCTTTTCGAACTTTTTCCCATAACTTTGCATCACTGTTCAACGCCTCTTTTCCTCTCTTTTCCAATCACATGTTAGTGAAATTTTCCCATATCTGCACCCTCTTCGGGTGTGCAGGTGGGCTCATTAAAATAGCCCTTTGGTGAAAATTGGCAGTATTGCTTAGTCCCTGCCCTCATATCTCAAGGCTGCATCCCTGCCTGGGTTTGACCGTTACACTTGTGCTACTCCATCAGCTATAACTCCTCCACAGGGGTCTGTAACAGTAAGTTACATTCGGATCACCCCGTGGGTCTTCGGGGACATGCCGGGGTAGGACCGGTTTGAATGCAGAGCGACTTCGGACTTCTCCCAGCCAATAGAGGTGTCCGTTTGGGGAATTTTGACTCCCCACCGCCGTTCTGGAGTGGACACTTTTTTTTTTGTCTCCGCGGACAGTGGAAAATTTTTTGGAGCGGACAAGGTGGTTAGGCAGAAGAAGGAGAAGGTGAACGGCTGGCATTCGTGGCTGGTGGATGACCCCCTTTGAAAGAATAGCCATATTATTTTTTTCAGGATTGACGCCGACTCGAGAGCAGTCTTCGATCTACAAATGATAAGTTGATTCAATTATTTGTATTCCTTAGGCATTTATCTATGTTCATATAAATAATTTTATCAAGAGATATTTTTTCATGTGTTTCTTAATGAGTTTTAATTTCTTTCTCAAACACTAGGCCAACGTAACATTATTCTTTACAGGGTCCCAATTAAAACTCGAAGTCAACAGGTGCGTCTTTATTCTTCTTAGAAATTTAGTCCACAGCTGTGTGTGCACGTGCTGACCATAGTGGGAAAGTACATCAGTAAACTGAGACTAATCATTTTTGAATTTTTCAACACATACATGCATATTGTAAAGATCCGTTACATGACCCGAAAGAAAGAAGGACGGAAGGCGACTTAAAAAAACCTTCAGAGCGGACTCCTATTGATACCGGTAGGTAGAAACGCGAGGTCCGAACAAAGCCGTTGTGTACCGGGTTTCCGTCAACAAAACAGAGGCACTCGCTTAAGTGGAAGTAAATTAAAAACCGTCAGTACGCTGGAAACTGTGTGTCTACGTCTTTATGATGTCTATTAGCCTCAAGAGACTCTAGTAATAATTATAAATCGAGTGACGGCTGGCTTCACTATTCCCCGCATTTAGACACAGTTAATGGTTCTGTTAAGGGATTTAGGATGGTTGGTCGGTTAACTTAAAAAAGAACTTCCGTCACATCTGGAAACGTGTCAGCTGAGCCAGGCGGGTCATTTGCCCGCAAAATTGCGTCACCCTGGATCTGGAAGGTTCCGGAAAGAATCACTTCCGGGACAAACGGGACCCCGATATAAGAAGATTGGCTGAGAGGAGAGGGGTGGGTTTTTTGTGGAGCTGGAGAAGTGTCCACTTGTCTCTCCGAATTGCGGAGCTTGCTTTTCTTCAGAGACTGCCAGCTTCTCTGATTTCTACTAGGAAGTGGACCTTCGACTTCGGGATCACATTCCCGTTATATGTAATAATTTTTTACTTCGTGCTTTGAAGTAGGTCACTGGGAGTGACACTTTTTCTCATTTTGAATTATCTTGCATCGTTTGATTCCCAAATAACTCCAGCGAGATACGTACTCGCTGGAGCATTTCGACCCTCAGTGTAGAAGTCAACTATTCGGATCATCAGACCGGTAGATTATAATGTCAGAGTTCCGTTCCTGCACTAATTAGCGAACTGTTCCTGTGTTTGAGAATTACCAGCTTCACTGTACCCACGTGTTTTATATTTTTAATGCTTATCTTTGCACGATATTTCAGAAGCAATTGACTTTACTGAATCCTGTATATATATGTATATAAGTTATTCCCATGAATAAATCACTTAATCAAGATTAAATAGATGTTCAGCCTGTATCTTTGACTGCCTCGCCTACCCTTACTCCAGTTCGTCACAATATGTACACACAAACGTCAAATCAAACTTGCTCAAAATGCATGCAGTGATGATGAAAAGGAATATTTAAAGTTTCAAAATTAAAGTTTAATAGTACGTACATTGAACGTAATGTTGGAACTTTTCAAAACTGATTCAGGTCGAGAGGAATATGTCCGTCGACTTTTGAACATTGAAATTTTTTCAGGATTAAAATACATTTTTTTACTTTGTATGAGGAAGTAAAAATGTGTGTAAACTAATAAGACAGTCAACAGATTTTTAAGTTGTGTTTACGCACACAACTCAGAATTGTAGTTCTGAGTTCTTGCTTTCATACATGATTATACTTATAACCAAATTTTATCAATCCATTCGTAGTGATCTGTTTTAGAATTATCTTGTTTACAAGCGGACACAGCCATTTACCCACGGTTTATCAATCTATGTTGATTTTGGGAGATAACACGTTCACATATGGGCAACACACACAGCCAAGTTCTTTCCTTTCTTCTTATTTACACCTGAAAAATTTGTGGTATTGCGCGAGACTACTCATTTTATAGCTCCTTCCATACTGTGACGTCCTGAAGTATGGGTAGGCGAGGCCGTCAATGATACAGGCTGGACAACCGTTTACTCTGGATTAAATACTTTATTAGAGTGAATAATTATGTACAACTATGTATATGTTTCAGTAGATTCTAAATCTTCTGAGATCTTGTGCTGAGATAATGTTAACAAAATTACAGTGCTTGGGTATAGTGAAACTAGTCCTTCTCGAACACTGGAACAGTTCGCTAATTAGTGCCGGTACGAAACGCTGACATTATTTCAGGCTGACGTACAGTCGGCTTCCACACTGAGGATCAAATGCTCAGAGTGCGTATCACGCTGTAGTACGTTGATTAAACTAAGGATGCGGTACGATCCGATATGAGAGCAAGGGTCACTCTCAACGACTTACTTCTAAGCACGAATTAGAAAAAATATTAAAGATAACGTGAATGAGATTCCACTGCCGAAAGTCGACTACTTAGCAAAAGCAGAGACGCCGGTGGTCTCTAAAGCAAAGCAAGCCCTGGAAATCGGAGAGACGAGTGGACTCCTCTCGAGCTCCACAAATTAACTCCTCCAAACAATTCTCAAAGAAAAAGCCCCCTTCTTGGCTTACCCAATCTTCTTTTATAGGGGTCCCGGTTGCCCTTAGCGTCATTCTTCCGGAACCTCCCAGAACCAGGGTGACTCCCAGCCTGGATCAGCTGATACGTTTCCAGATGTGGCCAAAAGATTGTCTTTAAGTCAACCGACCAAACGAACTTAAATTCATTTGCGGCACCGGTAACTGGGCCCATAAGTGCACTACAGCGTCGCTCGATTAATAATTATTACCCGAGTCTTTTGGCGGCAGTAGACATAAAGGCGTAGACACACTGGCTCCGGTCTACTGACAGTTCTTAATGTATCGCCGCTTAAGCGACTGCATCGGCATTGGGCTACAAACGGCTTTGTCCGGACCACGAGTGTCTACATACCGCTAACCATAATAGTCCGCTGCGAAAGGTCACCTTACGTTCTTCTTTCGCTCGGGTCATGTAACGAATTGTTACAGTACACAGCTGGTTGTAGGATCATGAATATTGTGTGATTGTGTGTATCACATTCTGTTTTAGGTACTTCTTAAATTTTTTAATATTACTGGTAAAGTTACCTTACCTGTTCTTTGGATCCAAAATGTAGACAGGTGGTTGATATATCGTCTGTAAAGATTTTGTAATACAAAATTAATCTGGTTACACTAATGACAAGAGTCTATTCTAAGTAAACAGTCCTTTTTAAGCCTTCATGACCTTCATGGCGTGGAGGAACAGGATTCTCAGAGCCTACCCTTCCCAATCCTCATATTTCTAACTTTAAGCATAAAAATGACAGGAATAAACAACTAGAAGATAAAAGATAGAGAGGTAAAAAAGTGGATTCGTGAGTTCATTACACAACCCCTTCCCTGTTTTGCCCGTACGCCGTACGGGCACAGCTTTAGGGCCTTTACTGATTTGCCCGTAAGGCGTACGGGCAATCTGATTTCTATTTCGCTTGCCTGTTTCGGCGGTATTTTTTCTAATTTTAGTAAAAATTATTCGCATATATGTCCAGTAAATGATAGTTTGCAGTTTCCTGTATTTTCTACTTTGATTGGTTCAAAAGCGCGGGTTTTTTTTGCATATTTTGTATCAGAAGACGAATTGTTATCTTACAGTGCATAGCTTTCTGGTTATATTTTACTAAGCGCCTGATAATTTTATTGATGTAAGAGTTGAATAATATATTTTTACTTTTAAATAATGGATAATTCAGAGCGTATGGAAGTAATTTCTCGTGATTCGAACTATGACTCGGAATCAGAAACTGAATTATCTGTAAATGATAGTAGCGAAAGTTTACTAGATGACTTGGATAGTTGTGACTCTGATAGTAGTACAGATGGAAACAGTCAAGCAAGACAATATTTTGATATTAATTGTGATAATCCTTCGGATCCGCCTCCTAGATTTGCTTTCACTGGAATTCCAAAAATTAACTTGGATATCGATGAGACTAAAGGTAAACTTCAGTTCTATGATGCTTTCACAGAAAGAAAAAAGGTTGTAATAAATGCTTAAAAATATTAGAAATGTTAATTTTAATAACATACCTTTACTTAAAAATGTAAAATGAACAAAAAATGCAATAAAAAAATGTGACATTTTTTTGACCGAATTCTGGAAAAAAATGAAACTGTCAAAGGGTTAAGAGAAGATCCGCCCAACATAGCGGTTTGGTAATTTCTTATTAAAAAAAAAATAGTGAGAAAACTGCTGTAGAAAAATTTTAGCTACACACTCCTTCTTTCTTGCTCTCTCTCCGAGGTTGCCCACAGATCTCTGTAACAAAAGTTCGTTGGTCAGCGTTGTCTCGGTCGAAGATGGTTATTCCGCGGTTAGCAACTCCTCTTGTCCAATGAGATTGAAGGAGGGTCACTTACATCACTTTCGCCTTTAGGTCAGTCTCTCGTGCTGGCGTTGTGGAAGTGCAACACTTTGTTACAATTTTGATTGTCTTAATTTATTTGCACTTAATTTTAAATTTGTTTCAAGTCATATTATTTCTCATAATTGATAATTTGTGTTCTAAATATTATTGAATTCTAGACTAAAAGGGCTAGACCGAGGAAATCCAGACCCGAGTCTCCGCAAGTTCAATGAAATATGCAAAAGAACATGAAAAGAAAGAAGCAGTTGAAATTAAAATTAATAAGATGAAATAAGTCAAGTACATACTGTCAAAAAGTAAGAGAAATTCTATTATTTGAAAACGCATTTCAAACCCTATCAGACAACTTAAAAATTTTAATGATTTTAACACTAATTAAGGAAAGTCTCCCCTATATAATAATAGTCTAAGTTATCTGTCCGTCTGTTCTCGAATTTATGAAGTGGTTGGATCTGGAATGGATAGAGGTGTCCATATTGGATTCTTGATCAGTTAGGGTTAACAAAATTCAAAGCTAGTAAATTTGATCTTCTCTTAATCTATCGATCTGATTCTAAAATAAATTGGTATAAATATGCTTCATATCAGATCGAAAAATACTGTCCTCAATAAAACGCTCGAAATTCCCCCTTCCCCCCTTATCGAGCATTTAATGCCATTATTTCAAACCCCATTTTAAGAATAGACGATTAAATTTATCAATTTATCACATAAATAGGTAAAAGTATCATTTTTTCCTAGCATTATGACGTCATTACTTTAATCATCTCATTGAATCATTATTTATTTTAAATTGCTTAAATATCGTCTGCATTATTTTTATACGTTTCATCACTGAACTTTGATATCACGTAAATAATTTTCTTTTATATTTGGCTTAAATAATAGATTAGACATATATGTGCTAATTTTAAATTTAAACGTCGGTTATTTTTTGTTGTAAGTTAATTCTCAGCTAAAAAACAAACCATTTTTTTTACCTGTCTCATGGGGTACTTTACAATTCTGGAAAATTAAAAATTTTACTGATCCCATCATATGACAGGCTATATGCTAGTTAAAAATATGCTTCGAAATAATGTTGTCAAACGCAGTTTAGGTTCAAAATATCATTTTAACTTCACATGCCCTACACATCACTCAAGCCTTCCCAGGGTTGGCCTGTATTGTGTTGGTGTTGCAAAATTCCGTCATGCTAGTTCAGACATAGCGAACATACATGGTGTGACGCTGTTGTAACGTACTTACAACCTTAACACCAGTGTTGTTTACAAAGGGGAAACACAGTAAAAATATGATACCATATATTGAGATTAAGACATTTATTCTGTACACTATTTACCACTTTATATCCTTGATTATCATATAGCATAACCAGCAATTATTTATGTCTTATATTCATATTTACACCATAATTATTACAATTCTCTTTAGTTATGCTTTATTCCTTAATCACATTGTTAAATTACTAACAGAGGCCTAAATGACAGTTCTGAATATGTTTTAACTTCAGTACAGGCACAGGGGAGCAGGCAGGGGCTGTCTTCACGCGGTGTGTCGGTCCTTCAGTCGGTACAGAGGATCAGGCAGGGGCTTTCCTCAAGCGGTGTGTCGGTCCGGGCGTTTGGGCGCACGGGACGAGTCGGTGCTGGTAAGCCGGCCTTGGGATTTCGATGTCCAGCTACTCTTGAATCCCGACTTCAACTCCTTTTCTTAACTCTCTTTCCCAACTCCTCACCTCGGTTTTAACGTCCCTTTTTCTTCTCATCCAATCTCTTGTTTGGTGAAATTTTCCCACATCTTTACCCTCTTCGGGAGTGCAGGTGAGCTCATTAAAGTAGTCCCTTTTGTGAAAGCTGACATTATTTTTATCCCCTGCCCCCATAACTCACGGTCACGTCTCTGTGCGAGCTTGACCGTTACGGTGCCATTCTGTGATCTATACCTTCTCTGCAGTGGTCCCTAAACTCGAAGTCAACAATCGAAGTCCTAAATTCTTCTAGGAAATTTCTCCCACAGCTGTGCATGTACGTGCTGACCAACGTCTGAAAGTACCTCGGTACAGATGCCTTCAATGTTTTTGAGTGAAGAAGTAACTTGAAGGTGGATCACAGACTTAACAGAATCGAAAATCACTTTATTTTTCTTCAGTAAATAATTGCTATATAAAAAGGGATTTTAATATCCCAAAACAATTCGAAATGCAAAGAATTGTTGCTTGCAAAACATTTCCACGACGATTACAGTCGTAAAGAAATATTAAATATTCTCACACAATGGGGAAGCTTTTCCAGGATGCAGCGTGAACCCAATTTATCCTTCGTTCGGTGTCCGAGACTCTGTCGTTACTTATATGAGCAGACCTTAAGAATCTCTCGAACGTAATTGCTAAACAGTCGGGTCAAAAGTCGAGGAAGCTTCCACGAGGTCAACGCACCTACGTAAAAAATGTCGAAAAGCCCCGAGTCGTAAAATTCTTGGCTTTTTATACCTGGGGTCAATTACGGTCCCGCTAACCGTTTTCTGGTCAGTTACGATTCCAGTTACCTGAGAACTCCAGCTAAGGTTACAGCTAGTTAATTAGTCGAATTCTCATTCGCTAGCTGTCCCGTTCCGGAATTCTCGCGGCAATGCTCCGGAATCATTACCGTGACCGATCAAGGCGTTATGCCTATTCAAATAAACTGTCAACATCCCAGACACTGCGTCATCGCGCTATTGTAGTATGTCCAGCAGGTAGGACCCAGCTCGGCTGATTTCGGTCGTTAGTGTTCTGAACATAGGGGTCTTCACAATGGACACCTACATATAAAAGTTTATTTTATATAGAGATAGTTTAAAAATTTAACATTTTAAAAATTAAATAGTCTTTAATAGTTAATAGACTTTTCATAAAGAAATATTGCTTTTTTTTAAAGCTATAAAAACAATATGATAAAACATCAATGTTAAAACGCATGAAAATAATGCAGACAATATTTAAATAATTAAAATAAGAAATAATTAAATGAGATATTTAAAAGAATGACATCATAATGCTAGAAAAAAGTTTTTTGTACATATTTATTATGTGATAAACTGATAAATTTAATGACCTGCTCTTAAAATGGTGCTTGAAATAATGACATTAATGCTCAAAAAGGGCGGATTTGGAACGTTTTAAAGGCGACAGTATTTTTCGCTGTGGTATGAAGCATATTTATAACAATTTATTTTAGAATCGGATCAATAGTTTAGGAGAAGACAAACTTTACTCGCTTTGAATTTTGCTAAACCTAATTCATCAAGAATCCAATATGGATGCCTCTATCCATTCCAGGTCCAAACGCTTCATAAATTCGAGGACAGACGGACAGATAACTTAGGTTATTATTATATAGGGGATTTTACATTTGGATCGACACATAATGGTTTTTAGAACAGATTACATAAATTTATTTTTCGACAATAAGTATTATTACGCTAATAAATCCCCATACATATGTAATTAACTAAAACAATTCATTGTAATGGGGCATCATAACCGATGAATTAGCCTAAACTTCAGACAATTAAGCTTTCCCAATTTACCCGACACTCTTTCCATTAAATATTCGCCGTCAAGGATGTGAGACAGCCTTGGACAGAAGTCTTGACACATCTGTAATTGCCGTCACACAACCTGACACATTAGAAAAGCGACTCTCCTTTCTAGAGGCACTCCTAACAGACGCGTAATAATATTTTAATATTGACCGAGAAAGAGCAGAGGGTCTCGTATTTCCTCTCGAACTAGACTTGAAGTACCTGTCAGCGGCTGTTCCATTTAGTTGCATCGGGAGACGGAGTATAAAGCGTCTAAAATGTAGCTTTTGTTCACAGTAGCGATATAGAACTGTCATATTATTTATTTTTGTGATAGTTTTCAAAATTTAAGGAGATTTGGTACCCTTTCGAATTGTTTTTAAATTTAAGGTTATTTTATTAACCTTTTATTGTCTGGAGTGTATCTTTATAAACCGCTTGTGGTGAGGCGATTTAGATCATTACTATAATTGATTATTAATATAATTCATATAATTCATATAATTGATTAATTAACATAATTCATATAAATAAAACAAGAAGTGAAATGCTTGGGATCTAAATCTGACCTCATCGCATATTTTGTAAAGAAGGGAGGACATATAAAAATTAATTGAACGGATTAGTCATGTGAGGGATTTTCGGGTGGGGTTCTGATCCCAGCCCCAGATTAGAATCCCGTCTCCGTTCATGACGCTAAATAAGAATGTACCTTTGGAGTTATTTATGAGTTCTTAAGGGACAGTGCTTAATTTGAAGGGGTAAGGTTTTTCCCATGTTTGCAGTTTTAAGGCGGGGAAAGGGAGACTAATGGATATATACAGCTCTGCTCAATGGACGATGAGAAGTAAGAAAGGGCAGAGATGATTTGGTTTGGAGAGCTACGGTCTGATGTTTTGCAACACGAGGGCTAATGAGAACGGGACCTACTACTTAAAGCCGATTCCGAACGGCTACGAACATCCATGCCATAGTGGGATTCGAACCCAAGAACTCCGGCTCCGAAGGACAGCACCCTAACCAATCGATCATCGTTCGGCTAAAGGGCAGAGATGAAAATAATATAAAAAGAGAATACAGTTGGAGAGAAGATAGTTGGAGTTCGGGAGTTCGGAGAGCAGAATTCGGAGACTAAAGGAAGAGTTGGGTCTAAGAGAGACTCTGAAAAATTAACGAGGACGACATCTTGTAACGACTAGAAGTGTTCCAATACATCAGCCTCACAGAATCCCCAAATTATTTTAGAAGTCCCCAGACCAGTGGTGGGACTGAAGTCAGCATTGACATCCCACCAATTGAGAGTACTACATCCTTTCACCAAGAGTTCCCAACCTGAGTATCTCCCTGGCACATCTCTGCCGATCCCCAAAGGTACTTATTATAAATATATGAATTTGGAATTAGAGAATCCTCTCTCTTCTTTTTTTTACGTAAATGTTACTGTAATATTAATGTTGAATTTTGAATACTGTGGCACCTAGTAGAAAGTTTGGAAAAGCAAATTTTATGAAGTCTGAATCAAATCTTTGTACATAGACATATAAATGGTATAACAATAAATTTTCTTATTTTTATTTTAAACTATCAACGTTGTATGTGTTTATTTTAAGTGTGTAATATTTGATTTTAGTAACTCTTAATTTAGCTTATTAGTTTTTTGAAAATAAGTCTGTAGTCTCTCAGAACCTGTGGTTAAATTTAAAACTTAAATAATCTACTCAACCCAAAACAAATAAATCTAGTCATAGACTAAACAAATAATAACCACTATAAATTGATCACAGGTAGATACCTAAATTTAGTGACAGCTACACAACGCCGCTGAAAAATAGCATGTAGAATTTTTGTTTTCTTAAAACGAGTTTTCCTTTTGAGAGTAGGTAGATGACAATCTTAAAAACAATATACAAAATTTTCAAGCAATTCCTATATTTATAAACTAACATATAGCCCATCATATGACGGGATCAGTAAAATTTTTAATTTTTCAGAATTGTAAAATACCACATGAGGCAGGTAAAAATATGGTTTGTTTTATGGCTGAGAATTATTTTGCAACAAAAAATAATAGATGATTAATTTAAAATTATCACATATGTATCTAATCTGTTATTTAAACCAAATATAAAAGAAAATTATTTACGCAATATCTAAGTTCAGGTTTAGGTTTGGTTTGGAGTGCTACGATCTACTTTTTGCAACACGAGGGCTAATGAGACTGGGACCTACAGATTAAAGCTGAATTCGAACGGCTACGAATATCCATGCCACTGTGGGATTCGAACCCACGAACTCTGGTTCCGAAAGCCAGCACCCTAACCAATCGGCCATCGTTCAGCATCTAAGTTCAGTGATTAAATGTATGAAAATAATGCAGACGATATTTAAATAATTTAAAATAAGAAATGATTAAGTGAGATGGTTAAAAGAAATGACATCATAATGCCAGAAAATAAGTTGTTTTTACCTATTTATTATGTGATAAATTGATAAATTTAATCGTCTGCTCTTAACCGGGGAAAATAGGGCTCGAAATAATGGCGTTAAAAAGGAAGGGGGGATTCTGAACGTTTCAAAGACGACAGTATTTTTTGCTGTGATATGAAGCATATTTGTAATACTAGACTCAAGACTCGAGTTGGTGTTACATGGGCCCCTGTTTTTTTTTCGGCGAAGATGGACGCCCCAAGAGAGGGTGGGCAAGCCCTGTTCCAGGGAGGTTCAACTGGAGGGGGTGAGGAATGCCACCCCCGCCCGCGCCAGGACATTTTTCCCGTGGAGGCGAAAGCTTAACCGAGGGGGGGATTCCTCCCTGGCCCTCGCGGAGGGGAAGGGAGAGCTGCCTGGTCGGATCGACGGAGAACGGACATTCTTGTGAAAGGAGCTGAGACCGAGAGAGGTGTTTTCCGCTCGGCACCATTTGTTTTTTTTCCTCGGTCTTATTTGAGCCCTGTTTTTTGAGTATGATTTGGACTGTATATATGTCTTAACGGAATTTGTAAATAAATGTTTAGTCAAGAGTTTTGTGGCTGCTGTGATTAATTGTCGGCAATATAGGCTTTAATCGAACCCAAGATACCTGCTCCAGTAACCGTAGGCGAGCAGGTATAGAAACTAGACGTGCAGACATCTGAAAGTGCAGCCAGGGACGCTCGAGGCGTAACAATATTCATACTAATTTATTTTAGAATCGAATAGATAGTTTAGGAGAAGATAAACTTTATATAATCTTGTTGTTGTAATGTACATACAACCAATACACCAGTGTTCGTTACAAGGGGGAAACACAGAATGAATATAATACTTTATATAGATTCAGACATTTATTCTATACATTTATTTATAAAAATATCCTTGGTTATAATGATCAATCATTTATATCTTCTATTTACAGAATACTTATCCCACATCACTTTATAAGGAATTATTATTATTAACAGAGGCCTAAGTCAAAGGACTGTAAATATTATTTATAAATTACCTCCATTAAAGTCACAGGGGAGCAGGCAGGGGCTTTCCTCACGGGCATACGGGACGAGTTGGTGATGGTGAGCGGGGCGGTGTCGGTCCGGGCGCACGGGACGAGCTGGTGCTAGTGGATCCTTGTTCCACTTCTCTCGACTGCCCAATTCTTCCAACTCCATGCTCTCACTGGGTTTCCAAAAATCTCATCTCAGGTCCCAACGCCCCCCTTTTTTTCTTCTTATCCAATCCCTTCTCTTTGGGAAAT
>CM063500.1:18910233-18920233 GCA_032207245.1 Pardosa pseudoannulata | reverse complement strand
TGAGAATATCGCTTAATTAGTGGATGTCCATAAATGATGACACACTTTTTGATATTTTGGACACCCTCCTTACATTTGTCACAATGCTTCACACTTCAACGTACTCCTTGTTAATTATAGTTAGCCTCACTTTCAAAATTCTATATAAAAAGAACCACAAAGACCTTAAAGATATTCGATTTTTATAAAATATTTTTTAATTAGCGTTTTACAGAATTTTTTTCAATTTAAATAGAAATACACACACCCACATATACATACATACATACATACATACACACACACACACACTCACATATATAATATATATATATATATATATATATATATATATATATATATATATATATATATATATATATATATATATATATATATATATATTGTTTAATTAACTCATTTAATTTGCTTGATATATTTTTCTACTGCAGGAACTTATTGAAATGAGAACATCGCTTGATTAGTGGATGTCCATAAATGATGTCACACTGGTATTTATAGTTAGCCTCACTTTTAAAATGCTATATAAAAAGAATCACTGGTCAGAATGAATTCAAATTTGAACTGAATATATTGGAAGTAGTATATAGTCCGTCATATGCGGGATCAGTAAAATTTTTAATTTTCCAGAGTAGTAAAGTACCTTATGAGGAAAGTAAATAGTTTGTTTATTTGCTGAGAATTACCTGGTACGCTCTCAATTATTTGTTTTAATTTTTCAGAATTGTAAAGTACCCTATAAGGCAGATAAAAAAATGGTTTGTTTTTTGGCTGAGAATTATCTGGTACACCCTCAATAATTTGTTTTAATTTTCCTTAACTTGTAAAGTTTCCTATGAGGTAGGTAAAAAATATTTTGTTTTTTTGGTTGATAATTATCTGATACACCCTCAATAATTTGTTTTAATTTACCATAACTGTAAAGTACCCTATCAGGTAGGTAAAAAAATAGTTTGTTTTTTGGCTGAGAATTATCTGGTACACCCTCAATAATTTGTTTTAATTTTCCAGAAATGTAAAGTACCTTATAAGGCAGATTAAAAAAAATGGTTTGTTTTTCGGCTCAGAATTATCTGGTACACGGTCAATAATTTGTTTATATTCAAACTCCTCTAAAGTCTCCCGATACTGTGAATGCAGGCTAGAATCACGTTGAATTCATTTAGAAAGATAATTCACAGTTTTCTTAGCTACTTCAAAATTATCGTTAAGTTCTTCCCAACTTTTGAGAAAGTAATTAATGGAAGTAAAAAAATGAAGCTATCATTTCAGCCACATCCTGGAGGTAACAAGAATTTGTTGTTAATACCGGTGATAAAATTTCCATTGCGACCAAAAATAATCAATGATTAAATTTAAAATTATCACATGCACCTCTTATATTATTTAATCCAAATATAAAAGAAAATCATTTACGTAATATCTCGTAAGTTCAGTGATAAAATGTATGAAAATAATGCACATGCATATTTAAATAATTTAAAATACAAAATGATTAAATGAGATGGTAAAAGAAGTAACGTCATAATGATAGAAAAAAAAATGTTATTTCAATCTATATATTAGTGATAAATTAATAAATTTAATCTCTTTCTCTTAACCGTGGAAAATAGGGCTTGAAATAATGGCATTAAATGCTCGAAAAAGAGGGGGAGGGGTGGATTTCGAAAGTTTTAAAGGCAATAGTATTTTCCACTGTGATATGAAGCATATTTATAACAATTTATTTTAGAATCGGATCGATAGTTTAGGATAACTTTACTAGCTTAGAATTTTTCTAACCCTAACTCACGAAGACTCGAATATGGATGCCTCTGTCTCTTCCAGGTAAAAGATAATATTAAGAATTACACACTCGACATAGGCATAAAAAAAATTGCTAGTACCAGTTAACCAGGTCTTATTAAGTTACAGTTCTCCAGGAGTGTTGTGTACACGTAAAACATGTCTAACTGGAGTGAGAAGTCACAACTCCACTCAGGTATCAAGGACATAATTTCAATCCATTTATAATTTATATTATATCGATCTTCAATTAATATAATGTACTGTGCTTATTTATAAGATATTTTTATCTATATAATATCCTATGACTATGTACTGAAGTATTGCGAGTAATAGCATGGATGATTGTGATATTTCTTGTAATATATATATATATATATATATATATATATATATATATATATATATATATATATATATATATATATGATAGATAAATGGCTAAATATACAGACCCAAACCCATATATATATATATATATGTATATATATATATATATATATATATATATATATATATATATATATATATATATATATATATATATATATATATATATATATATATATATATATATATATATATATATATATATATATATATGATAGATAGATAGCTAAATATACAGACCCCAAACCCATATATATATATAAATGAATATAAATGTATAAACAAATAATTATCAATTAATTTTACAGATTAATATGCATAAGTTAGAGTCGAAATGACATCAGTGGGTGTTTCAGTATTAAGCACTCCCTTAAAAATCCCGAGAGAAGAAAACCCAAACACAAACTTTTGACGACTAAATGCGGAATTGGCGAGCGATTTTAAAAGTGGGTCAGACGGGCAGAACACAATTACACAGGCTTCTCAAATACTAAAACATAACCTCATTTCGACCGATTTCCCTCCATGTAAACAGTATTGGAAGAAGATAAAAGAGACCAATTTTTATTCTATTTACTTTTACTCACAAGAAAAGAAAGAAATAAAAACATACTTTTGAAGTAAGCCTAGGGATGAGCTAAAGAAAATTGTTTAAAATCTTTTTGTGGTCTAAAACCTCGCCAAGCGGTTGTGCAGTGTCTTTCAAATTCTTTTTGTTCGAAGCCCGGAATAAATCAATTTCCCCAAAATGCTCCGTTTTTGCTTCCGCCGGAAAGTTCTTTAAGTTATCCGCTTTCTAAGGTGGTAAAATTAAAGTTTAAAGTGCATAATGTGTTGTTATAAATTGTCAAGTTTTAATTTAAAATGCATAGTTCTTTCTTATGAGGTGGTAAAATTAAAGTTTAAAGTGTATTGTGTGTTGTTATAAGGGGATGAAATTAAAGTTTAAAATGCATAGTTTAGTGTTATAACGTGATAAAATGAATGTTCATTGTTATAGTATGGTAAAATTAAAGTTTAATATGCATAGTATGATGTTATAAGGTGGTATAACATCATGTTAATGATGGTATTCATGGCAACTGAAGTAGATGGTAAGTAATTTTAAATGCATAGTATGGTGTTATAAGGTGGTACAATTAAAGTTTAAATGCATAGTATGATGTCTTAAGGTGGTACAATTAAAGTTTAAATGCATAGTTCATTGCTGTAAGATGGTAAAAGTGAAAGTTTAAAATGCATAGTTTGTGGTTATAAAGTGGTAAAACTGTAAACGTAAAAGTTTAAAGTGGTAAAACTTAAAGTTTAAAATGCGTAGCTGTAATGAAGATTTTTCATGTCCCTTCATTACATATTTCCCTCGTGGGGTAGATATATTTTAAACTACATTTTGCGCCTTTTTTTTCGCATATGGCCCCTTGCAGATGCAGTTTTAGTTTTTCTCACGAGTGCAGCCTGTCTTTTTTCAAACAGAGCCGCCCCCGATCTGGGATTAAGTTTCGGACCGAGCGTCCAATTCTGGCCACCTGCATCCGCCGACCTCAAGCCTTTCGTCCATAATTTTGCGCCCATCAGATCATATTCTGACAGTTGTGCAGACGTTACTTTCGGATTGCGATAAGAAGCCGCGCCTTTGAAGGGTACCGCGTTGTGGTGTGTTGCCAAGCTCCGCTCCGCATCGTTGTTGGCGAATTTTCATCACCGGAGTTGTGCCTCACTGCGATTGGGTTTTTGATCTCCGCGCGCTTTCTCTCGACGTTTCATTGGTCAGAGCCGCGATAGCTTGTCGCTCTCCCTCCGAGCGTGGGGTTTTCTTGGCGCCTGGCAACCCTCTTGCTGACTTGTTTCGGCGCTTTTGGCGTGAGCGCAGCCTAGAAGTTCTGATAATTTTTGAGAGACGGGGTAACACAAAGAGATGAAATTTTAACACCCTTTCTGACGCGTTTTTGATCGGAAAAATGTTTCCGTTGGAGCCACCTCGATCTTTGGCTAACCTAAGCATTCTGCCTTAGTTTTATTTTTCTGCGACTTGCCTGAAGTTATTTTTCCATCTGCACATTAATCGCCGTAATGTTTTAAAGTTTAAACAACGCATCTACTAACCCACTACTGGATCATGGCAGAAGTGAACGATGTTTTTTGTAGAATATAAAGTGAAAAAATTGTTTGATCGAATTCCAAAAATAAAGAATGTCTCTCCATCAACTCAGCATCTGATTTTTTACCTGAGGTGACTCAAAGTAAAACCTACGACTCTTCATCAATCATCCTACATACAGCATCCTTCCTCTATATGGAGCTCAATACCACTTCACTATAGTAGCGTGTTTTCATAATGTGGTAAAATGAAAGTTTAAAATGCATGATTCATTGTTGTAGGATGGTAAAATTAAAGTTTAATATGCATAGTATGATTTTATAAGGTGGTGTAACATCATGTTAATGATGGTATTCATGATAAGTTAAGTAGATGGTAAGTAAGTTTAAATGCGTAGTATAATGTTGTAAAGTGGTACAATTAGTTCATTGTTATAAGATGTTAAAAATTAAAGTTTAAAATGCTTTGTTTGGGGTTATAAGGTGGTAAAACTATAGTTTTAAATACGTAGGGTGTTGTTATAATGTGGTAAAAGGAAGCTTTAAAATTCATGTTTCGTTGTTATAGGATTGTAAAATTAAAGTTTAATATGCATAGTTTGATGCTATAAGTTGGTACAGTTAAAGTTTAAATACATAGTATGATGTTATAAGGTGCTACAATTAAAGTTTAAATGCATATATCATTGCTATAAAATGGTAAAAATGAAAGTTTAATATGCATATTTTGTTGTTATAAGGAGATGAAATTAAATATTTAAATGCATAGTTTGTTGTTATAATGTGATAAAATGAGTTTAAATTCCTTAGTTCTCTGCAATAAGGAGGTAAAATGGAAGTTTAAAGTATATTGTTTGTTGTTATAACGGGATAAAATGAAAGTTTAAAATGCACAGTTCTTTGTTATATGGAGCTAAAATAAAGTTTAAATACATAGTATGATGTTATAAAGTGGTACAATTAAAGTTTAAATTGATAGTTCATTGTTATAAGATTGTAAAAATAGAAGTTTAAAATGCATAGTTTGATATTTATAATGATAAAAATTTATGGTAGGCTTAAAATAAGCTTTAAATAAAGTGGTAAGCTTAAAATGCATATTTTGTATCGTTAATGATTGCAAATGCATTGTTAATGATTTCAACCTATGTAATGAGATTTATATGATGTGTTACGAGAAAGGTTCTCAATGAATACCAGTATCAGAAAGGATTACAAAATTTTCCCATTTCTCATTTTATTCCTAAAAGAAAATCAAAGGATATCCTTTTAGGGCAAAATAAGAAATACAAACTGGATGGCGTGCTTGGAATATGACGTACTCCTTCTGTTCGTTTCTTAATTTAAATTGCATCAACTATTGAAGCATTTATTAATTGATTTAATTCCTCTGTCATTCTTATCTACACTAAGGATTTTTCTCTCAAAAAATAAATGTAGGTTTCATTTTATACGTGCGAGGACAAAATACAAGTAGTTAGTAGTTGAAAAATTTACTAAAACAAAGCTGTATGTTTAGTTTTAAACAAGCGAAGAGAAAATACAAATAACTAGTTTGAAAGCTTGAAAAAACTAGGTAAAATAATAGTTAAACTATTTGAATGTTTCACCATCACTCTTATCTACTCCAAGATCATTTATTTTTTTTTTAAATTAAGGGAAAGATCATGCTGTACGTTTCGTTTTATGCATGCAAGGAGAAAAGCACAAATAGCTAGTTGAAAAGCTTGATAAAATCAGTTAAGATATTTGTTAAACTATTTTAATTTATTATCTTCTATCACTCTTATTTACCCCAAGAACATTTTTCCTGAAAAATTTAAATGCAAGATTCTTCTGCACGTTTCACTTTATCCATAAGAGAATAAAAATGCAAATATCTAGAGGAATAGTTTGCTAAAACCATCTAAAATATCGGTTAAATTATTTGAATTTATTCTTCTCTATCATTTTTACCTACCCCAAGAACATTTTTTTCTGAAAAATTAAAGGTAACATTGTGTTGTATATTTTGTCTTACGCTGCGAGGAGAAAAAATAAAAATAACTAGTCGAGAAGTTTGCTGAAACTAGCTAAAATGTTGGTCAAATTAAAAAAAAAAAAAAAAAAAAAAAAAAAAGAAAGTGAGATTAATTTTTACCTGCATTTTACTATTTCTTGATTTAATATTGCCTTCTTCTATTGTTTCTTTAATTTACTGATTTTATTCTCTATCATTCTTACCTACCCCAAAAACAGCTTTTTAATGAAAAAAATGAGATACTGCTATACGTTTAGTTTTATACAGGGGAAATATACAAGCTAGTTAAAAAGTTTGCTAAAACTAGCTGAAGTATTGGTTAAAATGCTAAAAGAAGACTTGAATTAAGTGAATAGAGATTATGTGCATTTTTATTTTTCGATCAATTACGAACATACTTGGCAGCAGGGGATCCGGGGAAGCATGTGTAAATTAAGGAAGTCTACGTATGTCACATTGTCTGTTAAAATTGATGTTCTACCCGCATATTATCTTTTTTATTTTATTCTTTTTTTGTAAGTTGCGAGTGGCAACGAAGGATATTTTTTAGTAAAAACATGGTTGTTCTTTCGTATGCAAGAAAAAATGGCTCTTGAGTTGCTTTTGTGTTTTGATATATTAATATTATATACGCCATAAATTCTTCTATGTGACATTTTCTGTGTTTTAAAGATCTCGCATACGTAAATATAATAAAAGGTGTTTTATATTAAAAGTGCGTTGTTTTTGAGCAATTAATTAACGCCATTGAGAACCTACTTCTGAACTACTTTAGTATGATACTTCTAATTTCGATACCCAAACGGGATAACGTACGCTAGTAATATTACCCGTTGTTGTCTTCGCAATTTAGAAGCAGGGATCAAGTAGAAGACCAACACGTATGTCCTGCCATCCCCAAAAGTATCGTTTGAGAACACTGCATATTTTACATGCTCCAGCTGCCAAAAAGAAACACGATAAATTTGTGGTCTGCTCGGGCTTTGAACCTAGAACCAGGGCCTAAAATTATTGGGCTCAGGGCCTAGGCCCAGTCTTCCAGTGCTTTAATCAGGCACTGCCTACAACCCCGGTTATAAGATTGACGTCTTTGCCGACTGATCTACTTTGTCTTGCGAAGTCATCAATTATTTACACCTAGTCCAAAGGCTGGGCGTTAAGTGGCTAATAGATTGTTGTGATAACTGTGAAATAATAACTGGTCAACAGACCGTAATAGAACATCAAATTAATTTTTATAAATATTACACTAAAACTAGTTTCACATAACTTGGTGTGGCAGAAAAACAGGGAGTAAATTAAATCAACAAATAATTTTAGAGTTTATTGTTACACGAGCTCTTTTCAAGGCAAAGTTGGGTCCAGGGCCTGATAGTCTTTCGCCCCCCCTTATCCTCCTTTCAAGGCAAAATAATAAGTTTATAAAAGATGATACAAACGAATATTTTTGGAGTTAAGTTTATATTAATATTTTTTATGTTTACATACCTTTGTAGTACAGTCGAATGCCAAAAATCTGTATATCCTCAAGGATGTAAACTGTAACACTTGCAATTAAGTTTTTATTTAAAAAGTAAAATAAAATAGCATAGGTAAGATTAACAAATAATAGCTATTCGTAGATTTTAAGACAAAAGTAATAAGAGAAAAAAATAAAGAAATAATAAAATTCTTAAGTAAATAACAATTGTATCTAAATTTCAGAAAAATAATAAAAAGTGCTAATATTTCAATGGAAAAAGCCCGGTTTAAACCCGGGAAAAAACCGGGTTTTTTTGGGAAGGGAATTTCGAAGTATTTTGTTTATTTTTATCTTAATCGCACAAGACAATTTTTACATTTCATAAATGATTTGATATTAATAGTTAACTGTAATGAATAAACGTGTAAGGTAGCCAAACAGCCAAAATATTGAATAATTTTGATTAACTAACTATATTTGGCAAGGTATTATGTTTAGCATGGAAGTATGAGTATATTTTTCTTTGAGAAATATCCAATATTTTTATTATTACAAAAATATTAGACAATAATCTGTAGTGTCACAAAACCTTTAAATCATTAATTTTCTTGGATAACATCTCTCTCTCTCTCTCTCTCTCTTTATATATATATATATATATATATATATATATATATATATATATATATATATATATATATATATATATATATATATATATATATATATATATATATATATATATATATATATACATATACATATATATATATACATATATATATATACATATATATATATATATAATATATATATATACATATATATATATATATATATATATATATATATATGTATATATATATATATATATATATATATATATATATATTATGTATATATATATATACATATATATATATATTATATATATATATGTATATATATATATATATAATATATATATATATATATATATATATATATATATATATATAATATATATATATATATATATATATATATATATGTATGTATATATAAAATATGTGTGTATGTAGAAATTGCACACAAAATGCAACATTGTCATTTGATTACACCTTTAAATGATATATACATAACAGGAAATAATAAACTGTTTTTTATTTTAAATTTAATGATTTATTTTTATATTATAAAAGGAGGGGAAAATGTTTAACATAAAGGAATTTACATAATAAATAATAATAAAAAAATGTATATAATTCTTATATTAGCAATTAAAATTGAAGCAACCAGTTATGTGTTTGATAAGACTAACAGGGTAATTAATTACATAAGTACTACTATATAATTATTTAAATGCTCATTGCTATTATTTCTTATATATATATATATATATATATATATATATATATATATATATATATATATATATTGCCAAAAGTAAAAAAAGTCTCTTAGAAATAATATGCTAGTATATAGCCACAGTTGAAAAAATAAATGTAAAAATTGTTAAAATGATTTCTTTCAAAAGTTCCCCAAATTCCCTGATTTATTCCCCAAAATTCCCGGGTTTATTCCCACCTCTTCAAAATTCCGGGTTTTTTATATTTCTATTTACACCTAGGTCAAAGGCTGGGCGTTAAGTGGCGGATAGATTTTTGTGTTAACTGTGAAATAATAATTGGCCAACAGATCTTAATCGAAGACCAAAATAATTTTTATAAATATTACATCAAAACTAGTTTCACATAACTAGGTGTGGCAAAAAAGAAGGGAGTAAATTACATTAACAAATAATTTTAGAGTTTATTGTTACACGAGCTCTTTTTATATGTATAAGATTGATGTCTTTGCCGACTGATCTACTTCGTGTTGAGACGTCATCAATTAGTTACACCTAGGCCAAAGGCTGGGCGTTAAGTGGCTAAAAGATTGTTGTGTTAACTATGGAATAATAACTGGTCAACAGATCGTAATCGAACAAAAAAGTAATTTTTTATAAATATTACATCAAAACTAGTTTCCCATAACTAGATGTGGCAGAAAAAAGGGAGTAAATTAAATTAATAAATAATGTTAGAGTTTATTGTTACACGAGCTCTTTTTATATAAGATTGACGTCTTTGCCAACTGATCTACTTCGTCTTGACACGTCATCAATTACTTACACCTAGGCCAAAGTCTAGGAGTTAAGTGGCTAATAGATTGAATTATTAAATGTGAAATAATAACTGGTTAACAGACCGTAATCGAACACCATA
>CM063500.1:18897733-18902733 GCA_032207245.1 Pardosa pseudoannulata | reverse complement strand
GATTGAGAACATGGAGCACATTGTGACCACGAACATATTTTACTTGCCTCAGTCAACTTTAGCGAACACGGCTCGGGGTCCAAATCCGCAACCTCTCAATTACGAGATCGTTGCATTTGCCGACTGAGCTACCGCGGCTTTGCCATAGACTATTTGTTTTTGAGCAAAATGTGCTGTTGTTTTGTCTTTCGAGAGTTTAACTTTCATATTTTTCGTTAATCACAGTATTTGCAAAGACGTAACTTCCAGCCTTGATATCTTCACAACACGCTCTTTAGGTAAAAATGTCAACTTTCTTCATGGATGGGAGATAAAGGGCTACCCCACAGTATAACTCCCTTGATCGTACCGGACTCGTTTTTCAGTTTTAACTGCACGCACATTATGCAGCAAAAATTGCAGCTCAACTTCCTCGTTGGCAAAACATTTGAATTTCCTACGGATTGTTCTTGCTATTGGGGTTTTAATGTTGTCAATTATCTGAAAATGGTAACAAGCTGTTCTGCGTATGGCTGTACTATAGCGAATGCATCTTTAGATTTTGTGTTCGGACCTTTAAATTTATCCAAATAAGTCTCAATATGAGTCATAGTGACTGATGGCCACAGTGTCATATCTGTTTTCCAATCCGTAATAATATACGGATCGTCAATGATAACTAAACTGTTATTCGGCTTAACGAACCTTAATTTGAATAAATAGTTCTTCTTGACTGATGAACAGAAATTTTCCGCATAAGGGGATAAATAAAATTTAGTTTAATTGTATACGTGATCCCTATCGAAGTTCATAAGATGCAATGAAAACAAGCAATGTGTTGCCAAAGAAAAGTTGAGTTGTAGTCAGCACTAGTATTTGTTTACAAACATGCACTTTATCTATACTTACTTTTATAATATATGTTGATTAAGACGTCCTAGTTTGACGACAGTTTGTTATATGTGTGTATAATAGGGATGCAAAAGTTATCAATTTGGTCGGATAACGAATACCGGATATCTGGCCGGATGTCAGTATGTTTCACACTTTTTCTTTTTAAATTTATTTTTAATAAATTAGTTTTATGTACTTTATTTTTGCAACCAAATTGTAGTATTTTTCTCATCTTTTATATTTTTTAATTAGTCAACTATTTGTACTATGATTGCCAGATATCTGGTATCCGTTATCCGGCCGGATGTCAGTATGTTTCACACTTTTTCTTTTTAAGTTTATTTTAAATAAATTAGTTTGTTAATTTATTTTTGTAACTAAATTGTAGTATTTTTCTCATCTTTTATATTTTTTATTAGTCACCTATTTGTAGTATGATTGCCAGATATCTGGTATCCGTTATGCGGCCGGATGTCAGTATGTTTCACACTTTTTCTTTTTAAGTTTATTTTAAATAAATCAGTTTTATGTACTTTATTTTTGTAACCAAATTGTAGTATTTTTCTCATTTTTTATATTTTTTAATTAGTCAACTATTTGTACTATGGTCGCCAGATATCTGGTATCCGTTATGCGGCCGGATGTCAGTATGTTTCACACTTTTACTTTTTAAGTTTATTTTAAATAAATCAGTTTTATGTACTTTATTTTTGCAACCAAATTGTAGTATTTTTTCTCATCTTTTATATTTTTTTAATTAGTCAACTATTTATACTATAATTTATTTTAAATTTTTTCTTTATTTTAAGTTTCAGTACTTAATATTTCAATTCAACATTATTTAATTAAGAAAGTAAAATCTGAGTAAAAGCATTTTTAATAGTCTTTTACCTTCCTTCTTTAATGGTTCTGATGTTTGTGTATGAAAAATTTCAAGAACATATTCCCTCTTTTTTTCTTTAGTCAATTGTCTTTATTTCTCTATCCTCCAAAAAGTAAGTTTTGTGTTTTGTGTTCAGATGCAAGAAAACAAGTTTGCAGTTGAGACTGAAAAAACAATGATTCATGATTTTTTGTAATGAAATGTATAAACCTAATTTTTTACCATAAAGCTTTTTTTTTACATAATGCTCCAAAATACTTATACACTTTGTTTCATATAGTATATAATTTAACATTTTGTACCGGGTGATCAAAAGTCCGTATAAACTTTAAAAATTCATAATAACCGGAAAAATAACCAGAATAAAAAACGGTTTGCAGTGTTAGTATATCTAGGGCATGGGATTTTTTTAAACAGAAAAAACAGTAACTAAAAACAGCCGACAGATGGCGCTACTTCGGTGGAAATATGCAAATGAGATTGTTATAACAACTTGCTCTCCTATAAATACACAATCAGTTCACAGCTGTAAACCATGTATGCGAACAAGGATGCTAAGTGCGAAGGATAAAGCTTTGTTGGTGAAGTTGTTTTACGTCAGCCAGGAATCAGCGACCGCTGCCTTGCGTAAGTTCCCAATTCAGAAGAATGTTAGGAGTGGAAAAGGCCTTTAACAGTGACAGGCCTCATAAAGCTTGTTCAGCAATTTAAGGAAACTGGAATGTTGGAGGATCGTGTTAGAACCGGACGACCATGTTTAAATGAGGCACGTTCGCCGCGTTTTACAGCCGAAATTGAAGCATTAGCGTCGGAATCAGCTGCAGGAACGAGCAGTGCTCGTGACGCTGCTAGACGTTTGGTCTTACCACCATCCTCGGTACTCAATATTCTTCATGGAATCCTTGATCTGTATCCATTCAGACTGAAGTCGTGCCATCAACTTTTACCAGAGGATACCGTACAGAGGAAAGCATTTGCGAGGTGGGCTTTCTCCAAAATCGAACAGGCCTCATAAAGCTTGTTCAGCGGTTTGAGGAAACTGAATCATTAGTAGACGTTTCAGGTTCCCATGGCCTCTTCGGTCTCCAGATTTAATCCCGGCAGACTCTTGGTTGTGGGGATATTTGAAATCTCGGGTGTATCGATCCAATCTATCCAATCTCTCTGAACTGAAAGATGCTATCCTCTAAGAGGTGTCTTGCATACAACCGGACCTGCTGCACTCTGCCATTGCTGGATTTGTGACTCGCCTGCAGTGTGTTATCCCCTGTGGTGGTGGTCATGTGGAACACATACTGTTGTAATAAACGATTTGGAGACATTCTGTTTGTTATTTGCGTTTCTTTTCCTTTGACTTGTGTACATTAGCTATCTATATCTACTCTTTTTGAGCTATTGTTTTTTTCTGTTTAAAAAAAACCCATGTCCTAGCGATACTAAGCCTGCAAACCGTTTTTTATTTTGGTTATTTTTCCGGTTATTATGAATTTTTAAAGTTTATATGGACTTTTTGATCACCCAGTATTTTTTGTTATATTTATCCTATTTCTCAGTATATAATTTTTGACCGG
Organism: Pardosa pseudoannulata; assembly: GCA_032207245.1. NCBI lineage: Eukaryota > Metazoa > Arthropoda > Arachnida > Araneae > Lycosidae > Pardosa > Pardosa pseudoannulata. The sequence continues at coordinate 18,899,406 of CM063500.1, read as the reverse complement.
ATGTACTGCCGGATAATTTAATATCCAACTACTGCCAATTATCTGGTATACTGGCCGGATATGCCGGATGCAGTACATTGGTCGAATAACCGTTGTATCAATTGTATATACATATGCGTATGTATGTATTTTTAAAAATATTTAATTACAAGTACCATACATGTGAAAATATTACATATATTATATAATTTTACATTTTTTTATTTTTTATAAATCAATACAAAATTATTTTTAAAACCTCCCTCTGAATTCGATTAGAATATATTACGAAATGAACAGAAAGTAATTTTCATTGGACTAGTTTTTATTCCATCCTTTTAATCTAATTTATCAGGATTTTCAATTTTCTTTTAAACTTTCCGTTACTTTACAAGATCGTGTTAATATTAGAAACTTATAAGATTATTCAAAGTATTTAAATGTATATCATCCATCCGTATGAAATACAATTCGGGAATTAATTAAACGATAAAGATATAGAATACTAAAACTATTTAATTTCTAAAGACTGAATAATTTAGCAGACACAGTTTTTCACATTTCCTGTATTAGTAAACGATATTACTTTCTTATTTTAAACTAAAGAGGTTAAGTATTTGGGATTTGTACATTAAATAAATTATTACGTAATAATCATTATTAAGCGAAAAGGAATTTATTTTGGGATTACGTATATTAAAAAGTAAGATTTATTACATCATTACAATTAATACCATATATTTTGTCGTATATTTACATTCAGTTCCTATAACAGTGTAGGTGTCAAGATATTAATTTCAAACTGGATTGCATCTAGAGAAATATTTTATTTTAGGAAAAAAATTTCAAGAAGAAATAAATTCAGTTTATACACTTTTATATACGAGTTTTGATTTATTTTTAGCAACATCTGTGTTCGAAACGTGTTTCATGTAATTTTAATTTAAATGTGTCATGTACTTTTTACTTATGGTTTAATATGATGTTGAATCTAAAATAGGTATTGCATACATACATACACATATATACTGGGTTAGCAAGAAATAACGTCACCACTTTTGAGGACTAGAATAAATTCTATTGGTCCAAACGAGATATCATTAGAACTGCAGGTAGTTCAAATCATGAGCTTGACATTTATTACATAAAAAAATTAATAGGAAAATCCACTTATAGGTGGCACCGTAACATATATTGTATTTTTTTCATTAAGTTAAGTCAAGCATTAGTTTCTTGTCTTGGCATAATACCAACGTTAAAAATAAGGCAATACTGGTAAAATTGTAAAAAAAAAAAAAAAAAAAATTCTGCGCCATATCCTTGAGGTTCTGGCAGACTCATTCCAGTTAGCTGTGATAAATAGGGTTCTGCGATTACAGCCTATTGTTAAACATGAAAGGGGACATATTGAGCAAGTTTAAGGCTACTTTTTAATATTGTTTAGCACTAATAAAGCATATTAAATGTGTTTATGTGTATCACAGCGAATATTATAGGCGGATTTTTGTAATAAAATTTATATATATACGTATATATGTAAATATATAGATGTATATATATGTATATATGTATGTATATATATGTATATATATGTATGTATATATATGTATATATATGTGTGTATATATGTATGTATATATATATGTATACACTGTCTATCAATAAGTATTTGGGCACCTGTGATAGAAAAGAAA
>CM063500.1:18880233-18892733 GCA_032207245.1 Pardosa pseudoannulata | reverse complement strand
CCTCCATTTATGAAGACGTTCCCAGCTCAATGATTGTTTTTCATTTTATTGTGGAGCACCATACTGGCGGCCAATATTACTCCCTGGTACAATAAAAGCAAAGTGGGTCTTCGTAATTTAGAAGAGAGGCACCAAACAGAAGAACCTCAGAGTTGCTTTGCTATCTTCAGAATTATCGTTTGGGAACTTGGAGAACGATGCAATTTTGCACTTACGTGTTTCATCCACCATTCATGCAGACCTACTAAGCCGCAAATAATTGTTGGTCATTTTATTATAGAGCACCATACAGGAGGACAATATTACTCCCTGGTACTGAAACGAACAAACAAAGTGGGTCCTCGTAATTTAAAAAGCAGCAATAAAACAAAAGAACCCAGAGTTTCTTTGTTACCTTCAGAGTTACTGTTTAGGAACTTTGAGAATGATGCAACTTCGAACTTATTTTAAGTGCCTCAACCGCCATTTATAAAGACTTACTAAATAATTGTCGGTAATTTTATTACGGAACACCTTTCAGGTGGACAATAATGTGGACAATGTGGGTAATCAGGTGGACAATGTGGGTTCTAGTAATTTAAAAAGCAGGCACCATACAGAATAACCTCAGAGTTGCTTTACTATCTTCAGAGTTGTCGTTTGGAAACTTGTAGAGCGACTCAACTTAGAACTTATTTTTGGTTCCTCAACCGTATTTATGAAGACGGCATGCTTTTTATCTCGTTCGAACATCGAATTCGCTATACTCCGGTTACGATACCGATATCTTTATTGATTGAACTCTCTTCGCATATACAGGGTTAGCAAGAAATAAATTCCACACTTCTCAGGACTCTAGAATAGTTCTATTTCTTCAAATGAGATATAGTTGTAACTACAGATAATTCAAAATGATGTGCTTGACATTTATTACATAAAGTTTTTTAGTACAAAAATCTGCCTTTAGATGGCGCTGTGATACATATAAACATATATTTAATATGATTTATAAATGCTAAATAATAATAAAAAGTAGCATTAAAAGTGTTCAATATGTCTTCCTTAATGTTCATCAATAGGCTGAAATCCCAGAATCCTATTTTCCACAGCTGACCGGGATGAATATGCTGGAATATCAAGAACATGCCGCAGAATGCTGTCCTTTAGATTTGGCCTAGATGGTGGGATTTAACGGTAGATCTTGCTGTCTAGAAAAGTCCACAATGAAAACTTGCAAGGGCTGATATCTGGTGAAAGATCATATTGCTTAAGTCACGAAGACATTGGAACTCTTCGTACCAGCTTCATAAGACGGAATTTTTTTAGAGCTGCAACGGAGTTCGGCTAGTTCTGGTAAAATAATTTTATCAGTAACGTTTTTTCTTGCAATGGAGGCATGATGTGCAGACCAGAAACTAATGCCTTACTTAACTTAATGAAACTAAATAAATATCATCTCTGTTACAGCGCCATCTATCGGAAAATTTTTGTACTAAAACTTTTATGCAATAAATGTCTAGTGCACCATTTGAATTATCTGTAGTTAAAATTGTATCCCATTTGGACCAATAGAACATATTCTAGAGTCCTAAGAAGTGGAGAACTTATTTCTTGCTTATATATATATATATATATATATATATATATATATATATATATATATATATATATATATATATATATATATATATTTAATCAGAGAAATTATTTTTCATCAATCACATGGGATGAAAAATTGGGATAGTTTCATTCATAAGAATCAAGATTGGGAATAAATCTCAATGAAGATTGGGAATGAATACCAATGAAGATTGGGATCATTTCTTCATTGCGATGAATGAGCTTCTATTATGTGAATTGTCCGAGCTTACTGGGAAGAAGAATACCTAAGTAATTTGTTGTTGAGCAGACATTAAAGAAAGCGAAGTCCAAAGTTGTGGAACTTTAAATTTATTGAGCATAAAAACTGTCCGTCTCTTCTATACAAGAACGTTCGGAATCGGATTTAAGCAGTAGGTCCCGGTCTCATTAGCCCTCGAGTTGCAAAAAGTAGACAGTAGCACTCCAAACCAAACCAAACCAAGTCTATACAAGAGATTTGCATCGAAAACTCCCAAATATACACTTTGTAAGCAATGACAGCTCAAGAGCGAGCGAATGACTCAATTTTGTTGATATGACACACTGATTATTCAGTGGTTTGGAAGTTAAAAGTAAACAGGGATCATTTAAGCTATCTCAAAAATCACACAGGGAGGAACTTAGTAATTAGACCAGTGAAACTTTTCTAGGACAGCTGAAAAATGTGGCAAAAGGATAGAAAAATTACTTTATATTTGACTTTTTACGGCTGGGAAAATTAGATATTAAAAAATAAGAAGAGGAAAAAATAGAATTTTAGATAGATATTTTAGGGGCAATAATTTTGATACTTTACACATACACGCACATATATGTAATATATCAAAATTATTATACTTTAATAGCTCTTAAAAATTCTCTTCTTTTCCATTATTATTCCTCCATTTCCTTTTTCTCAGTCACAAAATGTCTTAATTGATGGAGTGTCGTAGACTTAAAATTATTCCACCCGTTTTCTAAAGCTTTCTCTGCAATAGATGCAATTTTTCTGCCCATCCACTCACCGCATTTTCCAGATGCCGCAGGGCTCAGCTTTTCCCCTGTTTTAAGTTATTTTTATCGTTAAATTCGCTAAGTTTCCGTTTCTCTGGGAAAGATTTTCTTTTCTGCGTCTCGCCGTAGTGTCCATCCCTGTTTCAGCACGTGTTTTGATGGTCCTTCCCTCCTCTGCCTTTGACTGTTAAACATCTGCTTTTTAGCAGCTCTTAAATAAAATTGAAGTTCTATTCGAAATTGCCGTTCTTTTCATGGATCCACGACTGCTAGATTAGTTAGAACCTTCCTTGCCCAGCAAGACCGGTAAAGTAAATACAACAGGGGCTTAATTCGTTGTGACCGACTAATTAATTTTTGCCATGTTACACACATACAAACATATACTATCTTATACCCCGTCATATGACGGGATCAGTAAAGTTTTTAATTTTCCAGAATTGTAAAAAACCCTATGAGGCAGATAAAAAAATTATTTGATTTTTGGCTGATCATTATCTGGTACACACTCAAAAATTTGTTTACCTTCATATTCCTCTAAAGTCTGCTGATACTATGAATGTAGTTTAGAATCACGTTGAATTCATTTAGTCAAACCGTGTGTATGAAAAACAAACACACAAATGGACGAATTTCTTAATTTTCAAAAATATGTAACTTAAACGCTAGATATTTATTAGTCCATGAAATAGGCTCCTAGACTTTTATTAAACGTATTTGTTGTTAATACCGGTGATAAAATTTTCATTGCAGCAAAAATAATCGATGTTTATATTTAAAATTAACACACATGTACCTAATATATTATTTAATACAAATATAAAGGAAAATTATTTACGTGACATCTAAATTCAGTGATAAATATATGAAAATACTGCGGACGATATTTAAATAATTTAAAATAAGAAATGATTAAATGAGATGGTTGAAGGAATGACGTCATAATGCTAGAAAAAATGTTATTTTAACCTATTTATTATGCGATAAATTGATAAATTTAATTCCCTGCTCTTAACCGGGGAAATAGGGCTCAAAATAATGGCATTAAATACTCGAAAAGGGGAGGGAAGAGGTGGATTTCGAACATTTTAAAGACGACAGTATTTTCCACTGTGATGTGAAGCATATTTATACCAATTTATTTTAGAATTGGATCGATAGTTTAGGAGAAGATAAATTTTGAATTTTGCTACCCCTAACTCATCCAGAAATCAATATGGATGCCTGTATCCATTCCAGGTTCAACCGCTTCATAAATTTGAGGACAGACGGACAGATAACTTAGGTTATTATTATATAGGAGATAATACATGTACAATATAAATTTGAGTGTGCTATGTTAATGACATATTATTATTTATAGTATTAACTGAAATAAAAATAATGAAAGTAATAAATTCCTCAGAATTTTTATCACTTACACCGGTTATTATTAATAATATACAAACAAAAGCAGTGGAACTGATAAATGTTTCAGAATTAATTTTTTTGGCGAGTTAGTAAAAATTATATCCTAATATGAGTGGTATATTTTATAAACTTCATTAAGTGCGGTTTGGGACTTGAATCGGCGCATGTATATCAATTTACACACATTGTTGATTTCAAGTTGATTGAGGTTTAATAGCTGGTGGAACCTAAATACATGCAAGCAGATTTGTAAAATCAGACGGTACAAACTCAGAAACTCAATCTCCTATTATAAGCGATTGAGTTCTCTCGCACTCAGAATACTGCTGTAACGACTTTAATGTTCTCGAGTAAAGAGGTAGCGTGAAGAAGGATCACAGTAACCATAAAATCGGATATTACTTTTATTCTTTCTGGAGTAAATACTGTTATATACATAATGGGATTCTAATTCTCCCCAAAACAAGTAGAAATGTAGAGGATTTTCAGCTGGCACTGAATTGCCACGACGATCACAGTCGAGAAAATAAAAGATTAAATAATCTCACAAATGGGTAAACTCTTCCAGGGTGCAATGCAACCCAATCTATCCCCCGTTCGGTATCCGAGACTCTGCCGCTCCTTATATGAGTGGACTTTACGAGTCTCCCAAACACAATCACTAAAAATCTGGCTCCGGTCAAAAGACGCAAATGCCTCCACGAGATCAAAACACCTACGTAAAAAAATGTCGAAAAGGCCAGAGTCCCAAAATTCTAGGCTTTTTATACCTGGGAGTCAGTTACCGTCCCGTCAACGGTTTTTTGGTCAGTTACGATTTCAGTTACCTGAGAACTTCAGCTAAGGTTACAGCTAGTTTTTTTAGTTGAATTCTCATTCTCTAGCTGTCTTGATACCGGAATTACCAAGAATTCATTAACGTAACCGATCAGGGGCTTAACGCCTATTCAATCTACCTGTCAACATCCCAGACTCTGCGATTCCAAACTATTGTAAACTGGTCAACAGGTGGGATTTCTGATCAGCTGATTTGGCGCGTGCTCTGAACAAAGGGGAGTCTTCACACTGCTCACTCGAAGCCTGAAAACCTGACTGCGTTTTTCACTTACTATTTGTGCCTTGCTTACGTTAACTGTGTATGTTATGCTACGCAAATATGATGATTGAGCCCTAATTGTATTTATCATTAATCAAACACAGGATGTACAAATACTGCATAATCTTTTATAATTATTATATGAGTGTGAAACACCACAAAAGTATTTCAAGTTTATCAACTTTGTTGAAACTTTGTATAGGTCTGAATTAGAGGGCTTAAATAACTAACCCAGGAAGTTCAGTTACAAAACCTTCCAGTGAGATCCTGTTAAATACAAGTATAGAATAATGTTCGGCGTTTGATACTTTATGATAATATTAAGATTCCCAATAAATTTTCGATTTGTCTTCCCCTAATGAGTGATAACAGTTTTTTTAGATTTGATAATTTTAAAACAGACCTTTAACTATTCTATAATATTCTATTTAGTGACGAATATCAGGAAATTAATTGTTTGCAAACAAAACTTCGAACCTGCAAACCAACTACTGAAGATAGAAAAAATACGGAAATGTTTTACAACTTCTCAAATAAATGCAAAAGGTGTGCTAAATACCAAACAAATAAGTGTAGATTAAGAGAATAATTTTCAATAAAATGCAATGAATATTTGTGTTTGAAACATGCAGTATTGATGCTCTAGAAATACACAGCTGAAAACTGATCTTAAATCTAGAATCAAATTGGAATTAATTAATCTACTTTGCTAAATACTAAACAAAAAAAAAATGTAGATTGATAGAATAATTCTCTATAAGATGCAATGAATATTTTGGGTTTGAAACATACAGTATTGATGGACTAGAAATGCACAGCTGAAAATTAATCTTAAATCTGGAATCAAATGGGAATCAATTCATCTGCACTGGTGTGCAAAACTTAAGCAACAGGTGGGGTTTTTGCCATAACTCGACAAAAAATTATCTGAGAGACATGAAATTGAGAAATGACAGAAATTATTATGTACGTAAATTATGACGAAAGCATCGACGTTGAAAAAGGAATGCAATGCATATGGTATGGAATCGAACAAAAACAAGCTTTATTGAAAGTATAGTATTGGGATTCATGATTGTCTATCCAAGAGGAAGAACAACAAGTAGATGTTCCTTAATATGGGATATGGCCTCCCCTAACTGCAATGGTTGCTTCGCCCCGTCTCCGCATACTTAAAAATAGCTGGTCCAACATTTCATACAGTAGGAGTGCCTATTCCACAATCAGTATCTATTTGAGTTGTTGGGTGTTCTCTGGAGGATGTAAACATGTTGCAATGCGTCTGCCCAAAGCATCACATACATGTTCAATGGAATTTGAATCAGGGGAGTACGGTGACCAATCCATTCGTGTGGTATTTTCACTTTCCAGTAGCTCCCCAATCATAAATTATTAATAAAGTCATAAATTATTTTAAAATAAGAGATGGGTGTCCTCAGGGCTCATGTCTGGATCCACTTCTCTGGAATATTATTGCGAATAAAATTTTAAACCATTTTCAAGAAAGACAGTGTAAATTGGTTGCATATGCAGATGATTTTGCATTGATATTCTCAGATAATTCCCGAAATAACATTGAAGATGTAGGAAATGGTTTAATAGAAGAATTTGTAAGTATCACAACACAGCTAAACTTAAAAATTTCAGCTGAAAAAACCCAAGCAATTAATTTTGGAAAGGATATGAGTAAAAGGTATCCCATCCTAAAAATAAATAACAAGGGTATTAAATTTGTAAAGCACTTAAAATATTTGGGTATAATTATTGATAGAGGACTAAATTTTCAACAACATTACTTGGAAACAGAAATCACTAGATTAATAATAAATACTAATAGACTCGGTAATGCATACTGGGGCATAAAGTCAAGTATTATGAGAACCTGGTATATTATAGTAGTAGAGAAAAAAATTCTATATGGAATAGAGGCATGGTATGGTTTTCTTAATAGTCATGGAATTAATAAACTATACTCAATACAAAGAAAATTTCTGATAAAAATCCTGCATACCTATAGAACAGTATCAAACCCAGTATTAAACTTATTACCAGGAATCCCACTAATATTAATAACAGCCAAATATTTAACAAAAAATTATGAATTGAAATACAGAGGATCGAAAAAAACTTATCAGGGAAATATATTATAAGCAGAAAATGTAGAATTGAAAAATTTGAAAAAGAACAATAATCCAATAGATATCCCCATAAATCTAAAATTATATTATGATAAGATCTAAGATAATATAGTAAATGAAGGATTAAAAATCTTTACAGATGGAAGTAAAATGGAAACAGGAACGGGTTATGGTTATGTAATAATAAAAAGAAATAAGAGAGTATATATCTGTAAAAGAAAATTGCATTGTCATAATACTGTATTTCAGGCTGAGGGGTCTGCAATACTTGATTCGCTCAGAAAGATAAAAGAATTGAGTGAAGACAATATATATTTATATACTGACAGTCTTTCAGTAATCAAGAGCCTAGAACAATTAGTACCGAAATCAAAATTAATTACCGACATACAAAAAGAATGTAAAAACATGAATAACCGAACAATTAATATAATTTGGATCAAAGCTCATACGGGGAATACCGATAATGAATATGCAGATATTTTAGCAAAGAACGCCACGAAATCAATAAATTACAAACCAATACAGCTCCCGGTATCAATATTTAAAAAATATATGAAAGAAAACATAAATAAAGATTGGCAAGATTATTGGGACAATAGTGAAAAAGGAAGAGCAACCTATACTATAATGTCTAAAGTAGAACAAAAATTACAATTCGAAAATAACGTATTAAATTATTTCATTACCGGTCATGGAAGTTTCCCAACCTTCTTGTACAGAATTGGAAAATTAGATTCACCAAACTGTAAATGTGGAATGATAGGCACCCCTCAGCATTACATGCAAGTAAGATGTAATCTCGTTCCGATGTGTATTAAAAAATACGAAAACGAAACACAGATCGAATATTTAAAAAAAATAGACAATAATCGTAATCATATTAAAAAGGTAAATGAAATTTATAATATATTAAATTCAAATTACTCTTATACAAAATAAATTTAAAAAATTTTAAAATGAGGGAAAATACTTGGTTAAAATAGTGATAGTGATAAAAAAGTGTTATTTTTTAAAGTTAATAATTCAGTGTATAATATTAAAATGAATAATGTCGAAAGGTTCTCCCCACCCACTTAGGCTTTTGCATCCATAAACTTCTTCAGTTGGATGTGGGTGGGGGTCCTCTGAGTCTAAGTCTAGCTCCCCAACAATAAGAGTCCTATGTTGCCGTGCATTGTCATCCATAAAAATGAGGTCTGAACCAATGGCATCTTGGAACCGACGCACATGGGGAAGGAGTACATTCTCACAATAGCAATCTCCGGTTACAGAACCTCTGTCGAAAACGTGAAACTCAGTTCCCCCGTTCATCATAATGCCTCCCAAGACAAGAACTACAGGACCACCGTAATGGTGTCTTTCTTTGACGTTTAGGATAAAACCAGGTTCCGACCTTAGAATCATTTCGAGTATTTTGGTGTGAAACATACAGTATTAATAGCACACCTAGAAATGCACAGCTGAAAACTGATCTTAAATCTAGAGTCAAATTAGAATCTATTGATCTACTTTGTAACTTCTTTGTTGTGTTTTTTTATGTCACATTACTTTTTACAAAACTATGTCTTATATTTTCAACAATATTAATTTCTTCGTTACATGTCTTATTAGGCAGCATTTTACATTATATGCGACAGAGTTTATAAATAATAAATATTTGTAAAAAGTTGAAAAAAATAAAAACTTTTGAGCGTAACCAGCCTGTATCTAAAAAGGGCAAAAATAGAACATTTCAAGTTATACAAATCAACAGAAATCGTATAAAATGAAGATGAATCTGTGAGATACAGTGCCCCTGATGAAGTGTTTTTATAGCCGTACTGCTAATATTAACTGCAAACCTTGTGTTTGTGTCTCATAAACTTATTTGCATCCTACAGCGTTGATAGATACGTGAATATAATGGAAACATACCACTGCGTCTGCGATTTTTATGAATCGAGTAATGTCCTTATGAAAATAACAACAAAAAAATATAGTGCTCCATATATGAGTTGGGAAAACTACTTTTTAAAAATAATCAGACAGCACAAATGGGGTAAACAGAGTTGTTATATTCAGACTAGAAGAAGCCCTTGAGTGTAAATTACATTTGCATAGAAAATATTTATATAAGACATCTAATTATGAGTTGATAATTACTTTAGAGGTGATTTATATATTTCGATGTTTTAAATATGTTGGGAAACGTGACGGCTGTTTCTGTAAATTTCATTTTTTTTATGAAGTGAATTTAACCAAAATGTATGTTTTTCAACATTACGGTAGATTTGCATTGCTTGCGTTGATAATTTTATGCTGTATATTATTTTAATTTCAGGTATATAATGAACATTCTTTAGTTCAGTTTATAGTAAAGAATTTTAGTAAGTGTTAGCCTCGCCGAGAAGTTGCGATGTTTCTATTTCCGATGTCCGTTACACCCTAGTCATTTTGGCTATGACTTCACATGGGTCTCGTATAAGGAGCAGGTATGGAGACAAAATAACCCTCCGTAGAGAATTAAACTTAACAATGTTGATTTATTACATCAGAGAAAAACATTTAAATAAATATTAAAGTATATGCAGATGCAACCTATCGTCCGGAAAGGAGATCACTCTAGATCAACCTGCTATCTTCTAAGTTCAACCGGGAATCCTCCTGCTTCTCTCTTTTCCAAGCAGGAAACCTCAGTTTTAGGGGTGGTTGACACCCTCCCCTTTGACCCTTGTCCTTGGGATAGCCGAGTCGCTCTTTGGCGCCCGGCCTACTCGGTCACATAAAGCACAATTTATACAATACTGCCGTTTTCAGTTGTTCGGCGTTTTGAAATGTTCGGCGTCCTATAATGGACAAAAGTTCGCTTTAACCAACGCTCTTCTTGACCCCCGATAGAGACGGACGCGATGCTTACAGTAAGCTTTCTTATTAAGGACTTTTTAATGATTTTTGAAAGCAAGAAAATGAATTAATGAAAATTTTTACTACAGATTTATCTAGATAACTGAAGACAAGTAGCATACCCTAGTGTACTTGCGAACAGTCTTAGCTCAGTCGGCAAAGGATACGATCTCCTAACCGAGAGGTTGCGGGTTCGGAACCCGAGATGGCCTAATATCCGCCGTGTTCGTTAAAGGTGACTGGGGAACGTAAAATAGGTTCGTGGTCACAATGTCCTCCAAGTTCTCAATTAATACCTCTGGGGGTGGTAGACCAAGTCTATGGGTCTTCTGTTTGGTCCCTTCTTGAAAATTACGAGGACCTACTTGTGCAAAATCGTTCTTTCACCTTAATGGTGCTCACTAAAACGAAAGGCGCACCCCTTGGTCTAAATATGAGAGCTTGGTTTGTCGAAGTGGCATGAGAAACAATAACAACAATGTAATTGCGATGAAATATAGACATGAATCTTCTCAATTTTTATCATTTTAGGATTATTTCATAAAATAGGAAATTAAAAAAAAAACATTATTTATCAATAGTATATTAGATTTCTATTCCCTGTGTTAATAATGTTATATACTATACATTATTTAAATTTCTGGTTATATTGAATATTCTTTTGTTCAGTTTATAGTAAAGAATTTTAGTAAGATTTCTTATTAAGGACTTTTTAATGATTTTGAAAGCAAGAAAATGATTTAATGGAAATTTTTACTACAGTTATATCTGTATAACTGAAGACAAGTAGTATACCATAATGTACTTAAGAGCCACGGTAGCTCAGTCGGCAAAGGCAACGATCTCGTAACCGGGAGGTTGTGGGTTTGGAACCCGAGCCGGCTTAGATCCGCCGTGTTCGTTAAAGGTGACTGGGGCACTTAAAATAAGTTCGTGGTCACAATGTCTTCCAAGTTCTCAATTAATACCTCTGGGGGTGGTAGGCGAAGTCTCCGGGTCTTCTGCTTGGTCCCTCCTTCAAAATTAAGAGGACTTACTTGAGCGAAGTCGTTCTTTCACCTTAATGGTGCTCATTAAAATGAAAGGCGCATTCCTTGGATTTAATTGGAGAGTCTGCAGGCTCAATCGTGCTTGGTTTGTCCAAGTGGCATGAGAAACAACAACGTTACGATGAAATATAGGCATAAAGTCTTTTAAACTTTTATCATTTTAGGATTATTTCATACAATAGGAAGTTGAACAAAAAAGTTATTTACCAATAGTATGCTAGATTGCCTGTATTAATTATATTATATGATACATTATTTAAATTTCTGGTTATATTGAACATTCTTTAGTTCATTTTTTAGTAAAGAATTTTAGTAACCCATCTATCTTATTTAAGTTACTCTAGTTCCTACTAGTTACTCTACCTTATTCAGGTACTTTTAACCTTTTGCAAAGTAATTATAGGTTTAAATGGAATTTTGTCCATGTACCGATATACTTTCCCACGATGGTCAACACGTGCATACACAGCTGTGGACTAAATTTCCAAGAAGAATTTAGGTGCAGCTGTTGACTTCGAGTTTTAGTTGGAACCCATGCGGAGGAGTTATAGCTCACGGAGTAGCACAAGTGTAACATTAAAGCCCAGGCAGGGATGTAACCATGAGATATGGGGTGGGGGCTAAGCAATAATGTCATCTTTCACCAAAGGGACAAATTTAATGAACTCACCTGCACACCCGAAGGGAGTGCAGATGTGGGAAAGTTTCACCAACAAACGATTGGGACATAGAAAAAAAAGGGGCGTTGAACCAAGGTGTAAAGTTATGGAAGAAAAGTGGGAAAAGGACTCGATGTCGATGTCTCTGTGTATAATGTGTTTCCCATTTGAGAACGAACACTGGTGTTTGGGTTGTAAGTACATTACAACTGTCCACTATTTTACCTGTATAATCGAAGGCAAGGGAGTACACTACTCGGAGTTAAACCACTATCAATGAAAACTGGAAATTGAATGGTCTAAAATTTTATTATTTATATATCTAAATAACCAATTTAACCTAAAAGTATGTTTATCAATAACACAAGAGATTTGTATTGCCTGTGATAATACTATTATCCTCCATATATTTTTATTTCAGGTAAACATTAAAAATTCTTTAACTTGGTATATAAAATAGAATTTTAGTAAGCCATGTTATTAAGAGGCTTTAAATGTTTTTCAAAGTAAAAAGGAATGTTAAATGGAATTTTGTCTGCTTTTATACCTGTATAACTGAAGACAAGTAGTATACTATGAAGAGTGTAAATGTACTTTCAATAAAAACTGGACATATATTCATCATTCTTTTCTAAATACACATTTTAAC